>OX104064.1:229105404-229141232 GCA_944474145.2 Dicrocoelium dendriticum
GACTGCACATTAATAACATGCAAGACAGTGGCGGCTGAGCCGCGCTATATCGCAGTTAGATATCAGTCATGGCGGTCCGCTGCCGTCGCCCATGGCTCAGTGACATATGTCGCTGACTCGCAAGAGTAAGGTCATGGGTTCGAATCCGGCAGGATTCGGCGGGTGCGCGCTACTGACGAGTCCCAATAGGACGAAACGGCCGTCTAGCGCTTTCCTGGATGTGTGCTGGCTGTCTGCCTGTGTCTAAATGCCACGAATCTACACGAAAACCCAATAAATCCCCCAACTACTTAAGAAGAAATCAACTGAATTCGGCATGCAACACAACCAACCGAATTGAAACCAGAATTTTACCTCTGCTCATTCAACCATGGAAAGCTCTTCAAGCTTATAATACTTCTGCGTCCATGTTATTCGGCTCTTAAAAACGGTTCCTCGATACACTGACGTTTCCCGTTCGATGTGGCGTAAGTTTCAAAGGGTTCCATGACGCATCTACCCCGGCGTCTCTCTATACGCTAATGGTTGGGCACCCCCAAATGGATAAACACCGCAGTAACAATTGTTCTGTCATTTTCATTAGTGTTACGTTCGTGCACTCATGTGAAACAGTGGTCTGTGTACATCAGTATCCTTAAAACAGAAACGGTCCTCTAATAAGTACGTTTTAATGCCATAGCTGTCACTAGGAGAACATCATCCATGCCCACCGTCTTTGTATATTTCGAATAACGAGTAGTTAAAACTTCAACTTAATTCAACTCATTCTACTGAATGTATACGTACACTGGAATGTAAATTATGCAAATACTGATCTGCACTCTTAACGGGAACAGCCACTTGTCAACTAGGGCAAATAAATATTTATTTTGCTAACCTAAGATCTGGACGACTCGAAAAAGCTGATCATTAATGAGTGCTGAACTTCAGTCTTCTGAACGAACATATTATCCTTTTTGATGAGCTACTTACCAAACCTAATAAAACCCCGATGAATTATTTCCACGGCCATTTAAGTCCAAAGTAGCACAAAGCTCACAGCTAACTCACTACCTTACCTGGAATTAAGTTTACAAAACATGGAATCTATTTGTTTCCATAGGACTGCTCGCATGTGTATCATGACTGAAATGCCTTTTAAATAGAGCGCAAATGCGGCTTATTGCTTATGGCTGTTTTATTTTCAACTGTACTTACATATAACTAAATGATAATGGGAACCACTGTACTAGTTCTCTGATTAGTTTGTTTCAAATGATAACGCCAGATATGATCTCGTCGATCTTTATAATCTATTTTTTCATGTGACGGACTCATTCCGTACAGGGCTTGCTTTTCCTACAGCAAAAACTCACTCTACGGAATAGAGTAAACGGTAGCAATACAAATTTCATATTTCACTAGAAATGAATTAATTCACGCGACACCTAAAATCGACCTCTGTGCTTCACAAACTACTGTGGTTCTACTATGCAGTCAACTGTGGCATTACATGATTGTTATTTTGGTGTCAGATTTTGGGGCTGGTTTGGAAACAAGCGGGTCTTTGCATAGCGCCTCTTATATAACAGCCAACTCGATTGAAGAATTAATGTGGACTAAGGGCCTTAGCCTTTCCTTTTCGCTGATTCAACTTTCAGTGAGCAGTGAGCGATGGTAAAATGTCGATGCAGTAGTTGGTACAGGACATACTACGCCGCCAAAGAAGCGACAAATGCTTTACAGTTACAGCACGCGAATGATTTTCTACCTATTCCATGTCATGCCGATCCAAAGAAATAAACTGATCTACCATGAAGAGTTTGTCATATCCATATACTGTAGACAGTATGGTGAGATGGGTATTACATTTGCGCCCCCATAGCTCTTTCGGAATTGAGGATTTTCGTCCGAAGGTGCATGCCGCAGCCGCTAGGGAAATGGTTGAATCTTGGGCGAGATTCTTGTGACACTTCCTTGAGAAGTGTTATGTTCCTACAGTATGAAAACGTGATAAATGCTCCAATATATGCCTGAAACTAAATATTATCTAGTGACCCTTTTCGCACTTCTTTCAAAAGTTATACAGGCAATCGTTTCTAATGCGATCGTCTTATACTTCTGGACGAATTTGGATACAACTCGCGAGAGCAGCATAGCTTCTGCCGTAATTGATCACGCACTATCAATCTGCGAGACAGTTGGGCTGAAATAATGAATATCGGTGTAGGGGCTGATTGAATTGTTGCATCCGCCGTTACATTATGGCCATCCTTCAGGGATACGGCATTGTGGCTCACTTGTAATCTGGATCAGTAGCTTCATCTTGCATTGGCGTATGAGCTTAAAATTTCGCGAATCGGTATAAAACTCTATACAAGTGGGATGCGGTGTGCCCCAAGAGTTGGTATTGGGGCCCACGGGTTGATGTTTGTCATTAACACACAACTGGGCCTAGTCACTTCACACGGTTTGCGTCACAATAACGACAGCAAATGTTGATATTATAGCAAAGTTCCAGAAGACGGCGTACAGCTTGGAAACGACCTCAACATTGTTAATGAATGGTCAGTACTAAATCGTCTTCAGTTCAGTGTGCCGAAATGTCGAGTAATCCATCTACGACACCAGATGGTTTACCCATATATGCTGCGGATACCAGGATCTCTAGTACTTCTCTCGCGATAGAGATCGCAGCGCATTGGTCCAGGGAGACCTTGGCCTTTCACAGCAATCCGCAATAACATCACTAAAAAACATCAAAATCTTATACCTCTTAAGGACAGCTTCTGCTCACTTCGACTCAGTCGTTTTTCTCGACATTGTTCTGCACACACACGCTCTCACGTGGAAGATGCGATTCAAGCATGGTAACTACGACAGTAGCGCGATTATACGGTCTCAGCGATTCCACAGTGCGGGCCACCAAAAGCTTCAAAGCGTTCTACCACATAATCTATGAATAACAACTGTGTATTCTGGGAGTTTCAGTTGACCTAAATAGCATTTACGTGGTGAACCCATCATAGTTTACCCGATTTTGAAGAATCGTAAACACCCGAGCCTCACGTTCCAAGGCTCAGCCATAACAGCGGCTGAGCGGCCACCGCCTAACATTGCTGGACAATACAATCGACTGGAGTGTAGACTGGAGTTTATGCGCTGCGCGTTTGTCACCTATAGAATTCACTCCCAAAACCAAATCTCTGCTCCTGCATTAGCTATGTTCAACCATTGTGTCGGCAATGCACTGACCGAATTAAACCACAGCATTTAACAAAATGAACCGTAATCACATTAAAAACCTCAAACTGATTTTCAGTCAAGAGTTTAGCTTACTCTTCACTGCCTACAGTCGACTTTGCCGCCATAGTATCGACTCAGTGCCAAGATGAATAGGTCCAACACACCCTGCAGTCCACTTCGGTGTTCCGCTCCAAACCACAGACGGAAACATTCCCTGGGACACTTCCATAGCTTATCCTAGACTCATCGTACCCGTCTTCTTCAGACGCACTATTTTAGACGCACTCTATTCACAAGCACATCCCGGTGTCCGTACATCTTAGAAATTATTCGTACCTGAGCTCGCGCCTGTTCTATGCCAGCTCTCAAATGCACATCGAAATATGTCGACGCCCGATTCTCGCATGCACACCTAAAACTGGTCGATCCATTTACCTTCTTCACACGGATTCATATACATCAGACACGTCCAAACTTTTCGCACGTAGGGCCACATTTTGTGAGGTAGAAATATGTCGGGCCATATTCCGTCCGACATTAAAATAATAGCAAAAAATTAAATGTAATAAATTTTTATTGCAAGTTTACTATGAAGCGTGAAACTGAGCATTTGTGATCTTTATTTTTTGAGTTGATTAAGACCCCTTTAATAGAGGCACTATATGGGCTTTTCCTAGTTAGTCAAAACTAAACGATATAACAAACTTGATCCTTGCCAGCCTCTGACGCCATTAAATTTCGTATTCCTAACACCGTTCAATTGTTCGTAACCTATATAACGTCGTCTATACGAAAATTCCAATGTTGAATTTATTGGTTTATAATGAGGTCGCGGAACAAGTAAAATGTTAACGCGGGCCGCATTTGGCTCGCGGGCCGGAATTTGGACATCCCTGATCTAGTGTCTCTACTAAAGGGTCCTAACTAAAGCAAAAGATAAAGGTCTTAACTGCTCAGTTTCACGATTCATATTAACAATAGAATAAGAATTTATTACAGGTTTAATTTTGCTATTATTTTAATGTCGGACAGAATATGACCCGGCATATTATTCCCCCACAAAATGTAGCCCTCCTTGCGAAAATGTTGGCACCCCTGGTTTATGGCACACAACTGGAGGTTGTTGAAACGAATCGCCATCGCCTCCTCCAATGAGAGGTCTCGGCAACTGATAAGCTTGGAACGGACACCCCTCACCCGGTAGATCGAGCGAAAGGTTTTATTAGTAAGGACGGGATGATTCATTTGTACCAGGTGCGCGACTGTTGCAGTGGTACACCCTGGATGATGCTCGCAAACACTTTCAGGAAAACGTCTCGTGGTGTGACCTATGTAACCTGTCCTACAGGATCCCATAAATTGATACGCACAGAAAGTGGTGACATCCACAGACAGTTTGTTCTTCAGCTGTAGGTGTATCATAAGCGTAAAAATGAAGATAACGCGGAATTGTGCGACGCCGTAGGTATTAATGATGGCCGCCCTTAATCGTTTGCTAAGGTCTTCGAAACTATTGTATCTGTTGAATGGCAACAATAAGTAGGCGGATTTCCTTCCCCTTGTGGGCGCTTTCGCGACCGCTCAATCAGTTCTCATATACTTGTAAATGAAGGCCTCGGGATAGCCGTCATTAAGAAACACCTTTCTCATTACGTCTCGCTCTGTTGTAATTGTGTCCTTGAAGTATACTCTCGTTGCTCTTCCCGTAAGACACCGGACTTGTTCTGTTTCTGTCGAATTAACACAAAACTATCGACATACATATATTTACCTGTTCATGTCGTTTTCCTGTGGCTTCTAGGCTGCAGCGATCCACCTGGTTGATATGACATTAAAACATTCAGGAAAGCCAAACATTCGTTTGACTCGGATGGCATTCTAAACTGAATGTTCCTGTGAGCCCGATTAAATTCTCTTAATCGTTAACCTGGTCCACGGAGCCATCAACTATGCACATCATATCATCGACATAGTGTTTATAGAGTGGTATCCGCTCAGTCATTTCACTCAGCAGACCCTCCTCTAGTTTAGTCATAAACAAAACAGCGAACAGTGGACCCATAGCTATCCCGTCTTTCTGTCGGTATACATGTCCGGCAAAGCGAAAATGGATGTTTTGATTACACTGACAAAGCCGCATCTTTATTTTTTTCAACGGTAAGCAAATTTTATTTTGCCATTGTGCTCGGCTAGGTAATCGGTTGTCTGTTCATAGGGGAGGTTAGTAAACAACAATGTCAGATCGAACCAAAAAATCGGTTTATTATCCACATTTTGAGTTCTAATGCTGTCGACGAACTCGAAAGTGCCACACAGATTATGAGTCACTACCTGTTTCTTGTTAGTTCCAATAGTACTGCCAGATGCCTTGCCAACGAATGGTACGGGGAGTTACTTATATCAGTACTGTTCGTAAAGGAGCCCCCCATAATGTAGCTCGGGGATTCCTTATAAACTGGAAATAATGATGCAACGAGACGAATTCTTTCGAATGTCATGAATCCGATCACTTTCTGTTTTATTTGTCCGAAAGATTTATATTTGGACTTTTCAATCGTCTCAATTAACGTTTCTACGAACTTTGAGTTATCCTCAAATAAAACACTCGTCTTATGGTAATACTCAGTTTTATCGATAATTGCAATCCTCTCTACTTGGATTTGCCGCGAGAATATAGGCTCCTTGCTTTTTCTCAATGTAGCTATCTTGCCCAAATGCTCTCTGTCAGCAACTTACGGCTGTCATTGCGTGGGTCAGATACTGGTAACAGTATTGAACCAGGTTGACTTTGAACTTTTCAAAATTTAATTCTCTTGTAGGTACTAATTCAGCCACCAGTGCGTAAAGAACACACCAGAATAGTCATATAACAGCGGTATGCATCGACCGCTTCAAATTGGGTTTCATTGATGAAGCACTTGCAAACCAGTCCTGTTGCCATCACACAAGCACCCGCACCTGCGGTGGTTTTCCAAGCACTGGATACCTCGAAACTTTCCATTCCATTTGACACCCCGCCTACCTCACCTCGACCACAGGCAACCAAGAGATGAGGTAGATAGGCCAAGAGTCCGGTTGTTTTTTTAAACTTGTAAACCTTCCATTGATGTAAGTGCTTTGTCTTTGGTCGTAATCGTTTGACTCACCAACAAAAGTTTTCCAAAATCGACAAACAAATACCACAAATTAGTTTGAAAAGACCAAAAAGCGTGTTATTTTCATCAAGCATGTCATGTTCCCTCTCCCACGAAAAGCTACTTCCCCCGACAAATGTGCACCATCTCTAAGTTCTACCTCCCAGAAACAAAACAACCGGAATTTCCGGGGTAATCCTCGTGTTACAAGTTAACCTGCGCAAAGCCCCTACCTAGCCTAGATGACAGTTGGTCTCCCTTGACCGCGGACGACTACAACCGGATGGGTCACAAAACGTCTGACTAAATTGTGACACCGAAAACTCTCGGATGTCTTCGTGGGACGAGGACAGTTTGAGCCGTAGTCTTGGTGTGTGTTGAATAGGTGCCACCTCCCAAACGCACCGTCTGGTCTACAGCGGAGGAAATTTTCATTTAGCATATTTGAACTAGCCAGTGTATTTGCAGCCCAATGACCTGGCCCCGACGGTCCATCGAGGATGCATTCCAGTCCACGCACATTAAATAACAAATAGCATAGAAGCCTGTACCCAGCAAACTCCACTACGCGCCTCTGTTTTGAATGTCGTGCTCAAACTCAACTGCTACTCTTCGCACCAACCCTTACCTCCATTTCCTCCACTGAGAGCTTTATCGAAGGCTTCCACTCCTCAGCATTTTAGGAGCAGACCCTTGTAGTGCACTTGCAACATACTCTTTCAGTATACTACAAGACTGGATTTTACTGTAATTTGAACCTTCTCAGCGTCCATTTGTTGTACTGACTGTACATTTGTTTTCACAAACCACTTTGGGGTCTCTCATGTTACGCCTTTTTGCGCTTGCTGATTCGCTTCCCATTCCTTGTATCCTTTACAAGATATATATATATAGATATATATATTCCCTACTGTTCCGTATTTGCCACGGCTGTAATTTATAACTGCTAACAATAAGTATCCCAAACGTCAACCAAAATGACCATGTCACGAACTCCACTATGCTATAAGATGGTGTGATTGCAACCCAGATACACGGCTATATTCTGACTCCAAGCCAGAGGAACGCCTAGAAATCCATCTTGCAATCACCCCATAGTAACGGAAACAACACCTATTGAATATGTTTAAACTTGTTTGCTACCCCATTTGCCCTCCAGAACACTCAGCTGACGTGTTAGCCGCATTAATGCTTGACGGGGTGCGTTTTGGATAATCTGTTCAGACAAGCCCTGCGACAAACATCCCTTTCTTTAACATTACTGAAGTAACTCTCAAAATAATACACACTGCTTACATACGGAAAACAACGTCTAAAACATCACCACTTAACTTTATTTGCGACATAGGAAGCTGCGTTAGGGTTGTGGGATTTGGAATCGGATGCCAAAACCACTGTAATTTGTCCGTTCCAAACATGCCCACCAAATTTTAAGCGAGCTGAAGTGTTGCAATAACATGATTGATTCCATCCGGATCTGCACTTTGTTTACGACCATTCCACTCGTGAGATGCTTAAGTATGCCAGCGCAGATGAGCGCTAGACTTCGAGATATCGTAGAACGAAAAACTGCTGTAAGAGATGTCCCGCCGGTTACAGGTGCATCAGTGCTTCAAAATCCACGCTCAGGACCAACCTCTAATTCAGAACAGACCAGCAAGGCCAGACGTAAATGCTATGTGTCATCCTTAGATACCCTACCCCGCTGATTGCTACCAATATACGAGAGATTGCTCTTATTGGTGTGGGTAGCAGATACATCGTTAAAGCCACGCGGTGCATCCACTTCCGCTGAAGGACCGATACTATACTCGTCTACTGTTGCCGCTCACAAGAAGGAGATGCCGTTCGTCTTAGTCTCGAATGCAGCTGAACTAGGCGCAGTTGGTGTTGTCAGGATCACTGAAGGATCTAGAATACAAACGGTTGAACTACCAATGAATGTGGCTTCATAGTCCTCTAAAAACGAAACACATTATACTTCTCTGAATATTATATGCTCCACTGTGCCTGGATCCGATGTAGGCTACTTCCAAGACAAGCTGCTAGACGACCCCCTGAATAAATTACCCTGGGTTCAAGCTAAACTATCATGTAAGATGCGCTTCTTCTGGTATCCAAACTACGGTGAACCTCGGCACTCCAGCTAATGCGTCCTTGAGAGATGAGCAGAGGCAGCTCTCTTGACAGCCAATCGTCTTCGCTATGCACAATGAACTGTTAATACCTTTCCCAGGGCTAAGTGAAGAAAAGGTGCACAAACAGACTCCGATTGACTGCAGTAAGCAAACGATTCAAATTCAGCCTTTGGCCATAGTGTCTATGAGCTTTAAACCTCGAGGGAAAACGGCTTTTAATATGTAAAGTGTTCTCTCTAAAAAACATGATCACCAATTCGAAGTCAAGGTTATCATCATCACCAGGCTAAAAATGAGGTTGTCTAGTGCTAATCAATCTAATGCCATAATTGAAACCAGTGACATAAACGGCGCTGGAAATGTGGTCTACAAGCTCAGAATGCTGCTGTTTGAAATAGGTATGAAAGTGCTAGGTACCCAATCACATAAAGCCAAAGTGACGCAATACGGGCGGGTTCCGTGTGCAACACTTTGACACATTGCTTAGAAGCAAGACGCTGTCAAAGCACTCCGATTGCTAAAGGAGGACTAGGTTATAAGCCAAGTGCTAACATTGGGCCCTCTACACACCAAAGTGGAATGGTCTCAAGGCTTGCGTCGGCGATTAAGCAAAAGAAAACCAATGTTTCACAAGTGTCTGCATAAACCCAAACCAGAAATTTGCATCCATGTATGTGCTTCTAACATTAAAGTTCTCGCCTACTTGCATACCAATGAGCATGGTCTTTCAGTAAGCTGGCTGAGCTTCGTACTCGCTAGGTTTTCACCCCTTAAGACATCGCAGTGTGGACTGAAACATGGTTGAATACCGAGATTATTCTACCGCTATATGATTCCCCTACGAAATGTGCAAATAACAGTTGATGCGGTGTTCTCGTGTAGTATCGATCTGACCTGCATAGTGATATAACTACCGATCCAGCAAAGCACGTGTTCGAATCTACTTGGTACGGTCTGCAACTGATAGATGGTGCATGCTTCCCGGAACCATTTAACCACACAAAAATGTCCGCCTTGGAAATAGAGAACCGCATAGCGTCCGTCGTAATGAGTGTCAAGGTACGGTCATACAGGCACGTCCTTCTGTTGAGGGACATCAAACTACTTTACTCACCATCAATCCAACGCTAACATTCAAGAGGTAGTTGCGGACGTACTACTATACAACCATGCCACTTCAACACACGCAATTACAACCTGGTGACAACTCACTTGTTTTATACCTTGTGTTCACCGACAGGGATATAATGGTCGATGCACATCTTGGCATTGATATTCATGAAACGCGGTGCTTCCTTTATAGCTATCCTGCGTGACACACTTATGGAAACGTCCAGGTAACCTACCTGGTTAACAATCACGACAGCCCGTCCAAACTCCTCCAACTAAGCAGCTTGTTCTTCTTAACTCAGGAGCAGGCGCATGGGGTCTGGAGGCAGTTGTCACGAAGCTATTCGTGCTAGTACAAACCTTGTCGGAAATCAAAGGCTATCATCCTAACAAAATGAAGTCATTCCTGAGAAGTCGAACTCGGAAATATCTGGCCGGCGGGCCTTTAAGTCTGTCCTATTGTACACGAATAAGGCGCCTACAAAACTCGACGAAAACATTGAATCAAATTGATCCGCGTACATAAACTCAAGCGCCAGTTAGACAGCGTTTAGATATAGCACTGGTCCTAAATACTATACAGAAACGTCAACGAACTTCGCAAAATGCATCCCGGAACTCTAGTTCCACCTAAAGCAGATGTTCCGGTGCTAACTACTCAACAGGCGGTAAATGTATTTCGGTAACTTTTCATCCACAATTTCCAGAGTGGACAGTCGCCTTATCCGCCTCCATGATCAGGTCGCGCGCTCTTCAGCGCAGCTGTCACGGTATGGCTATTTTATTTGTAGGTGCACAGCTGTCATCGTTTAGACGACATACACTGGAAGACACGAAAGACAGCCACCGTGAACATCGCCAAACCCTTAGATGGGCTCTTTTAGTTTTGCATTGAAGAAATACAGTTTGAAAATATCGAATAATCACTCCTCTTTACATAAGTGGTAGTCGTGTGGAGCTCTCGGACCATTATCCAATAACTCCCCTACGACCTATCTAATTCAATTAGGCATTATGGCATAACCGCTCAGGAAGTATCGTGAGAGCGTAACATCATATTATCACAGCGGCATCAATTACACCGAATTCTGTCCTGTATTACAAACTTATTAATTGCCCGACCAAGCTGAACGGAATAAGTCGATGGCACGGCAGAAGTCGACGTCGTCTACCTAGATTTTTCTAAAGCACCCTATAGATTAGACCACCACATTCTCCTTCACATACTTCGAACTTGTGGCTGGAGAGATAACCATTTCACTCAGCGCCAGCTGAATGTGTGAGCGCTTAGCGCGATTTCTAGCCCAAAAGTAGTCCACCGTAGTTTGCGCCACGGGATCGGTACTGCGACTACGTTTGTTCCCAGTCTTTATCAATGCTCTTGCCAGAGTCCTGCGGTCGGATTTCCTACTATTCGCAGATGATGTCAACATCAGACATCACATCAAGGCAGTAGCTGATTACACAGCACCAAATGTAAAGTTCACGCAGTCCATTCATAGTTATCCGAAAATCATCTCCAGTTTATCTTGGTGAAATGCGATATTCTATGCATATGTTATCAGCGTATCCAGAAAGATGGATTTAGGAACAACAATTGCTGCGTTGTGCACTGGAAAAGCATCTCGGGGCAACTGTGCCTGCTCGAAGCTGGTGGAAAAATAATCGTGAAGATCAGTCTGCAGCTCGATCTCCTGTGAAGAGCGCCCGGAAATTTCGAGCCTTCGATATGTCCGCAAACGTTGAACGTTTACCTGAGGAGTCATTTGGTATATCTGATCTAAGTCCGTCGTCCCCTTCAAAGTCAAGATGCTGATACGAGTGAAACTACAACGTAGGACGACCAACATCCTAAGGAGTCTGTTTCATTTCCCCTACCACCTCGGACTGTAAGAACATCGCGTGTACCTAAGTGAATTTCAGCGTTTACGTGAAGATCTCTTCATGGTGTACCTAATAAAGACGAACCCCTATCACGCCTGTCGCGGTCTGTTGAAAATCAAACCCTATACTAACCTGCGAGACCGCCAATTCATGCCGATCACGCAATAAATTTTACTTGATTATTGACAACATATTTTCTCTCTTTGGGCGTCCCGAACATGGGACGCTCTCACAACTCAAATCACTGCTATCCCTATATTGGAGCTTTAAAATAGACACATTGACGATGAGATATTTTATTTGAAGTACTTGATATATTTCCTTTCAGTTGGAAGACGAATTAACGCAGACCAAATTGGATGATTAGCATCAATGTCCATAGCGTATCGGGGAAGAAACCTGCATCAGTGTTCATGTAAATAGCTTGGTAAATCACTCAGAAACCGAATTTTCCTCTTTTTTCTGTCAGGTTTGTGCTTTTAGTTTTAGAATTCTCACTTCTGTCATACTAAAGGACTTATCGAGCACTCGTTTTAACCTTGTAAATTATTGTTCCTTAGTGCAAATGAAGCTAGATCCTTATCTCGTCATATTTTGCGCATGAACTCAGAGTTGACCAGTGTTAACACACCCACTAATGACTACGTTCTCACAGTTTTACTTATGAAGTCATTCTTGATCTGTCAGTCGATTCTGACCTTCTCCACCTCGCTGCCGAACCGTGATAAATTTACTGAACTTGTAAACTTTCTGGTGTTATTGAGATCGCATTTAAAGTTTTGGGGGCATAATGAAGTATTAACCTAGTTTAAGCATCCGTTACAGTTCAGCGGTTATAACAATGGAATTGTTTCAAGAAAACCACCACAACTAAAGCGAACTGGCCCAATTCGCTAGCTGATAGCTAAACAGCTTAATGCATAATTTGGTATCTGAGTATGAAGTACAAGATCGCCTTCGTACTCAGGTTCATAGATCTACAAGTATAAATTTTCGAGCAGGCATTTCGTCTAAATCAAAACGTGACATTTACCTACTGCTTCAAAATTTAAGCTTCTGAATGTGTACCTTGTGCATTTTCTCATTTTCTGGTCCGATTTCGTTCATAACGAATAGTTTGTTAGTGCTTTAGATGTGTTGCAGATCAATGGACAATGTTGTGAGGATCAATGCGGATTAGTATGAAATCAATTAGATTCTTTAAGGGGATTTATTCCCTAGTTTCGTACGAAAACCAATGTCTTGGCAAGAGGTCCAGGTGGAAAAACAAACACTTTCGTTGACTTTTCTAAGTAGTGCTCATGTACAGCTATGTTGTAGCATAATCATTGCAACCCTAATACACAATAGCTTATGCCGTTTCTGCTGTTTGAAGCAAAGACGCATTCTTCACTCAGTGGCTGCCATCGTACCGACCACTAACATTGCCATGGTTCGACGGTTTGTGTACCTTAGTGCTCCATAGATCTACACTGAGGGTAACTTTCCCGTCGCCTTCAGAGCTAATCAGATCAGTGAAGACAATGTTTATGGTCACAAAACCTCGGTCTTAGCATACGCTCTGGCTGTTTTGAAGAACTCTATGGTCTTCTTCCTTTTAAGCTTTGCCGTGACAGGCAACATGAATAGGCTCAGCTCAATTTGCAAAGAACCCTAAGTCCACCCGCTATTCCTGATTAAAGGAAAGCATCTCTCAATGTTCAGTGGTTTGCTAGAGATTACTTCAATCTAGTCAAGCCCAGAGCAAGAAGGAGGAAATCCGCCAATCCCCACCTGCGGGTGGCCGCTGACGCAAGTGCGCCTAAACTATTCCACAAACTCAGCTGTGTAGATGCAATTGTATCTCCGAGTGGAACCTACTGTCCACTATCATATGCGGTAGACTGTTGGGCTGAACCCTACAAACAAGGCCCGTCTGTAGAAATATGCAATCTGCGAATGTAACTCGCATACAATCCCACCTCACAACCACTTTGCCCTCCATGCTACAAGACTTGGCGGATTCGCTACAAGTTTTTACAGTTAGCGCTGCGCCATAAAAACAGCACTTAAGCTCATCAATTGGTTTCTGCCAATAAACACCTTGATGCTTATTAAGAGTTTGCTTTCAACTCGGATCATATCCGGTGATTTGACTACGGGATTCACATGCCTGCGAAATGACCGTCTCAAGTTGTTTTATTTGGATTCGTGCGGCTAGACTGGTGAAACCCAGTGTGATCATTAAGCGAAATGGCAAACAGCATGAAGGATCTCACAAAGCACTTGTCACGTTGGATTTTGCTTTTTTCCTGCATGGGGCACTTGGGTTAGATCGCACCAATTGATATGGCACCGTCGAGGAGTCTGAGACACCGTTGCATTCATTTTTGCCTTCCTGAAATCTAACCCGCTTATCCCGCAAGTTTACTCTGTTCTGCTCCTATTTATTTGTTTGTACAGTAATATTAGTAGCGTTGTTTGTCTTACAAGCATCTGACTATTTTGATAAATTTTATTGTACTTTAACCCTGGAATCTGAATGCCATTAAAATATTAAATGGTCTCATGTGTTAGATAAAGTCAAACTTATTACATTAGCCACCGGTTATCCAGCTTGCTGTCAAGTTAATAAGAACTAGAATGGCGAACTAAAAGATAAAAGGACAGATCAACGGGTGTCAGTTGGCTTGAAGTGGTCTGAGCCAATGTAAACTTATCATCTTAAGAAAGCACCACGTGACTATGCGTAACATAAGGTGGAATGCGACGGTGTGTACATGTAGGTAAAATCTTGGCACCCGGATCGTTTTTCAGTTTAATTCTTCACACCGGGCCAGAGAATTCACAAGTTCGACTTAAGAAAAATCAACAGCCCCCTAATTTATTGCAAGTTGCACAATTAGGGTGCATCTTGCTGTTACCCGATAAAATGATATTTTACTAGGAAAATTTGTATTCATAGTAGGTTGAATTCACTAGTTTTGATCACCCAATGTTTCCAGACAAATGCGTAAGCCATGATGAGACACTGGACAATTTTGGCACAATGTTAAGTGGGCGAACAGAACCCAACTTTTCCTTAGTACGTATTTCACATGTATCCGTTGTTGCATAGAGAGTGTTTAGCATTTCCACCCTCACTGCCGTCCAGTACTTCGGAGACCATCGGACGAAGGCAAGCACTCCAGCGTAATCCAAAATTTATCGCTCACCGAGCGGACGCCAATAACTGCCAGACGCCTTTTCAGCGAGTGCAATGTTTGAAGTTCTGTCAACATAAATATGTGACTACATATTCTATGTTTTCCAAACGAAAACCCACTCAATATGCATTGCCATGCTAGCGAAGGACTTCAGCTATGGCTTAGACTAAAACAGCTTGAAGTCAATTGCCGTAGACACATGAGATGCATTTATTCTGAAAGGGAGCTGTTTGAGAGGTATGCACATACGCAACCATTATATTTCCAGATATATGCTGAATGGATTTTAAGCTTTTTAAATTTACCAGTACTGTAATGTCCCACCATTAGTGGATAGAGAGTAGACCGCAAATGCCCATCATTTTCTTCGTTATTAGTAAAACTGGGTCAGGTTGATTGGAACGGCCGTTATGGCCAACTAACCAATCAGTAGCTGAGCACTTGTGTGATGAATCGCAGTTGAAGCTGCTTTAGATTACAAAACTATGCCATAAATATATTTCACTTATGAAGTAAACACAATTTTTAGAGGGCTGTTAACAAACCATCGAAGTTAACTACCCATGGCTGCGACCAATAATAGGAAAGAGATACACAAAATTTCGCGAGGTCTTTAAAACTATTGAAATTAAATATGATGACACATAACTGGTGCTGAAGTGGTTTCACGCAGAAAGTCATGCACCTGTAATTCTAGTCACATAAGACACTAATTATTCTTTAAGATGGCCTTCAAAATTAGTTACCTGTTCAATACTCACCCTCGCCGAAGACGCAACCAGGAGTCGCAGACATATTCGCATTTGGCAGTCCGTACGAACAATCGTTCCGGTTCATGGTACCATTCTATTCTGAACCATGATGTCGAAATGCGCTTAATCGCCCGCTAACTAACGGTATCTTCCAGCAAAAACCGCTTTTCTTGTGTTGAGACGGTCTTTTACGCCAGTAAACAACGCCGTTTGTTATCCACACATCTGCGCTCGCATTTCCGATGTGACACGCGCCCAACACGCGTGTCACGACCGCACGCAGCGACAGGGAGATCAGCGTTCGCTTGTCGCCTAATGTCCGCATCTGCGCCTGCTTGTTTATGTATGTGCCTACCGGGCCACTAATTTTCCCACAGCCTTAGACATAGGGGTAACCCTGATTAATTTCTACAAGGTTGGTTCGGATTCAGTGTTTCGAAAAAGGTAACCTCGACAAACCTGCATTCATGTTGCTGCTACTACTGACAATGCACAAAACAGTAATCTGTTGCCGGTGTGTAACACACCGAATAATGCACCAGCTCCATCAGAGTCCACTTTCAGGGATATGGGCAGTAGTTTATTAGCTAAAGTTCCTTAATTAATGTTGGCGATTTTCTGTTTCACCTGCAATCATGTAGTTATTCGCTGCAGAAAGAATTGTGAAAAATGTTTAAAGTATCTACAAGCCACATTTCACCTTTCATACAAATGCTTCAACACGCAGATTGCACTGTGTGAAAAGCGAAACGTCCCCCGGCAAATAGGTTGACCAGCTATTTAATAGGTTTCTTTTAAAGATGACATCCCGATCATTTTGCTAATGCCGAAGAGTGGGAAAGCTCAACTCTTACGTTTCCCATAGGCTGAGCGTCTTTACAACCGAAGCTCAATTCTGACTAATTGTGCGCGGAATCATCTCAACTAACATTTGATTATTCCAAGAAAATCCGTGGTAACGTTAGAATAAGGTCAACTTCTCCGTCATGGTGGTAGTCCCCCACATGACTGTGATGTATAACCAAACACGGAATGCAGAACGCATCAGTTCAACTAAGGCCAACAGCACCTATCCAACGGAGCATTCGAGACAAGATCTGGTAGTAAAATGTCCTAAGAGGCGGGACATTTTTGTGGTCCGTACAGTGAAATTATGATTCCGTGAGATCAAGTCAGTTTTGTGGATAAACAGAATTCCCAGAGCACTCAATACTGTTAGGCTAATGTGCAGTAGTCTAAAAGCCTTAGCCGACTCTGTTTAAAATAACCGGAGGACACCTGCATTTAGACAACCGGCCTGCAACCTTTCAGGAGAGCAATTGTTTAGCTCCTTCTAATCCACAAGTACATCTGCGACCACAAAAGGCTAACGAGTTATTGGTAGGATTGTTCGCTGAGCTCAGCAGCTTTGCTGGAGCAATGTTTGCTATGGTGTCACAACAAGGGGAAAGTAAATGTTTAGGTATTTTCTGCACGCGCCACCGTGTTCGACAACCGGCTTCGTACATATTTGCCGTGGTCAGATAGATGTGGCGTGGCTGTATCCTGAACTCGGGACGTTGGAATGTCAGCCAAGCATTCCATATGTTGGACTATGTCGCAACCGATCGGGAAGTCCTCATTTTAGAAGGCCTAATCGACAGCTGTTTAACGCTTCACGTTGACACGGAAGTTTACATAAGCTTTTGCATCAAATGTGAAAGTTCATCAGCTGCGGCCTCTACACCTAAGCCACCATGTCGCCCTGGGCATTGCTTGTCCCAACACTTCAGGGTCGAGTTTGACACATGCGTTTCGTTAGCAAGAGGATTCTCATGGGGACGGTAAGCTGAGGTCGAATTCTTCGTCCGATTATGTTTTGAAATGGATCCAACCTGTATGTGCTTATCACCTAGATCCCAGAAGAAATCCTTTAGCTCATCCAACTTTGTCGTCAAATGACTGGATCTGGCCTGCGTGTATCATTATCTCAGACAAGAACATCGCGATCAATAGCAGTAGGTCCTCGCTATTCATGAGACAGGATAAGGGCGCACACGGTCGAACCAACACTATGGCCGGTCCAGCATTGCATTCCACGGGTTTCGGTGTACTCCCGCGCTAGAACCTAAAGTCCACAGTTAATACTAATAGACTTTACCAAGACGGACTTCGTAAACTTTTGGCGCTCAAAAGCAGTTTCAACACTTAGTCCAAAGAGATTGTCACTCGCCCCTTGTTCTCAAACATATGACCTGTGCTAGAGTACGATTCACGCGCATCATGTGTTATCACCGGGGACAATGTAGAAAGGATACAGCAAGTACAGGACACCAGGTTTATACCCAATTTGTTCGGCGTGCCGTACGAAGACCGGTGCGAGTGGCCAAGAATTTAAACCCTGTCTTATCATCGAGCGCGGATTAACCTCATCAGGATGCATCGGATATGACATTTTGGTAATTAAACCATATTGAAGCCGTGTCTCCATGTGCGCACATCAAGCCGCACAAGATGACACCGGTACAAGCTTGTAGTACCACCAAGTCTGGCTAGCCGAATAACCTCCAAATGGTGCGAGCTGGATGTTTCGGGTTAAGCCCGTTCCAGCGAATAGTTCGGCGGCAGTGTTCCAGGACGTGGTGGGTTTTCGCCTGGCAAGAGTTCTCGGTATAAAAAGCCACAAAGGTCCCTTTGACAACACTGTGACAAGGCGGATGTGTTTCGCCACTAAATAAAGTTACTCTCTCTTCCACTTCCGGAGGATCTTCCCCATGTCACGAATGTCCAAGAGTTCCTTTAATCCCTTCGTACGATGGCGAACACAGCGAACAAACTCGCGAAATCAGCCACACTACAAATGTTCAGTCACCATGTCCACTTATACTTACATACAAAATTTAATAGGTTACTGGTTAACTTACTAGATTTTTGTATAGTTATCGACCACACCTGTTTGTAATATCATGAGCATACCTTCGCAGGCGTGCCCCGCACTACGGGGCTTAAGCATTTATTTATCTAGCTCTGTCACGAACAGAGATTGGTGAATATATTGAACAACTTGTAGCCGCCATTATTCGAAGCAAAGTCGGTGTCGGAATCCAAAACCCCCTTGAAATAAACTTCAGCGACAGGAGATATCGTGAAGGATCGCAAACATAAATAGTCAGTATACCTGCGGGATTTTAGATGCAGCTACACAGAGATTATACTTCTTGCTGCGTACATGCAGTAAACAGTAATCGGCTTTTGTTCGACAATAAGACACGACTTTTAGATTTTATCCGTTGCTTCCTAAACGTATTCTCCTATTTTACTCACTGCACGCCGTCAGTCCACTTAGATTTTATTACCGCAGCTACCTTTCTTACAAAGTCTGTTCGGCTATTTGCAACTGGTTTCAACTCAACTCAGCGAACCAACCCTTTTATTATAATAAAAGAAAACAGGAATTTTTCGTGCATTTTCCTAGGTGAAACTAAAACAGTCCACTCCTGATTCAGAAGGTAACAGGTAACATTCAAATCTACATGGAATACAGGCTAATCGTTCCGTCAACGACACTGTGCTTTTATCTCAATAAATGCATTTAAACAACCTATGTCCGGTTTAAAGTGTCTCAAAATAGCGCAATTCGCCGCTGAGTTCATTCGGATCTAGCACTCAGAAGTCAATCCCCGTTTAGAGTCCGATGGATCTCAAGGTGAGCAAACAGCTCAGGAGTGAAACGAAAGGTTAAACACTTTTCAGTTTATTTTGAAACCCATAACTGGTGTGCTATGCATAAGCTACCGCACATGATAGGTGCCGTAAGATGATTCGGTCTCGATCAATTGGAAGGCTTTTCATCAGCTGCCAATACAGTATCATCATACGAAACCATTTCAGATGACTCGACCAAAAGTGATATTGTATTAATAACTGGAGTAGATAAGGGCCCATCTATAGCTATAATCAACTTTAAGTACGGTGCCACCAAAATCTCAGATATTAGTGGTGTATTGATAATCTATCATTCCTAGGATAAAGGAAATTCATTCCGTAGGTCCAGATTGAGAATCCGTACTCCAAATTAATTACGGCTGCGTAGTCACCAGGCTTAGCAGTTAAGCAGCGTAAATCAACGCCGGTTACTGCTTATTGCGGTTGCCTAATTTTTAGATCATGTGCCAAGCACCGTTTTTGAATATCTAACATCTAGACATCCTAGCATGTTTTAGGCGGAATGAGAACGCAGTGTTGTCTAGACCGGAGAAGGACGTCGAAATCGTACTTATAAATAAGTCAGACTATAGTAGAAAGGCATACCAACCTTGCAGATGAATTAAAAACACGGTGAATAAATAACCAGGATCCATTGATATAAACAGCTCAGAATTCCAGAACGGAACTACTGCGCTGTTTAAAGCAACAGAATGAAATCAACAGTGACTAACGCGAATGTACCAAGATAATTGGTACGGTGATACCAAAAATTTACGGTTTATCTTAAGTGTAAAAGAAGGTCTACTACTAAGACTAATGCTATACTTCAATAACACCCAACTTTCAAACGGCTTGTCAAGCTGCCAAAGTCAGTTAAAATATCCACAGTCCAATACAATATCAAGTACACGTTAGATTTTCTCCACTCACTGGGCTAAATTGAACTAGCTGAGTAGAAGAGGTGGGCGTATTGCTCATTTTCACTGCCGTTCCTCCCGTTGCGTCATATCAATGACCGTGTCCCATAAACCGATTACAAATACTATTGCTGATGTGTATGGTAAATATGTACTTCGGTTTGACCGGACCCTATACTGATAACCAGACCGGCTACATATGAGTTCATTACTATGACAGTTACTCGCCAATGTTTTCATGAGCAAAGCAGAGAACAACAGTTGAATGAATTTTCAACAGCTTAGTATAGTATTGTTGATAGGTAAACAAGATAAATTGTGTCGCAGATAAGGCAGTGTGCACTGTGGATGTAATGGTCTATTCCAGTTTTGTACATAGTAACATGAGGTTTACTACTGAGGCGGAACGTGGCGACTTACGCATTTTAGATATCTAGACCAACGGGATATCAGATGCGTCAATGCGGTGGACAGTCAAATGGGAAACATACTTAATTCGATAGTTTTATTCCAATGAGCCAGCAGAAAGAAAGAATAGTATGCACAGAAGCACTGGAGTTAACTATTGTCCGAAAACTACATCTAAAAGAGGCTGGCTTGTCGAATTACCTCGTGGTGCCAGCTGGGTGTTTCCGGTGTTCCTGGTTCCAACGAAGTATTCGGCGACAGGGTCCCACCTCAGTGGGGCATTATATCCCAGTAATTGTGCTGGATTCATGTGGAGTATTTGGGCCCCTGTTTGGCGATCTACCAAACAAAGACGCATGGACTGATCATTCAGTCAACGCCTCCCAATGGGCGCGATTCCCTAAATTCGCCCCGCTGCCTTGCGGGTAGGTTATTTAGCCAAAGGCTCGGGGTTCAGCCCCCTAAGTCAACTCCCTACTTCGGCTTGGGCAACCGGGTAGTATCACGCCTTCACACAAAACCGTGGACTGTACTACAACGTGCTCATCATCTACTGTTTCTGCTTCTCGCATTCACGTGACTTCATGACACGCCACTTGTTCTTTTGCTAACAATCCACACTTTCCCTTATCCTATTCATGTGTTTAACAATCTGACTGCTATTCCGGTTGCGCCGTAGACCAAGGGGTTCAACCTATGGCTCTCCTTCGTCCCCGATCCTCGTTCCCTCTGGGATGCTCCAACGTCCGGACACATGCAGATTGGACAGCAAGCCGATCTAGCGCGCACCCTAGAGTTCCTATACATTGATATCTGCTGCCTATGCGAAACCCGATTGCAAGATACTAGCACCGTGCTTACCTTGACATCCCCCACTGACCACGAAGCCAGATATCACCTGTCTCTTTCTGGAGATCAAGTAGCAGTCTCAGTGAGTTTGACTGGTTTAGGTATAGCACTGAGTGGCAAGGCCGAGGCGGCACCACTGGACTGGTTCCCGATTATCAGCCGACTATGTGCAATTCGGCTTCGGGGCTATGTAGAATCAACAAGTGCCGCGAAGAGAGACGCAACTTGTTTGTGATCTCCGTGTACACTCCAACTGACTGCAGTGGCGACTCGGTCAAGGACGAATTCTAACGCGATCTACATCAGCCCTCGACTAACGCTAAAAACTCGGATGTCATTATCCTTGCTGGGGATTTTAATGCACGGGTTGGCCGTCTGTTACCAAATGAACGCCACCTTGGTGGTCATCACGCGCTCGATGAGAACCGCTTTGATAGCGGAGAACGGCTTCTCACATTGTGCAAAGACAACCATCTGTTTCTCTCGAACACTAACTTCAGGCGTACGAAGAAGAGTTGCGCAATGTAACGTCCCGCTTCGCCAACACATGCGTGGTCACAAATTGATCACATTGCAATTAGATTCAAATGGCACAGCAGCGTACTGGACTGCAGGTCCTTTTGATCCACCTTCGTTGACTCAGAACATGCATTGGTGTGAGCAAAAATCTATGTGTTTTGGGGGTCCTGAAACACGGAGCACCATAAGATTGATGTAAACTGAGTAACTGATTCCTCTGTCCAGGTGAGCCATCAGTCTTCACTGGCATATGCACACAGTTGCCATTCACCGCAAGACGTGGAGGAACACTAGACTTGTATACGGAAAGGGATGACTATTTCCAGGCAGTCAAGCTACGGCCTAACTCGAAGCCACCTAAAGGCTTGGATCTCTGCTCGCTCTCTGGAGCTATTCGAACGTTGCAAAGATATCCCGGCTGAATCAGACTGCAACGAGCGGCGCCGTTCTGCCAACCGGCTGCTAAAGCAAAGCTTACGCAAGGATCGTGAGACATGGTGGTCTGAGCGTTATTTAGAGATGGAGACCGCTGTCCTCTCTGGCAACAATCGCAAGTTTTCCAACTCATTCGATCCACTGACCTCAAGAAACTTGGTGTCAGTGAGGTTATTTGCGATGTGGATGAGTCACCGATTACCAACCAACAGAGGCCTATGGACCGCTGGGCCGAGCAGTTTCATTGACATTTTAACTAGCCACCATCATCCATCAGTACATGAGGTAAAACTAGTTGTCCACCCTGGCTCCTCCCACTGAATCCACTCAATGTAGCGGAAGTCTGCCTCGAGATTCGAGGCTGCCGGTTCAAATGGACTTCCTCCGGAGCTGTTCAAGTACGGCGGTGTGCCGATCATTAAGCAGCTGACCGCACTGTTCGCAAAAATGTGGCGTGAGCAGAAAGTGCCTTCCACTTGGGGCGAATCAGCTATTGTCGCGATTTTCAAGAAAGGCGCTCGCACTTCATGTGTAAATCATCGTGGGATTAGTCTTATTTCAGTTGCCTCTAAGCTATTGGCGCCCATTCTGCTTCGCAGGCTATCCCCAATACGTGAATCATACTACCGTGAAGAACAATCCGGTTTCTGTCCTGGCCGTGGATGCGTGGATCAAATCTCCACGCTCCGCCAACTCCTTGAACATCGCTACATTCATCACTGCCCACTATTGTTGCACTCCTAAACCTACGTGCCGCTTTTGACTCCGTCGATCGACCTGCTTTATGGCGTTGCATGCTAAAGTAGGGTGTGCCAGAGAAATACACCGCCAGCTTACGAGCACTTTACCTTTCTGCATCCGGCAGACTGAGGGTTTATGGTAAGCTTTTCTCGCAATTCACTGTTAATAGCGGTGTGCGACAGGGCTGTTCGGTCTCTCTATTCCTATTCAACTTCGTAATCGAAGACGTTCTGTCGAGTGCTCTAGAAGATTTCCACCATTTTGGCCTAGAGCTTCTACCACATAAGTGCGGGACCGATTTAAATTTTGCTGATGATATTGCCTTCCTTGGCAACGATCCTTAGGGTATGCCATTCATTCTGGATCGTTTAGCGGTTGAAGCATCTAAGTATGGCATGAGCTTCGCCTCATCGAAGTGTAAAGTACTGCACGAGAATTGGCTTTCACCTGCTCCCGTGCTCACACTCGAAAGTACACAACTTGAACAGGTAGATAGTTTCGTCTACCTTGGGAGCTGTGTTTCTGCTGATGGCACTATCAGCAAAGAATTTGATCTTCTCATCGCTAAACCTCGATCAACATTTGTCAATCTGAAGCGCTTGTGGAGTCATGGTCTCATTCTCGCTAAAGCGCCGCGTTTACAGCGCATCAGTGCGCTCAGTGTTATCGTATGGGAGAGAGTGCTGGCCGATTCGCGTGGAAGACATGCGTCGTCTTTCTGCCTTCGATAACCGTTGCTTAAGGGGAATCGCTCTTGTTTTGTAACAACAACAAGTTAATAGTAATGACGTCCGACGTCGTATCTTGGAGAATACGAGTATTCCATCCAACAAACTGCTTTTGCTGCACCAGTTGAGATTGCTTGGTCACGTCCTATGCATGGCACCTGAACGTCTACCGTGTCGCGCTCTATTCGCTCGTCAAAGACCTGGCTGGAGGGGACTGCGTGATGGTCAGCCTTCTACGTGGCAACAGCACATGAAATCGCGGACCTCGTGCCTAACCGCTGTTGGATCGGTTCGTCCTCCAGAATGAGGACAAAATGATGAGTAGTGCCAACTGCTTAACACGCTTGAAGACAGCCCGCAACCGGAATCAATGGAAGTATTGTGTACAGCATTGTATTGATACACAAGTTTAGTACTTCAACCATTATAAATGACAGAAAAGAGAAAAGTCAGTGTGTGAAAATAAACTATCATTGTTTTTTCTATTTTTTGTCAAAATGGTCCTTTCTTCCTGCGACATGTTAGCTGAAGTGTGTTGCTCACCTACAACTGTTATGCCACGGTGACTATGACGCGATGACTATCCCTTATCCCCTGCTCTCCATGGTTTTCTGTTGGCTCTGTGTCTAATTTCTAGACTGTCCTGATTACTACTACTACTACTACTACTACATCCAGAAGAATATGGAGCCATCAGTACCAAAGGTAAAAAGTGTTTTCGCCGAGGAGCGGTTATGATAATTATCGGTACTGTTGCGAATGGCACAATAAAAATTCTACCACTTGGTATCTATCCATATCCGCCTCGGGAACATAATGTGCAGCCGAGTTGCGCTTAAGCTTCCGCTTAAGACCTATTATGCACCAGTAACTCAAAGGGTGGATACCACAATCGCAGATTTTTATTTGTGTGTAATATTTTCCTTGCTGTTGTCCAGAGCTGCACATTGGGAAAACGATCGTGCGAGTCTTTATTAGATCTTTGAAGGATTACCCTGCTTCTCTCTGAAAAGTAAATGACAAAGAATGAAACGAATGTAGCATTGTCGCGCCTAGTGAACTTCCATCATCAAATAGATGTACATAACGAATTCCAGCTCATCTAGTGTGTATCTGACGTTGCTAGCTATTGGCAGAAGGGGTAGTCGCGGTTTAACTCTAGGGTGCGGACTTGCGTAGGAAGATGAAATTTGCTCAGGATTTAAACTACCTTAACCAGCGGTATCATTGTCGGCTAGCAACGTAGAATCAGTTACTTTATGACGCACCTTAAATGTTGCTATTATAATCGAAGGACCAACCAACGAATGTAAGTTCGGGCAACGGTTCTTGAATATTCTCCGGGATTCATTTCTTGACTGCAATAAATTTATATGAAATGCAATTTCGCAGAATGATTCCCGCGACGTATCGGAGCTGTAGGTATACGACTTTTCGTATAATGAAAGATTTCAAGTCCTTAACGTAAATAATAGTAATGGAAAGCTTTACATCTTATCAACACGCTTCTTTTCCGAAGCCGTACCTGACTTCAACTATTTTCTTACTGTTTTTGTTTACATTCTTCTTACACTTCTACCGGTTAGGGATCTTACTCGTTTCCCGCCTTATCTGTCAAGAAAAGCGTAAGTTGAATTCAACTTAGGAGCTTCTCTATACATCAAAACAACGTAAGTTATATTAACCAGCGGAATATATTTTCATCCAAGTGTGGTGCGATTGATGATGCACAACTGTGCATTGATAACTTTCAGATATGCAAAATCGAGACGCCATGCTCAAAATAGTCGAATGAAAAAGCGTCTGGGTAGTCTGATGACCCAAAACGTAGCCGTAGTGAAACAACCCTACCAATATATTGCCTATGTACTGGACTTAATATTCACATTGGAAGACCCAATCCACAGGCCCAGATTTTAAACAATCTCCCTGGCAGCGATCATAACATAATCCGACTCAGCTTCCAGATTAAAATGGTCACTTAAGTCGCCTCTACAACGCAAGTTGCAACCCATAACATAAACTTACAGTGCTATCAGCACTTCATTCGTTTCTCAGACTGGGATTAAATTTTCCTCTCTAGCAGTGTGTACACCGCTGTGGATCAGTTCCATAAACAAACCTACCAAACTATAGCCCTTCTTCCTGCACAATGTATTCATACCCTTTATGTCTCCAAAGATTCCGCCGAGCACTTAATCAGCAAGGAAACCAAAAATTTAGCTTCAAGGTACAGAAGGACCCATGACTTTGCATTTGTCTTACAAATTCATGAATTAACCACCAGAGTTAAGCACGTGCAATTAACACGACGAAAAAGGGGACTAACTTACAGCCCTACGGACAAGCTGCAAAGCTAGGAAGCTTGTCAAAATACTGCATCGTAGAACCAGTTACCGCTCTGCTCTAATTACCGAAATTGTTGATGGCGAGGGTCACTTACTCCATGACCCAGCTGAAATCCGTGAAGCATTCAGCGACTTTTTCCCACTACCATGAGATGCGAAGCAGACTCGGTGCCTGTGTGCACAGAGCTCACTGAAACAAACCTCTTAAACAGAGTTGATTTCTCGCTCCATGCCATCCATCAAGTTATCAAATTAATCAGGCCATCTTCCAAGCTGGGACCTGCTGGCATTTCACCAACCACCATTAAACTAGGAGAACCCGATATACCATTGCTACTGATGAGCATGTTCACTCTATCGCTGGAACCTAGCCACTTTCCAGACCAATGGAAAACGTCATTTATTATGCCTCGGCCTAAAGGAGGTCCCAAATAAATGTTTGATAATTACCGACCAATCTACCAGACTTCGATAATTGCTCGGCTATTTGAAAAGCTGAACAGAGTGATGAACTTTGTTGGTTCTATTGGTCTGACCAACAATTCGCAGCATAGCTTTCTCAAAAAGCGATCGTGCACCACCTGTCAACTGCATTACCTTAATCACATTACAGAATCAATCGATTCCGGCTATGCAGTTGTAATCTTGTTTCTTGACATAAACCAAGCGTTCGACCGGGTACCGTGCTCAGCCCCTTCCTCTTTTTGCTCTGCATCAATGACATCACCACATCTGTAAAACATGGTACATCATTTTTATTTGCTGACGATATCAAACTAGTCTATAAGCTTCGGCGTGATGAGCTTCACGGGACATTACTGCTCATTCAAGATGACTTACATTCCCTTGAGTCATGGTGCTGCACATAGGTGATGAACCTCTCGGCTAAGAAATCAAGCATCATGTCTTACGGTTGCTGCATCCCAGAAGGATTTATCACTCTAAACAATGAACGCGTCCCTACACAGTTGTCCACGCGAGATATTGGCATTAAATACTCGTTTAGCTTCGATTTCTCCGAACAAGCCCCATTCCAAGTAGCACTTGCCAGACAGTTTATGTCCAATAAATCAAACAAAATACAGACAACTCCTGCTAGAGTTTCGGTTTTCAAACTACTCACTCGCCGCATCTTAGCATATTGTAGCGTACTATACGGCAATATGAGAAAGAGTGAGAGAATTGATGTGCAGCGTCTGCAGAGGTCGTTTACTAAACATCTGATTGGTAAACACTGCAATAAGTTATCGAGGAAGTTGCAATGAACTTCATCTCGAACCACTTTGGATTCGACGATTGAAGCACAACTTGTCGCTATTTTTCAACTTGTTACACAAAAACATCTATTCCAACCTGCATACACTCAATTTACAACACTGTTCAACTCGAGCGCTTCGCAACAAAGATTATACATTGAATATACCGAAGGCTAGAACGAACGTCCGCTCTAATTTCTTCCTGGTCAGATACAGCTATCTGTGGAATAAACTACCAATAACACTCAGGTCATGTGATAATGTGGCGACATTTTGTAGCAGACTCACCAAGTACCTTTATCTAACTAATCTAAGCTCTATATTCACAAGGGAAAATCCCTCGATGAACTATTCCAAGACAGGAGCAAAAAACATATGAACACCAATGTTTTCATGTCTAGGCTTTAGCCTCAACCATCCGCCAGAATGCTAATCCATGAAACGCATATCCCAATACTCCACCTACGCATCTCACCCATGCAAGAGCATGGCTTCTTCTGTACAAATTAATCCGTGTCCCTGCAGACACAGTTTCTCTCATCAATAGAAATATACGTATTATTATTATTATGGCAACGTTTGTTGCCACACGGGCACAAGACCAGAAAGGGCGTGGAATTGCCCGGAAGCAAGTTCCCGGGCGAGGGTTCCGTAGATGGCCGTATTACTTTATTTGAACATTTGATTAAATTTGCATTTGTTATTTTTCCAAGTTGTTCAGTATCTTTAATAACTTCAACCTGTCAGTCTCTTTAATAATCGATTTGGGATCCAGTGTGGCAAACAGGAACGAGTGCCTATTATGTGATCTCGTTGTACAACTTAATCAGACTAGTCAGTTGAACTGGGCCGCGCCTCGCCTAGGAATACACTGTTTGTTCGTTTAGTTATTTATGTGGCAAGATGCTCAAATCTACACACCCATCACCATTAGAGCGACTAAGTTCTGACCCGAGTATTCAAACATTTGTTTTAATGATCATTAACTATCACCGTTCAGGTAACCATGTAACGATTTGGTATTGCCGGTAAAAAATGCAATGCTTAACGGGTCCCATGAGGGAAAAGTGTCCTAGGAATTGAAAGCATTGTGATACATGAAAAGCGTTTTGCCAGACTCGCCACAGTGTACACATTGAGATGCACGTAAAGAACCGGAGCTGTTCCTATGGTAATAAGTATGCAATAATGGTGCAATAAGTTTTAACTACTGGAGAAAGCAAATGTTTGACAAGTTATGTAGAATCGTTGGGGTGATAATTACAAGATAAAATACTGTAGCGGTGCAAAACGCACCTTAGCTACATGGCTCGCCTAAAGATTTGCCTTGATATATATTTGAATATTCCTGCCTAGAGTTTAAAAGAATAATGGCACCATCTGAAGTTTAGTCTTCACTAATGCCGTATGCACTAATATCAGATTATCGTTAAAGTGTTCTTTGAATAGTGATAAGGTAAGACATTAATTACGTGCACTGGGAGGACGTACCAAGGCTGACACTAGGAGTAAAAGGACGTTTCATCGACATTCCCGTCGGCTGTATTGGATGGCGTACTTAAAGCGATGACCCCTCAGTGATGTGTTTCCGCAAAGTTTAAAATATATTGGCATGTGTTGTTGGGGATTTTTTGGATCTAATACGTCATTGTGAAATCTCCCCGGAGACGCCGATAACATCCGCTGTACATTTTGAGATTTTCCGCCTGAGTGTAGAGAAGGCGGGACAAACCTTTAACGTTCTTCGTCGCCCTGCGTTGTTGAGTACCGAGCGCTGTGAGGTGGTGCCTCTGCCAGGGTTGCCATGCTTAGTGTGTTCAGCATGCGGCTTCAGGTACGCGCCAAGTATTTTCGGAAAGACTGAGCAGTTAAACTTCCCGAAGGTCCTATGAAGGAGGCCAAGGTGCACAATTACTTTCTTTGATGCTTTTCAGTCAGCCTCAAACAACTAATTTCATCTTGCACGGGCACACCGAGGTCGCACTTATGAGAGGTTTGCTATAGAATTTGTGTTCCTGAACGGTAGTTGTGAATATTCTGATGACGCATGCTCAGCTTTTTGCACTTTGTCGCGTTGGAATTTCTGAAGTAACATCTTGAGTGGTGTTAGGAAGCCTCCTTGACAACAAAATTTATGGAATGAATTGCAAACAGAACAATACTTCATCAAGTAATTTGCAAATATCGTTGGTTGGGGGCAGAGACAACATAATTTGGGTGAGTGTTTCACGACAGACGCTTTCGAAAATAGAAGAAATTACAACGGCACCTTAGCCTGCCATGCTGCATGGAAAACTTCAACTGATGACATCTCAGGTTGGTGCCGTGGTCTGGTTCTAATAGTGCACGACAAATGCTGTTTAATTTTCCTCAGCATCTAACACATCATAATGAGGTCCATCCCAAGCTCCGGTATTGATTACTGTGCACACCTACGGACTTCAACCTAAGCTGGTAGGGCAGATGAAACACGCTTCTAACGTCCTTGGATGCCGTTTGTTAAGGAGTCTCAAGGACAACGGGATCATGTTTCGGCGACGGGTGTTACGTGTGGATAGCTTATGCTACATGCGGTTGCGTATGGGCTTTAAGCATTTGTGAAAAGACGGTGGTCAAACCGACCGAACGCTCTACAAAGAAGGCCGAAGTGTTGACCACCGGTTCTCGGCGCCTTCTCAGGTTGTTTTGATCAGCCGAGATCATCCTGAAGCATTATCCCAAAGTCACGCTTTCAAGAGGCCTCCGCAATGTGTGGCCTCCATGCTTGTACTTGCTCACCGGCTGATGACGAACGTGGATCACCTTGCTCTCAGCTGTATGGTACTGGAGTAGGCTTCTGTTTGCCCATAACTGAACGCAATCCTGGACAGGTTTCATGAAATCGCCATCTTCATCCCTATGAGCCGCTCGTCGTATCCTAACATCATCGGTGCAAAGTAGGAAATAATAGGTGACAACCATTACCAGGTCGTTGATGAAAGCCAGAAAAAAGTGTGATCTCACCATCAAGCCTTGCTGAGCATCGCATTTCATCCCAGTTGAGTTAAAGACCGATCCCCTAACACGTACTTGAAGCGTCCGTCGGTGAAGAAAGTCAACAGTAAACAAGGTGTAGGATCTCCGATTCCATAGCTCTGCAGCCTATAAAGAATGTACCAGTTATCCGGACAGTCGAAAACTTTGCAGAACTCCAGGTAGCGGACATCGATGCAGCCCCCCATCGGCCACTTCCTTCCAACTACTTGATGAATGCCCGGAGTTCCAGGAATCTATACCGCTTGGGTGGCAAGCCATTGCGTTTTTCTAGCTAGACTAGCAAGTCCCAGCGACGACCGCTTCCATCACATTGGAGGGCACATGGAGGAGAGTCACTTGACAGAATTTTTCAGTCAGGATGTCGGTAACCTATGAAATTTGTGGTGATGTTGCTGTGATTCCACATAGTGCAGACCTGTTGTTCATCGACGCATCTTTAGAAGAACGGCGACTAGGGCTCGGTTAACTTAGTGGCAGTAGCCTTCAGTGCGTTCGGGCGGATGCTGTCTGCTCCCGGAGCGCTATCATCGCGAAGTGAGCGTAACTTACTCATCACGAGTGCATTAAACCAGCACGCTCACACAATGACGCTTCGCATCGGGTTGATCCACTCCGCTACCCAACAGTCCACTAATGATATCATCTCAATTTGCAATGAAACCTTTGTGGCAACACTGTCGAGCTCAGCGAACACACCGTCCGTCAACTGAAGAATCTGAGCTACCATTATTTGCTATTACGTCACACATTTGAGGCGGCTTAAAGAACACAATATCTTGGGTTTACTTTCAACCGGATCTGGGTAACTTCTAATATTTGACGTCTCAGTGGTGACAGAAATGTGGAGCCTAAAGCCAACACAACCATGACTGTTTTTATTGCAGCAGATGGCACCATCTTAAAACGCTGTAAAAGTCTACTTGGGTATATTAGTTTATTCTAACATTCCATTGAGTTGGCATTGCTGTGAACAGTTCCGCGTGGGTGTACACATCCAGCCTTCTCACATTTTGCTAGTTCCGCAATGTTTTTGGAACACACTATCAATTATTATATTTAAGCGTTACATTACAGCAAGATGCTCTCAATCAGTAAGCTACTTATACCTAATCCATATCGAGTCTAAAATCTAGGGAAAATTTGAAAGGATTTTATGTAAACAAGAGTGTGATTTCAGTAGCATAGTAGGAGATAGCTCAATCTTATTTTTACACCCTTAGCCAAAAATCAAATTTTTGACAACCATTGGCGTACACTTTCGTGAATACAGTTGTTTCTTAAACTCTTCAAAGAAGCGTGATCTTCTTATAAGTGAATGAAGTTCTTTCTAGTGAGAGAAACATTAGTTGATAATTTGAATGAAGCAGTTTGTTTTCGCTGCCGAACGCCGGAGTTAACTGCCCACCACAGCTTGTCATTTAATGTGTCGATTGTGTATAGATGCACACGAAAGCTGATGACATACAAAGATACTTCCCTTTCTCTATTATTGCTCCATTGGTGAAAGAAGGTAGGGGGTTCTTCTCTCATTCCTGCTGAGTCTTTTGCATACCTAATGAGCGGAAGGGCACATAACCTAAAATTGGAATGGATACCGCTGAACTGACAGAATTTTATTCACAAGAGAAATATGCCATTTGATTAACCCAAGGGTACTTTTGTGAGATTGCAGTTAGTGTAGGATTTTGTTGGTCTGAAGAAACAATCTGCTAAGCTCCTTCTGAACAAAATAAACGCACATAGATATTTTGGAAATTAAGTGATTCACCAGTGAAAATACACTGCAAGATTTAAAAGGTTTATTGTGAACCGTTAGGGCAGAATGATGATGCTGTGTCGCAGTTTTCTAGAAAATTTCAGAACCCAAATTTGTTGTTTTGTTGATACCCGTCAACAGAATACAATGTGTAGTTAGAAAGGACACCCACTACGAAGTGTAGATATGTTATGATTTGAAAACTGTCAGCACCTTCAGCCTATTTTACTAAAGTGGTTACAGGGACTAATGATGAGCTTCTTAACGTATAGTTAAGTGACTTTACACATTGTAACTTTTGATTCGTACGAAACTTAATAAACTGGAATTAGCTTCCTGGGGACATTAGATTAATCAGTCTTAGCCACCAAATTAGCTTAGCCGTGAAATTTTACCTAACATTGAGGAACATTCGATATGTGTTTGGCGCCAATGTCACGCTTGACCGGACTTACGAACTCTGTCCTTCGAATGAATATGGCAACTACAAGCATTACTTTAATTTTGAGCACAGCATTTGTTCTCTGTCCCACCATTAGATTTTGTCTTTTCTTGGTCAATCCTAATTAGAATCTTCCTTGTTTACATGGAATCTAGAAAAGAATTACCAACCGAAATTCATCTACAATCTTCGCCCCATCGTTGCTTCCTATCACTGCTCTTTCATGTCTGTCCTGATATCACAATTTTTTCGCCCAATGACGAAGAGAAGAAACAAATTTTTTAAACATATTTGCTAGAAAGTATACTATAACAAGGAGCATGAATGAACCCTTATTCACAGATTTGTCATGTCCCATTATTTGCCAATTTTTTCACTACTTACATGACTAACATTAAACATTTTTCATGTTTGGACTTATGCTGTTTTTTAGGTATGCTACATGTTCTTGATGCAAAGTAAAGGTCGAAGCATGCGGATGTTGGATTAGGTACTTCCGAAAAAGCCAAGAGGGTTTATTTCAACAACTTTTGCAGTTTTGCCTACGATATAGTAATTTTATATGCAATTTTGGTGGACTTTGGGCATTTGTTTCACAAACTGTAACATGGCTTCTATCTTTGAAAGTAATGAGAACAACACAAGTATTTGAAACATCCGTAAGAATCAGTTGTTCACACGAAAGAAAACAAGTCAGAAAACCCTACAGAAATCCAAGCGTATTTCCGTACTTTCTTTATTTCGGCAATCTTGCCCACCAAATTTCAAGCACTGCAATTAAACATATTTCTTTATTATTAAAAAAACAGCATGAAAGATCTGTGATATTTTTGAGCTGGGTTTAGTTGGATCACATTTTCGCAAAAATTGAGAAATACTTTATCCATTTATTTTATAGTCTAGGCAAAATCATTCCCCTTAGAAAACCCGGTCAGTTTAAAATCAGATTTACTAAGTTTGTGTGTTCGACCTCTTCTGTCAACCAGACATTATTTATTAAGGTTTAGGTGAAAAAGGGACCGATCGTAAATTAAGTAATTACCGATATGCGTTCAACTGACTCGAGATGAACTTGATTTTCGCTGGCTAAGGGGAGGGATAGTCCTCAGTCAAGCACACAGACGACGGACAACCGCGCAGCTAATTGGCTCGACGGATCGTATCAGGCGCCAGGGTTATGCTAATCTCTCAACTATGACTGAACTAGTCTAAGCCGCATCACCGTATGCACCTGTTACACCTCGGTACATGCCCAATAATTCCTTTATCTCTGACTTGTGTCAAGACACAACACGTGGGATTTGGGCGCCAGCTGGTGAAAATCAGGACTTCTAAGCTAACATTCGGGTGTTCTCTATCGCTGCTTGAATGTGATATTTTTTGCATGCTGTGTGGTTTGAGTGGGGTAAAAATCGGTCAAACGATGTTGTGCGCTTTGGATCGAGCACATGGCTGCAGAAAAAAACATGCAACTGAATTACGGCTATTATGACAGAGTAGTTAGTTAGTTACTACCTATTAGGGTTGTCCACAAAATTCTTATTTTCTTGGAAAGGCAAGCTCTATGACATTCGTAGCATGTATACCAGAAAGAGCATCTTAAGGAACATTACATTATACTAAGCCTAATGGTATCGTTGTAACTGCGTGTGAACCGTGTTTCCTTTGAACAAAACAATGCAGAGGCTGAGAGAAACACAGCAAATCTGTTCTGGGTTAATAAAATAAAAGCGTCTTGAAAGAAGCAAATATTTCCGATTCTCAGTTGACAGTTCGCCGTTGATTAGACGGGCGCAGTTAATTCATGGGATCTGATATTTATGAGGTTCACCTCAAAGTGTATGGCATACTTCCTTCTTTGTTGTTGTGAGTTGCATGCAAGGGTGCTCAGATCGAGCACAGGTACTCAAATAGTTTCATTCTTGCTATTTATGTCATGGCATTTCAAGAATGCGTTTTGTTTTTGGCACAAACTCTCTGACACCCAACTTATGATAGTAGTGGATAACTGAACAGATAATACCGGTTAACTTATTAATCTTGACGGCACAATCAAATCAAGCTGACACTATTTTTATGGATCGGGATGGGTGCATTTTCGACCGTTGTACTACCTGTGCAAGCTTACGCAACAACGAGACATATTCAACACTAATTGAGGTACTACGCAGCCAGCTCTCAAATCAGATAGTCGTCCAGATGGCCGGTAATGTATTAGACTGCAGTGTCGGTCTGTTGCGCATCAGCAATAATGCGCATCTATCGGATCCATCAGGATTCGAACCCATGACCACCAGCAACCTGAAGCGCCAGTCAGCAGCTTATGCTATTGGGCCGCGGGGGAAAAAGCTTCGGACCGTTATGATTTACAAGCTAACTACGAATTGGAAGCTGACTATAAAGAACCTCATTTAATTAAATTAAAATCTCCTACTCATGAGCATATTCAACGTTATTAAATAAATACATAAATGGTTTATTCGCGACGGGGCGATGCACACATGCGAAAGTATGATCAGATTCGTACAAGAGGTATAGTCGTTTAGGAATGGTTCAAGTGCGTTATTGAAAAATTAAGAATGGAGAGGTCTCAGGTATAACATATGGACACTTGTCTCATGACATCGAAATCGGAGACGTCGCTGGTGCGCTTAAAACTCAGAGACAAATGTGCTGACAAAGCCAGTGTTAGCTAAGGTTTTGCTATGCCGACATATGCACACACGTTGAGTGTAATAATTTGGATAATTGCTTCTGGCTGAAGAATCAAATTGTGCTATTTAATCTAAAGAAATGGAATCGTTTTGAGCATGGCGGAACTGAGTTTAATTGGAAGTGGGGAGCAGGTAAGGTTGATGCCATTGCATTTCTGAGGTAACCATTCTCTTTTCACGAAAACTATGGCGATATTCTTCTATCCAGGTATATAGTATTTAAACTGAATTTGTAATGGGGTGGGACCCCTAGGGAGTGACAACTGTCCCGGTTGGCGAATAGTCAGCCGGAAAGGTAAGTTGGGATAAGTATAGAATAATCTTCAATCCATTTCCAGATGAGCGAACCGTGGGGCCAATGTGAGTAAGGTCTAGAATCGTTGTGTATGGACCAACCGGAGTCATTCCATGGATAAAAAGGTGTCAATTGATGTGTCTGAAAATCTCAGGAAGACGAAAATGAAATAATGTACCAAAGCCACACGAGCAAGACGACTACACTTATGACACGTTGTGTACTTTGACGACCTAATATGTAGAAACTCGGTCACATCTAGACGGCCT
>OX104064.1:229141611-229159097 GCA_944474145.2 Dicrocoelium dendriticum
TGGTTCGCTCATCTGGAAATGGATTGAGGCTAATACTATGCTTATCACAACTTACCTTTCCGGCTGACTATTCGCTAACCGGGACAGTTGTTGCTCCCTAGGGACACCAACACATTACAAATTCAGTTTCAAATACTATATATTTGGATAGAAGGAAATCGCAATGGTTTTCGTGAAAATAGAATGATTACCTCAGAAACGCAATGGCATCAACCTTACCTGATCCCCACTTCCAATTAGACTCAGTTCCGCCATTCTCAAAAAGATTCCATTTCTTTATGTTAAATAGGACATTTTGATTCTTCAGCCAGAAACAATTATCCCAAGTTGTTACACTCAACGTGTGTGCATATGCCGGCATAGCAAAACCTTAACTAACACTGGCTTTGTCAATACATTTGTCTCTGAGTTTTAGGCGCACCAGCGACATCTCCGATTTCGATGTCATGAGTATAAGACAATTGTCCATATGTAAAACCTGAGGCCCTCTTAATTCTTAATTTTTGCAATAATTCACTTGAACCATTCCTATGCGATTATACTTATTGTACCAATCTGATCATACCTTTGCACGTGTGCATCGCCCCGTCGAGAATAAACCGTTTATTTATCTAGTTAATAATTTTGGATTTACCCATGAGTAGGGTATTTTGATATAATTCAATGAGGTTCTTCGTCGTCAGCTTCCAAGTTGTAGTTAGCTTGTAAATCATAACGGTCCGAAGCTGTCCCTCGCGCCCCAATGGCATAAGCTGCCGACTGGCGCTTCCGGTTGCTGGTGGTCATGGGTTCGAATCCTGATGGATCCGATGGATGCGCATTATTGCTGGTGCGCAACAGGCCGACACTGCAGTCTAGTACATTTCAGGCCATCTGGACGACTATCTGATGTGAGAGCTGGCTGCGTAGTACTTTAATTAATGTTTCATAAGTCTCGTTGTTGTGTAAGCTTGCAGTGGTAGTACAACGGTCGAAAATGCGCCCATCCCGGTCCATAAAAATAGTGTCAGCTTGATTTGATTGTACCGTCAAGATTAATAAGTTAACCAGTATTATCTGTTCAGTTGCCCACAAGGTACGTGTCAGAGAGTTTGTGCTAAAAAGAAAAACGCATGCTTGAAATGCGCTGCCATTTGTGGCAAGAATGGAACTATTTGAGTCCCTGTGATCGATCTGAGCACCAGTGAATGCAACTCACAGCAACAAAGAAGGAAGTACGCCATACACTTTGAGGTGAACCTCATAAATATCAGATCCCATGAATTAACTGCGCCCGTCTAATCAACGGCGAACTGTCAACTGAGAATGGAAAATATTTGCTTCTTTCAAGACGCTTTTATTTTATTAACGCAGAACAGATTTGCTTTGTTTCTCTCAGCGTATGCATTGTTTTGTTCAAAGGAAGCAGGGTTCACACGCAGGTACAACGATACCATTAGGCTTAGTATAATGTAATGTTCCTTAAGATGCCCTTTCTGGTATACATGCTACGAATGTCATAGAGCTTGCCTTTCCAAGAAAATAAGCATTTTGCGGACAACCTTAATAGGTAGTAACTAACCAACTACTCTGTCATAATAGCCGTAATTCAGTTGGATGTTTTTTCTGAAGCCATGTGCTCGATCCAAAGCGCACAACATCGTTTGACCGATTTTTACCCCACTCAAACCACACAGCATGCAAAAAATATCACATTCAAGCAGCGATAGAGAACACCCGAATGTTAGCTTAGAAGTCCTGATTTTCACCAGCTGGCGCCCATATCCCACGTGTTGTGTCTTGACACAAGTCAGAGATAAAGGAATTATTGGGCATGTACCGAGGTGTAACAGGTGCATACGGTGATGCGGCTTAGACTAGTTCAGTCATAGTTGAGAGATTAGCATAACCCTGGCGCCTGATACGATCCGTCGAGCCAATTAGCTGCGCGGTTGTCCGTCGTCTGTGTGCTTGACTGAGGACTATCCTTCCCCTTAGCCAGCGAAAATCAAGTTCATCTCGAGTCAGTTGAACGCATATCGGTAATTACTTAATTTACGATCGGTCCCTTTTTCACCTAAACCTTACTAAATAATGTCTGGTTGACAGAAGAGGTCGAACACACAAGCTTAGTAAATCTGATTTTAAACTGACCGGGTTTTCTAAGGGGAAAGATTTTGCCGAGATTATAAAATAAATGGATAAAATATTTCTCAACTTTTGCGAAAATGTGATCCAACTAAACCCAGCTCAAAAATATCACAGATCTTTCATGCTGCTTTTTAATAATAAATAAATATGTTTAATTGCAGTGCTTGAAATTTGGTGGGCAAGATTGCCCAAATAAAGAAAGTACGGAAATACGCTTGGATTTCTGTAGGGTTTTCCGACTTGTTTTCTTTCGTGTGAACAACTGATTCTTACGGATGTTTCAAATACTTGTGTTGTTCTCATTACTTTCAAAGATAGAAGCCATGTTACAGTTTGTGAAACAAATGCCCAAAGTCCACCAAAATTGCATATAAAATTACTGTATCGTAGGCAAAACTGCAAAAGTTGTTGATGTAAACCCTCTTGGCTTTTTCGGAAGTACCTAAACCAACATCCGCATGCTTCGACCTTTACTTTGCATCAAGAACATGTAGCATACCTCAAAAGCAGCATAAGTCCAAACATGAAAAAAGCTTAATGTAAGTCATGTAAGTAGTGAAAAAAGTGGCAAATAATGGGACATGACAAATCTGTGAATAAGGGTTTATTCATGCTGCTTGTTACAGTATACTTTCTAGAAAACATGTTAAAAATATTTGTTTCTTCTCTTCGTCATTGGGCGAAAAAATCGTGATATCAGGACAGACATGAAAGAGCAGTGATAGAAAACAATAGTGGGGCGGAGATTGTAGATGAAGTTCGGTTGGTAATTCTTTTCTAGATTCCATGTAAACAAGGAAGATTCTAATTAGGTGTGACCAAGAAAAGACAAAAACTAATGGTGGGACAGAGAACAAATGCTGTGCTCAAAATTAAAGTAATGCTTGTAGTTGCCATATTCATTCGAAGAACAGAGTTCGTAAGTCTGTTCAAGTGTGACATTGGCGCTAAACACATGTCTAATGTTCCTCAATGTTAGGTAATATTTCACGGCTAAGCTAAGTTGGTGGCTAAGACCGATTGATCTAGTCCCTAGGAAGCAACTTCCAGCTTAGCAAGTTTCGGACGTTGCAAAAGTTACAATGTGTAAAACCACTTATGTATCCGTTTAGAAGCTCATCATCAGTCCCTGTAACTGCTTTAGTAAAATAGGCTGAACGTGCTGACAGTTTTCAAATCATAACAAACCTAAGCTTTCTAGTGGGTGTCCTTTTTAACTACACCTTGTATTCTGTTGACTGCTGTCAACAAAACAACAAATTTGGGTTCTGAAATTTTCTAGAAAACGGCGACACAGCATCATCATTCTGCCCCAACGGTTCACAGTAAACCTTTCAAATCTTGCAGCGTATTTTCATTGGTGTATAACTTAATTTCCAACATATCTATGTGTGTTTATTTTGTTCAGAAGGAGCTTAGCAGATTGTTTCTTCAGACCGACAAAATTCTAAACTAACTTCAATCTCACGAAACTACCCTTGGCTTAATCAAATGGCATATTCTTCTTGTGAATAAAATTCTGTCCATTCAGCGGTATCCATTCCAAATGTAGGTTATGTGCCCTTCTGCTCATTAGGTATGCAAAAGACTCAGCAGGAAAGAGAGAAGAACCCCCTACCTTCTTTCAGCAATGGAGCAATAATGAAGAAAGGAGAGTATCTTTGTATGCCATCAGCTTTCGTGTGCATCTATACACAATCGACACATTAAATGACAAGCTGTGGTGGGCAGTTAACTCCGGCGTTCGGCAGCGAAAACAAACCGTTTCATTCAAATTATCAACTAATGTTTCTCTCACCAGAAAGAACTTCATCCACCTATAAAAAGATCACGCTTGTTTTAAGAGATTAAGAAACAACTGTACTCACGAAAGTGTACCCCAATGGTTGTCAAAAATTTTGATTTTTGGCTAAGGGTGTAAAAATATGATTGAGCTCTCCCCGCTATGCTACTGAAATTACACTCTTGTTTACATAAAGTCCTTTAGAATTTTTCCTACATTTTAGACTCGCTATGGATTTGGTATGAGTAGCTTACTGAATGAGAGAATCTTGCTGTAATGTAACGATTAAATATAATAATGGATAGTGTGTTCCAAAAGCATTGGGGAGCTGGCAAAAAAGTGTGGAGGCTGGATGTGTACACCCACGCGGAACTGTTCACAGCAATGTTAATGGAATTTTAAAATTAACTAATATCCCCAAGTAGACTTTTACAGCGTTTTCAAATGGTGCCGTCTGCTGCAGTAAAATGTAGTCATGCTTGTGTTGGCTCTGGGCTCCACCTTTCTGTCAGCACTGAGATGTCGAATATTAGAAAATATCCAGCACCAGTTGCAAGTAAACCCAAGATATCGTGTGCCTCAAGACGTTTCATATAGGTGACATAATAGCAAATAATTGTATCCCAGATCCTTGAGTTGGCGGACGGAATGTTCGCTGAGCTCAGCAGTGTTGCCGCAAACATGTCATCGCAAATTGTGATGATATCATTAGTGAGCTGTTGTGTAGCGGAGCGAATCAACCCGTTGCGAAGCGTCATTATGTGAGCGTGCTCGTTTAACGCACTTGTGATAAGTAGGTTACGCTCATTTCGCGACGATAGCGCTCCGAGAGCAGACAGCATCCGCCCGAACGTACTGAGGGCTACTGCCACTAAGCTAACCGAGCCCTAGTCGCGGTTCTTCTAAAGATGCGTTGATGAACAAAGCTCCACACTATGTGGAAGCACAGCGACATCACCCCAGATTTTATAGATTGCTAACATCCTGACTGCAAAATTCTGCCAAGTGACTCTCCTTCATGTGTCCTCCAACGTGATGGAAGCAGTCGTCGCTGAGAATGGCTAGTCTAGCTAGAAAAATGCAATGTCTTGGCGCCCCAGCGGTATAGATTCTCGTAACTCTGGGCAGGCATCAGGTTGTTGGACAGAAGTGGCCGATGGGGCGGCAGCGTCGATGTTCGCTATATGGAGTTCTTCAAAGTGTTCGATTGTCTGGATAACTGGTACATTCTTTATGGGCTGCAGCGCTATGGAATCGGGGATCCTACACCTTGAGTGTGCTGTTGACTTTCTTCACCGACGGACGCTTTAAGTATGTGTTAGGGGATCGTTTTTTAACTCAACTGGGATGAAATGCGATGCTCAGCAAGGCTTGATAGTGAGATCACACTTTTTCCTGGCGTTTATCAACGACCTGGTAATGGTTGTCGACTCTAATTTCCTACTTTTCACCGATGATGTTAGGATATGACGAGCGGTTCATAGCGATGAAGATAGCGATTTCATCAAACCTGACCTGGATTGCGTTCAGGTATGGTCCAACAGGAGCCTACTCCAGTACTATACAGCTGAGAGCAAGGTGATCCACCTGCGTCATCAGCCTGTGAGCAAATACAAGCTTGGAGGGCACACATTGCAGAGGCCTCTTGGAAGCGTGACTTTGGGATACTGGTTCAGGATGATCTCGGCTGATGAAAACAACCTGAGAAGGCGCCGAGAACCGGTAGTCAACACTTCGGCCTTCTTTGTAGAGCGTTCAATCGGTTTGACCAATCAGACTTTTCACAAATGCTTAAAGTCCATATGCAGCCGCACGTAGCATAGGCTATCCAGACGTAACACCCGTCGCCGAAACATGATCCCGTTGTCGTTGAGAGTCCTTAACAAAGGGCATCCAAGGACGTTAGAAGCGTCTTTCATCTGCCCTACCAGCTGAGATTGAAGTCCGTAGGTGTGCACAGTAGTCGATATCGGCGCTTGGGATGGACCTCATTGTGATCTATTAGATGCTGAAGAACTCAAACCGCATTTGCCGTGTACTATTAGAACCAAACCACAGCACCAACCTGAGAGGTCATCAGTTGAAGTTTTCCATGCAGCATGGCAGGCTGAGACGCCGTTGTAATTTCTTCTATTTTCGAAAGCGTCTGTCGTGAAACACTTGCCCAAATTATGTTGTCTCTGCTCCCAAACCAATGATATTTACAAATTGACGACGAAGTATTATTCTGTTCGCATTTCATCCCATAACTGTTGTTGTTTTCAAGGAGGCCACATAACGCTACCCAAGGTTTTGCTTCAGAAATTCCAACGCGACAAAGTTCAAAAAGCTGTGCATCCGTCATCAGAATATTCACAATTACCGGCTGGGACCACAAACTCTATAGCAAACCTCTCATAAGTGAGACATCGGTGTGCCCGTGCAAGATGAAATTGGTTGTTTAAGGCTGACTGAAAAGCATCAAGGAAAGTAAATGTGCACCTTGGCCTCCTTCGTAAGACGTTCGGGAAGTTTAAATGCTCAGCATTCCCGAAAACACTTGGCACGTACGTGAAGCCGCATGCTGAATGCGCTTCCTAAGCATGGCAACCCTGGCAAAGGCATAATTTCACCGCGCTCGTTATTGAACGACGCAGGGCGACTAAGAACGTCCAAGGTTTGTCCCGCCTTCCATACACAATCAGGCTAAAGATTCTCAAATGTACAGCGGACGTTATCGGTGTCTATTGGGAGAGTTCACAGTCGTTAATTAGACCCGAAAAACAACGACACATGCCACGATATTTTAAAATTTGGGGAAACACACCACTGAGGGGTCATCGGTTTAAGTTTGCCACCCAATACAGCCGACGGGAATGTCGTTGTAACGTCCTTTTACTCCGAGTGTCAGCCTTGGAACGTCCTCCCAGTGCATGTAATTAATGCCCTTACCTTATCGCTAGTCAAAGAACACCTTAACGATAATCTGATATTGGTGCATTAGTGCAGATGCATTAGTGAAGACTAAACTCCAGATGATGCCATTATTCTTTTAAACTCCAGGCAGGAATATTCAAATATATCTTAAGGCAAATCTTTAGGCGAGCCATGTAGCTAATGTGCGTTTTGCATTGATACAGTATTTTATCTTGTAATTCTCACCCCAACGATTCTACATAACTTGTCAAACATTTGTTTTCTCCAGTTGTTAAAACTTATTGCACCATTGTTTCATACTTATTACCATAGGAACAGCTCCGGTTCTTTACGTGCGTCTCAATGCGTACACTGTGGCGAGTCTGGCAAAACGCTTTTCATGTATCACAGTTTTCAATTCCTAGGACACTTTTCCCTCCTTGGACCCGTTAAGCATTGCATTTTTTTTACCGACAATACTAAGTCGTTACACGGTTACCTGAACGGTGGTAGTCAATGATCATGAAAACAAATGTTTGAATTCGCGGGTCAGAACTTAGTCGCTCTAATGGAGATGGGTGTGCAGAGTTGAGCACCTTGCAACATAAATAACTAAACAAACAAACCGCGTATTCCTAGACGAGGCGAGGCACAGTTCAACTGACCAGTCTGATGGACTTGTACAGCGCGATCACATAAGATAGGAAATGGTTCCTGTTTACTACCCTGGATCCCAAAGAGATTACTAAAGTGACAGACAGGTTGAAGGTATTAAACTATACAACTGGGAACAATAACAAATGAAAATTTAATCAAAAGTACAAATGGAGTAATAGGGCCATCTACGGAACCCTCGCCCGGGAACTTGCTTCCAGGCACTTTCATGCCCTATCTGGTCGTGTGCCCTCGTGGAGACAAATATGCCATAATAATAATAAATAATAATATTATTATTTTACGAATATTTTTGTTGATGAAAGAAACTGTGTCTATAGCAGCACAGATCAATTTGTACAGAAGAAGCCATGCTCTTGCATGTGTGACATGCATAGGTGGAGTATTGGGATATGCGTTTCATGTATTAACATTCTGGCGGATGGTTGAGGCCAAAGCCTAGTTATGAAAACACCGGTGTTTATATGTTTTTTGCTCCTGTGTTGGAATGGTTCATCGAGAGATTTTTGCCATGTGAATATAGAACTTAGGGTAGTTAGATCAAGTTAAGTGGCGATTCTGCTACTAAATGTTGCCAGCTTGTCACATGACCTGAGTGTTATTGGTACCTTATTCCACGGATAGCTATATCTGACCAGGAAGAAATTAGAGCAGATGTTCGTTCTAGCCTTCGGTATATTCAATGTATAATCTTGGTTGCGAAGCGCTCGAGCTGAACAATGTTGTAAATTGAGTGTATGTAGGTTGGAATAGGTCTTTTTGTGCAACGTGTTGAAAAGTAGCGACAAGTTGTGCTTCATTCCTTGAATCCAAAGTGGTTCGAGGTGAAGTTCTTTGCAACGTCCTCGATAACTTATTGCAGTGTTTATTAAATGACCTCCGCAGGTTCTTCACAGCAATTCTGTCACTTTCTCATATTTCCGTATATGATGCTGCAGCATTCGAGGATGGGGAGAGTGAGTAGCTGGAAAAGCTCAACTGTAGCACGATTTGTTTGTATTTCGTTTGATTTACTGAGCATAGACTGTCTGGCAAATACTACTTGGTATTGGGCTTGTTCGGAGAAATCGAAGTTAGACGAGTACCTAATGCCAATATCTCGCGCGGACAACTGTGTAGGGACGCGTTCATTGTTTAGAGTGATAGATCCTTCAGGGATGCAGCAGCCGTAAGACATGATGCTTGATTTCTTAACCGAGAGGTTCATCACCCATGTGCAGCACCATGACTCAAGGGAATGTAAATCATCTTGAATGAGCAGTAATGTCCCGTGAAGCTCGTCACGCCAAAGCTTATAGACGATTTTGATATCGTCAGCAAATACAAATGACGTGCCATGTTTTACAGATGTGGTGATGTCATTGATGTAGAGCAAAAAGAGTAAGAGGCCAAGCACGCTCCCTTGAATGACTCCACTGGTGATTGGGCGTGGGGAAGAGCGACAATCTCCTAAAGTGCCTACTTGACGACGATCACTCAGGTATGATGATAGCCAACCTAGTAATGGGTCCTGGGTCCCAAAGTTCTCCAACTTTTGTAGCAGCCGCTTGTGCGATACTCGGTCGAACACTTGGTGTACGTCAAGGAACGCGACTACTACAGCATAGCCGGAATCGATTGATTCTGTAATGTGATTAAGGTAATGCAGTTGACCCTTGGTGCATGATCGCTTATTGATAAAACCTTGCTGCGAATTGTTGATCAGGCCAATAGAATCAACAAACTTCATCATCTCCATTCTGAAAAGATTTTCAAATAGCGGAGCGATTATCGGAGTGTGGTGGATTGGTCAATGGTTTTCAATAATTTGTTTGGGACCTCCTTTATGCCGAGGCATAATCAATGACGTTTTCCATTGGTCTGGAAGTGGCCAGATTCCAGCGATAGAGTGAACACACTCATTAGTAGCAGTGATATATCGGGCCCTCCTAGTTTAATGGTGGTTGGTGAAATGCCATCAGATCCCACCTTGAAAGATGGACTGATTGACTTGATAACTTGGTGGATAGCGTTGAGCGAGATATCGACTCTGCTTAAGAGGTTTGTTTCTGTGAGCTCTGTGCATACAGGCACAGGGTCAGCTTCGCGACTTATGGCAGTGGCAAAAAAGTCACTGAATGATTCACAGATTTCAGCTGGGTCATGGAGTAAGTGACCCTCACCATCAACAATTTCGGTAATTAGAGGAGAGCGGTCACTGGTTCTACGATGCAGTATTTTGACAAGCTTCCTAGTTTTGCACCTTGTCCGTAGGGCTGGATGCTCTTCCCCTTTTTCGTCGTATTAACTGCGTGTCTTTGACTCTGATGGTAAATTCATGCATATGTAAGACAAGTGAAAAGTTATGGTTTCTTCTGTATCTTGCAGTTAAGTTTTTGGTATTCTTGTTGATTAAGTGCTCAACGGAAGCTTTGGAGACATGAGGGATATGAACACATTGTGCAGCAAGGAGGGATATAGTGTGATGGATTTGTTTATAGAGTTGATCCGTAGTGGTGTACACACTGGTAGAGAGGAAAAATACATCACAGTCGGAGAAACGAATGAACTGCTGAAAGCGTTTTCATTTTTTCTTATGGGTTGCAACTGACCTTCTACAGGTGACTTTAGTGGCCATTTTCATCTGGGAGCTAAGTCGGATTATGTTATGGTCGTTGCCAGGGAGATTGTTTAAATCCTGGGTCTGTGGATTGGGTCTTCGCAATGTGAATATTAAGTCCGTTACATAGGTAATATATTGTTAGGGTTGTTTCAGTACGGTTACGTTATGGGTGATCAGACTACCCAGACGCTTTTCTCATTGGACTATTTCGAGCGTGGCACCTCGATTTTGCATATTTGAAAGTTTTCAATTCACTGTTGTGAATCGTCAATTGCATCACAGTTAGATGAAAATATATTCCGCTGGTTAACATAACTTACGTTGTTGTAATGAATAGCGAAGCTCCTGAGTTGAATTCAAGTTACGCTATTCTTGACAGATTAGGCGAGCAACGAGTAAGATCCCTAACCAGTAGAAGTGTAAGAATGTAAACAAAGACAGTCAGAAAATAGTTGAAGTTAGGTACGGCATGGGAAAAGAAGCGTGAAGATAAGATGCAAAGCTTTCTCTCACTATTATATATGTCAAGGTCTTGAAATTTTCATTATACGAAAAGTCGTATACCTACAGCTCCGATACGTCACGGGAATTATTCTGCGAAATTTCATTTCACATAAATTTATTGAAGTCAAGAAATAAAACCCGGAGAATATTCAAGAACCGTTGCCCGAACGTACATTCGTTGGTTGGTCCTTCGGCTATAATAGCAACATTTAAGGTGAGTCATAAAGTAACTGATGCTACGTTTCTAGCCGATAGTGATACCGCTGGTTAAGGTAGTTTAAGTGCTGAGCAAATTTCATCTTCCTACACAAGTCCGCACCCTAGAGTTAAACTGCGACTACCCCTTCTGCCAATAGCTAGCAACGTCAGATACACACTAGATGAGCTGGAATCCGTTATGTAAATCTATTTGATGATGGAAGTTCACTAGGCGCGACAATGCTACATCCGTTTTATTCTTTGTCAAAACTTTTCAGAGACAAGCAGGGTAATCATTCAAAAATCTAATAAAGACTCGCACGATCGTTTTCCCAATGTGCACCTCTGGACAACAGCAAGGAAAATATTACACACAAATAAAAATCTGCGATTGTGGTATCCACTCTTTGAGCTACTGGTGCATAATAGGTCTTAAGCGGAAGCTTAAGCGCAGCTCGGTTGCACATTATGTTCCCGAGACGGATATGGATAGATATCATGTGGTAGAATTGTTATCGTGTCATTCGCAACAGTACCGATAAGTATCATAACCGCTCGTCGGCGAATACACTTTTTAGCTTTGATACTGATGGCTCCATATTCTTCTGGATGTAGTAGTCGTAGTAGTACTAGTAATTAGGGCAGTCTAGAAACTAGACACAGAGCCAACAGAGAACCATGGAGATCAGAGGATAAGGGATATTCATCGCGTCATAGTCACCGTGGCATAATAAATGTGGGTGAGCAACACACTTCAGCTAATATGTCGCAGAAAGAAAGGACCATTTTGACAAAAAATAGAACAAACAATTATAGTTTATTTTCACACGCCGATTTTTCTCTTTTTTGTCATTTTCAATGGTTGAAGTATTAAACTTATGAATCGATACAATACTGTACACAATACTCCCACTTTTTCCGGTTGCGAGCTATGTCTTCAAGAGTGTTAAGCAGCTGGCACTACTCATCTTTTTGTCCCCATCCTGGAGGACGAATGGATCCAACAGCGGCTAGGCACGAGGTCAGCGATTTCATGTGCTGCCGCCACGTAGAAGGCTGACCACCCCGCGGTCCCCTCCAGCCAAGTCTTTGACGAGAGAATAGAGCGCCACGCGGTAGACGTTCAGGTGCTATGCGTAGGACGTGACCAAGCAATCTCAACTGGTGCAGCAAAAGCAGTTTGTTGAAGGGAATACTCGTATTCTCCAAGATACGACGTCGAACGTCATTACTATTAACTCGTAGTTGTTACAAAACAAGAGCAATTCTCCTTAAACAACGGTTATCGAAGGCAGAAGGACGACGCATGTCTTCAACGCGAATCGACCAACGCTTTCTCCCATACAATAACACTGAGCGAACTGATGCGCTGTAAACACGGCGCTTTAGCGAAAATGAGACCATGACTCTACAAGTGCTTCTAATTGACAAACGCTGATCGAGGTTTAGCGATGAGAAAAGCAAATTCTTTGCTGGTAGTGCCATCAGCAGAAAAACAGCTCTCAAGGTAGACGAAACGATCTACCTGTACAAGTTGTGCACTTTCGAGTGAGAGCACGGGAGCAGGTGAAAGCTAATCCTTGAACAATGAACAATGCATTTATACGGGTTAAGAAGCTTTGCTTTACAAGTCCCGTTGGATAGTTGGTGGGGAGATCAACATAATAATTATGATGAAAAGGATAGTAAAATAGTTAACACTTTAAATACGAAAACAAGGACTTATCGTTTGCTTCGTTGCAGTTCTGCGATCCACTTAGATTCACAACACCCACAGTTAACAACAAATAATTCCAGGGTAAACTCCAGGTGTAGGATGGAGACATAGTGTTAAGTAACAAAGTGTAAGTGGATGAGTACATCGTCCAACCGTCTTTTGAATATTGTTAGTGTCGGTGCAGAAACGACCGATTCTGTGAGAGCATTCCACGGGTGACAGACACGAATGGAAAAGAAATTTCTGCGGCACTCCAGACGACTGTATTGTTCTACGAGTTTTAATGAGTGGCCCCTCAGGTTTGTATTGCTGCTGAGTTGCAGTAAAGGGCGGCATACATGATGTGGATCTCGCAGAATCAAGTATGTCATAATCAGGTCGCCTCGTAGCCTGCGATAGCTGCCACTGAACAATGCCAGTCGTCGCAGCCTCTCCTGGTAGGACCGATTGCGCATTCCAGTTACGTTCTTAGATGCCCGGCCTTGTGGCTGCTCCAGTGCAATAAGATCGTGTTTCAGCCATGGATGCCAGGCTTGAATTGCATATTCGACATGGGGGCGAACATACGCACTGAGCATTTGTCGAAATATGGAGCTGTTTATTTGTCCAAACGCCCGCCTCAACAGCCCAACGTGTTGGTTCCCGGTCTTCGAGGCCTTTTCGGATTGGCTGGAGCAACCCAAGTCATCTTGAACCAGGACACCCAAGTCGCGTTCGAGAGTTGATTGTTGCAGTACATCCATTCCGAGTCGGTATGGGTAGCTGCTTTGATGTCGGATGGAAAGCACCTTGCATTTACTGACGTTGAAATGCAATAAGTTTTGGATCGACCATTGATATACTGTATCTAAGTCACTTTGGAGCACATGTTGGTCGGCGTTCGCCTGGATCCTACGCCAGATCTTGATATCGTCGGCAAACATTAGGAAGTTTGAAGCGATTCCCTGTGCAAGGTCATTAATGAACACCAGAAACAAACGTGGACCTAGAACCGAGCCTTGCGGCACACCACACTCGACTTGTATGGGGTCCGATAAATAGCTCCGAACTCTGACCACTAATTGCCTTTGAAATAGAAAGTTGGCGATCCAGGTTAAAAGAGGGTCTCCCATCCCGTAATGCTGCAGCTTGGATAGTAGTATCCGATGGTCTAGACGATCGAAAGCCTTGGAAAAATCCAAGTAGATCACATCAACACCTTCTCCAGCGTCGGCTGCCTCGGTCCAACTACTGCGTGCAATTATTAAATTAGATGTACATGACCGCTGTCGACGGAAACCGTGCTGTTCAGGAGTGATGAGGTTGCAGTTTTCCAGATAGCACACCAGTGCATCGGCAACTATGGATTCCATGACCTTGGAGAGTATAGGAAGAAGGGTTACTAGGCGGTAGTTGGAAGGATCAGTTCTGCTTCCACCTTTGTGAATCGGGCTTATTATTCCAAGTTTCCACATGGCGGGAACTTGATTATTATCTAAGCAGTGCTGAAAAAGCTGAGCTAAATGTCCTGCCAGTTGGTTTGCTGCTGCTCCCAATGCCTCAGGACGAATGGCGTCGACACCCGGCGAGCTGTGTTTGCGTAGAGAGGTCAGCTTTTGCAATACAGCCTCTGCGGTAAAATTGATGTGGGTTAGTCCTGGTGAGCAGAATACAAAGCTTAGTAGATCGCTTGGTGGCAAGACCCTTTGAAACGTGGGGGCGTATTGCATCTGCAGCGCTTTTGCAGCTTCCATAGACGTTCTTGTTGGGCCATCAGCCGTCTTGAGTGGAGGAAATCCTTGCCTCACCTTTCGTAGGCTATTAACGTGCTTGTACAGCAGCTTGTGGTTAGCGCTGAAGGTTTTTGCGATGTTCTGCTGATAGGCGGCTTTGTCTTCTCTTAACAGTTGAGTGCAGTGGTTACGTTGGGCTACGTAGTTGTCCCAAGTTTCTGGTGCTGGAGCTTCTCTGTACACTAGCCATGCTGCGTTGCGTATTGTCATCCATTTTCTGGTTCTGCTCCTAACGAAAGAAACTGAGTTGCACTTATTGCAAGCTTTTATCTCAGAAGCCTGTGCAATCAGCTGACTGAATGTGTTGACGAACTCGAGCCAGGCGACTTCCGGGGGTTCTTCTTCGAGGAAAGACCATGTCGTGGTGCTGACTAGCTGGGCGAGTCGGTCGTACCTTGTGATGGTTCGCACAGTATCATCGTTATCATTCCGATATTCTGCATAGCAGACGAAGTTGAAACTGATGACTGCGTGATCACTGCGACCCAACGGGCAGTCTAAAACCAACGCATCAATCATATGCTCCTCGTTGGTAAGCACAAGATCCAGCACAGATGGCCTGTTACCAGTTCTGAACCGAGTGGGCAAAGGGATGTGGTTGTAAAGAGGAACAGTAGTTACTAGATCTTGTAAATCGGTTTTGAATTGTTCTCCGGTCGTGGCAGGGGCTTCTAAACAATGTACTTTGAAATCACCCATGATAAGAATGTGAGTGTACTTTTGTTGTAAACTGCACCTTAAAGCAGCCGTTAGGTGGTAGTCGGTTTCGGGTATTGAGTTAGGGGCGCGGTACACCAAGATAATAAGGCAAGCGTCTTTGTCTTTTAACTGCAACCGGCACCAAAGAGAGTCGGGGAACTGCGAATCTGAATCCTCCACGGCTTCGCACTGTAAGTCGTTGCGGTAGTACAGGATTACCCCTCCTCCTTTTGTGAGCCTATCGTTCCGGATCAGCGACATGCCGGGTAGCGACACTTCAGCGTCCGTCATTCCCGTGTGCAACCATGTCTCGGTGACACCAATGACATCATACGAGCCGGAAGCTTGGCGATCTTTCAGTTCAGCCAGTTTGTTAGAAAGTCCCTGAGCATTTGTATACAAACAGGCCAGTTTCTCGGTCTCTAGGAGCCCGCAGAGAGGTGAAGCTGTCAAGTGTGGGAGAATGCCGACCGATGGGAGGTCGGCAGTTATTCGTTTTTTTGATGGGTCAATGATACCTCGTTTGCAACTTGATTCGGCCAAGGTGCGTCCAAGCCTTCGTTTAGATCTACGTCAGAGTCAATTAAAGCAGCCGTCAAGTTACACTTCTGTACATTCGTCAGTATGCTTGCTGCTTCAGTTGCTTTAATACTTGAGCTGTGCGAATTGTTTGCGACCTTTAACCGAATTTCGGAGGGAAGATGTTTCCGATTTCTCCGCCATCGATCCAAAACATCCTTTGCTTGTTGATCCGACTTAACCACAAGTTTTAGTATTCTAGGGCCGCATCCTCTATAATTCGGTGAGAGAGCTATCCTGGTGAGCGATAGTGCCACAACATTATCCAAAGAAAATGTTTCACGAATGAACCGCCACTGTTCTAAATCGTGCTTTCCGGTCTCTTGAACATCGTTAGAAGGATGTTCTGGCACGCCATGTATGAAGATTGTGTTTAGGCGGTCTTGCTTGCTGTGCCCCTCTTCGGTGTTTCGTTTTGGTTGTCGCGCGCTCCAAGGGACATCAGGATAGATACGTATCCCACAGGATTCGTGTTTTAGCGCGCTTGCGGAGAGCAAAACATTTTCTACGTCGGTGGAGGATTCTAGAGTTACTCGAATAAGTCTGGGTTCACCATAGTGTGGCGAGTTCGGATGACGAGTAATTCGTAACAAGTTTATGGGCTTGGCTTTGATACTCATCTGCATACACAATGAGTTCCATTGGTTTAGGTCGTCTGATAACTTATCCCGCAATGTGATGGCGGTAGATTCAGGGACATTTGAGCATACAACAGTCCGGGCACTGTTGTTGGATCCCTTTTTAATCGATCTACAAGGTATGGTACTCATTTGTCTTGACTTGTTGACAAGTGATTGTTTGCTGTTTTTCTCTCCATTTGCGTTAACGGTGTTTACAATGGAAGAGGACGCAACGGCGGCCTCTCGGTGGACCCTTGCAGCAATCTCTGCATATGTAACCGATGTTCTGGGAGGCTTAGTCTCGACAAGAGATATTTGAGCTACAGGTACCAAGGGTTGGTGTTTGGCTGCTCCATCCTTGTTAATACTAGATGTCAGGTCTAGTGGAATTTGCTTAACCAGACGTTTTGAATGGTGCCTGATTTTCTTTGCTGTGAGTACTGCTTGATTCACGTAGGTACAGTCTGTTTTCGCCCGGCGTTCTACCAAAGTTGGAGAAGACAACGGAGATGGAGACATGGCTGATTGCGGTGCAGGGGAAGCGATTTGTTCAGCATTCCGTTGCTTAGCAGCCGCTACGCTTCTGTGGTCCATACTCGCTCCCATTGAAGTAATCTTATTGTTTATCCTCTGCTCTGCTTCTGCGATTAACCGGTCGCATTTCTCAGCTAGGATAAGCAAGCACTTAACGAGGGGGATGGTGGAACACGCAGTACAGAACCAAAATGCATCTTGGGAGCTATTTCGCTCCCGTAACTGTTGTTGGGACACATTTGCACATTTCGTATGGTACCATTCCAAACAGTGCGAACAAGCTAGACCGATTTTTACTACCCGATGACATTCTCCTAACCCGCAAATGCCTTTCGATGGGAGTCTCTTCGGTTTTGCCTTTCTGCCATTCAATTTGGTGTCGTTACCTGACCCAGTGGGTTGGTTAGCGTTCTGTACTTTTACAGCTTTGAGAGCGGCGCACATCGGTCAGGCGAGCGTGGTGGTTGCAAGGTCAAATGAGCGGTCGGCGTGGTCGCGCGGTCCGTGTGATGGGTAATGCAGCCGCACTGGCTGACAAGGTCACAAGGAATGGCGAGTGACTGCAACCTGAACAGAGCGCTGAACACAGATTGACAGATCACAGATTCTTTCACAGCTGTGTTGAGAAACACTGGATCGGAGTAAGCTTAGGCTTTTCGGCCTGCCTCGAGAATTCTGTATCGAATGGTGTCACACAGAATGGCAATCGGCTCAATACGATTGAATTAAACGCTTGCGCTTAATCACAGATGCCAATGAAAACGGTTGGCGATGGTGA
>OX104064.1:229159592-229202242 GCA_944474145.2 Dicrocoelium dendriticum
GAATCCCGTATGGTCATGCATTTTCTAGTGCGACTCCTCAGGATGGACATTATTTGCTTTGAAATAAAGATCATGCATGCCGACGCAGTGGCCACCAGCCCGGTGTCTTGGGTGCCACCGCCATCCATACAACATCCGGTGGCTGCTGAACTAGGAAGGACCAGTCGGTTTCTTGAATGTGGTCGGACAGGATATTGTAATGGGTGATACGTAAATTTCGTCCTTGTTCCCACTGATGTACTCTGCGTATTAGATATGGGGAAAGAGCAACGTCGCGTGATCCTTATGGCCAAGTCTTGCGGCTATCGTTACCTTCACGACCAGTTGTTTCTCATTGGTGAACACAAAATCCAAAACAGATAATACGCCGTCTGTTCTGAATCGCGTGGGACAGAGGAAATGGTTGTACAGAAGTACATCGGCAATTAACTCGAGCGAGTCACCTTTGAATTGTCCGCTGAGCGATGCTGGGATATGGATTGCGTGAATTTTAAACTTCCCCACCAGAACGACGTGACTGCTTCATCGCAGAAGCTAAGTAGTGATCCATTTCCAAGTTGGACATTGGAGGGCAGTAAACTATTTTAGTAAACGCATTTCAACACTTCATCATCATCATCATCATCAACAGCAGTACAATTGCCATTTGAACTGATGCTTTGCTGCCATACAACCATGAGGACCTATGAAATAAAGAATAAGAAGAGGGAGAGAAAGGGGGACTTACCTGAAAACCTCAATGCCCTAAGCAAACATTCTGGGTCAAGGCACCTACACCTTGTGTTAACAACATACTATCACAAACGACTGGCTATTGTGCAAAGAGACTGGACTGTCGCAACGAGACCGGGCCATAACGTGGTGCGACGGTTTGCATACCTCATTGACCCATTGAGCTATACTGGGTGATGCCTCCGAGCATCTTGAGAGCTACTCCTACCAGATTGGTCAATGGTGAGAGGTCAGACAAACTCAGTCTCCTGGTCCTCCAGGTTGGGGGTTTGAAATGGGATGGCGTCCATTTCTGGAAAACTAAATCATTGTCACCTCCCCGCTGCCTTGCGGACAGGCTTTTGAGCCAAAGGCTTTGGATGAGGACCCTAATCGTCCTAATGTCTAGGTCTGGGCGCCCTGGCAGTATCTCAGCCCACATACAACCATGACATTTTCTTCAAACACAAATTTCATCCTGCATCAGCTGTCGCGCAGATTATCAAGGCTCGCCTTATCTGCTGCATACAGCTGGGCGGATAAGAGAAAACATGCTACTGCTGGCGCCTCCCTTCTTTCTCTTCCACCTTTTTCTCTTACTCCCATCCCGACCCCCATTACTAACCTTCCTTCTATCAACACTTCTTAGGTGCATAAGATACCAAAGAGAATCAGCGACTTGCGTTTCTGGTTGGTCTACGCTGTCAACACGTAGGTCGGATCGGTAACACAAGGGCACTGCGCCCCTCCGCTGGGTCCATCATTTCGTATGGAAGTCAAGCCGGGTAGAGCGATCTCAGCATCAGTGAACTTCGTGTATAGCCATGTTTCAAGGACCAAAACTATAAGCCAAGACGTGGGGAGTTGGCGAATACGAAGTTCGGTTAGCTTGCTGATGAGACCTTGTGTATTGGTATAGAAGCAGCAGAGAGTATCAGAGGTTAAAAGTGTGTTAGTGAATACTGTTTTCTGGTGAGGGTCTATGCCGACACTTGGGGGCTTAAGTGCCGGTCGTTTTGCGTACGACCGTCGACGCAGACAGTTTGGCCATCCTTGGTTGTTCTGTAGACCATTCGGTGCTAGCAAGAGGATGGCCGCTCTGTCTATCTTCAGCTGCCGAAGTATTTTGATATTGCCTCTGTTCTGACCTGCATGTTGACGGGGTTGAACAGGTGAACCGGTTGCTCAGTGTTACCTTGTTTACTGTGGGCGGGTGTCCATTGCCTTTATACGTATTTCGGATGGCAGCATTTTACGCAATTTGTGCCACAAGTTGATAACATGTTCTGCCATCAGTTTGGATTGCTATATTACTTGCATCACTCGGGGATCACACCCTTTATAGTTGGGTGATAGCGGAAACCTTGATGTCCAATTAGCGAATACGTGTTCGAGTGAGAGCCCTTTACGAATAAAACGCCATTCATTCTAGTCATGCACTTTGACTTCTAGCCCGTTGAATGTCAGGGACACGAGGACATCGTGAACAAAGATCGATTTTACGTCTGTATATTTTTGGAACTCATCCGGATTGCGTTTGCGTTTCTGACGCTCGCTCCAAGGAACATCTGGAAGAATTCGAACAGTACATGAGATGGTACTGTGACGAGGCTTACAAGAGAACTGCATGCTATTCAGTACCTGACTGAAATTTTATCTGGAGTAACTGCGATTCAATGTAGTGAACGGAGTTTGGGTGACGGAAGAGGCGCACCATACTGGTTGGCTTAACTTGGAGCCCTGTTATTAGAAACTGGGATTCCCACCGTTTCCTGTCGTCTAGTTCCTTACCTTTAATGAAGTTCTCCCCAGATTCAGTCACCTTGTAGCATATAGCAATCATATAATTTTGGTATAGTTGCATGTTTTTTTCTTTTTCCAGGGACGTGTGTCTGCTTTATTTTGTTGGACTATTGGCGGTGTCTTGAGTCCCTTGTTGGTATTGGCAGTATTAAGTGAATCTAAATTAACGGCGGGCGGGATAAAGATGGGTGCTGCAGCTGTCAAGTGGGGAGCAACAGCGTACGCGTAAGTCCTCAGTCTTCTAGCAGTATTCGATGTGTCGCGTGGCCCTGCTGAAGAAGGTGTGGCGGACGCAACTTCATGAGCGACCTCTACTATCGAGGTGGCTAAATCTGGATCGTTTCTCTTAGCTTCGGCCTGGCTACACTGTACTAAATTGGAGTTGGATGCCACGCGTCGAATTCTAGGCACTGATCTGTTTGGTTCCTATGCGACAACTCTCCCAACGGATGCTTTCCCTACCATTTTTGTCAGTTTCTCGCACTTTTGTACCATAGCCATAAATCTGACGAGTGGAACAGCCGTACACTCAGTGCAGAACCAGAGAGAATTGATCGTATTATGAAGTTGCTTTATATCGCTTATACACTAAGCTTACGGCCGTTTGTGCCTTTTATACTGAATCGCACAACTTCAACACAGCTTTCTGTGCCATAATTAAGATTCAAGTCTGAAGCTTTAGGCTTAGCTTTCCGTGGGCAAGTGGTAAGTGTCATTCAGATCGTCGATTTTGCGAACGTCATTCGTTGAACTATCTACACTAGTCTTCTAGATGCAAACTCTGTCGGCAAAGTTTGTGTTGCATGTTGGAGCTTTATAAAGATGCAAGACTGGAAGAGTTTGATTCAGCTTTCGTGTACAATTTGTAAGATTTATTAGTGAAAATGTTGCAGCTGGAAACAGTCCCAGCCGACCAGAGCTAATCCGTTATTATCCCGGATTTTATGGAAAGTCCGTGCTCTGTATGCGATAGCATTCACCCTGGCCTCGTACACATATTGTATTTGCAGACAAAATTCTCATCACACACGTGCTTACGCACATTTCATCCAGGTTTAAACAGCGCTGTTTAGTGCATCCCATATTTTGGATATAGCTTGCGTGGACCACCTTTCAAATCCACATCGCAGATTTTGCACCCTTTCCGCAGAAATACACGCGTTCACTTTTTCGAATCCCGTGATACACAACTACATTTGTGGTCTCGAAAGAAGGCCAACTCCAAAATCTTTACAACAAACCATTAACCATAGGTATCGAACATTAAGTGAAGTATTCATCGGTCATTTGGTATTCCTTATCGCTCAGTTACTTTGCTTACACCTAACAGCGGCCTTGAAAATACAGTCAGTTTAGCGCGCAGACCACAGTCAGACAGCCCACTGTGCTCAGGCATTGATCAATAGTGCATGGAACGACAGACAGTCTACGCAATGTGTTAAAACGACCAAGCTAAAGTAGCAAGACGTGAAGGTGATAAATGACTTTACTCCATGCTAGAAAAATGTACGAACAGTAATGTTAGTGCACTAAACTCACTGTAAACCAGCTAAAACTACACAATAGTAGACCAGATTCGCTGCGTCACCGTGGATTGCGTGTTGTCATTCTACTAGGAAAGATGGAAACTGAACTATCGCAGAAGCAATAAAGACTGGTATCAACGATTGAACAAATGTGAACACCAATATCACTTCACTAGAAGCAAGTGTGACGACGAATAATCCCAAGCCATCTTCATTATATTCCGCTTCAAAACTGCGTCAAAAGGCTGAACAGTGCGTTAGAAATGAGTCATCCGTCGTTTTGCACTTCAAGAACACCGGTGAGCTGAATACGACCGGACTAAACCAGGGTTGTGTACTTGCGTTTATTCCTTGATTGTTGAGACCTGGCTTCTCTTCTGACGCTTGCTTTCAAACGTTCGCGATGTGTTGCTGGGATATTCCATTTTTGCGCAAGAAGTTTGAGTGTATCAAGTGGATTCTTGTTTGTCTATCAAACTGTAAAGCGAATAGCGCAATTTTGGTGATCGACTGCTTGCTGCCTCAATACGCGCGAAGTAGCCCAGGCAATTCTTTCTCCCACGGCAACTTTGTTCAGTTTATCCATGTCTTCATTTTTCGATTAAACCGTTCAGTCAGCCCGTTGGTCTGCAGATTGAGCGGTGACGTGCGGCGTCTCTGCATGTGCCACGTTTTCAATACTATCTGAAACGCCATAGACTCAAAACACCGTGCTTGGTCATTAACAACACACTGTGGTATTCCATACCTTGCGAGTACATTGAATACGGATGCCTGTGCCACGATTTAACTTGTTTGATCCTTAATCCGCACGTCTTCTAGCTATCCAGGAAAATGGTCAATCAGCACTAGGATGTAGTTGTTTCTTGATCGGCTGCCCAGCAAAAGCCCAAAACGTCCAATCCCCACAACTGGAATCGTTGGTTCACTTCGAGAGATCACACCCGAGGCCTTGGTACATCCATATCGTGGTTCGTTTGACAAGTTAGGCATCCGCGAATGTGCGCCGCGACGTCCTTTTTCATAATTGGCCAATGAAAATTCTTCTGCAGCAGGTCGAACACTTTCTCGAATCCCATTTGGGCACCATAATGGGTCACTCGCATCAATCGCCACCGTATATTCTGAGGGATAGAAGGAAATTTCATCACCAACTATGTTTCATTTGTGACAGTAAGCTTGTCCCAGATACTCAGGAGTTCTTCCATCTCTCCTGCTGTTGCTTCTGGCTTGGTCCCAGCTTGTAAATGAAGTACAATAACCTCACCAATTTCTTTTGCACATTAGCTTTCCAGTAGGTCACGATCCTCAGCCGTGACTCCACACACCCGTAAAGCAGTATCTGGCAGGAACTCGTCCAGAGATGGGCGCGATAACATGTCGGGTGTTAGTTTCTAACTTCCCTGTACGCGCTCAATTGTAAGGGTGAATCCTTGGAGCCGGTATCCCCACCTTGCAAGTCGTCTTTGCGGATCTCTCGTCGTCAGGAACCATGATACTTGTTTGTGGTCGGTAACGACATGAAATTCAGTCGCTAGAAGGTATGTTCTCTATTTCCACAAGCCTCCCACAATGGCAAGTCATTCTTTCTCCGTCGTGGAGTATTTTTGTTCTGCGCTGGTCAGCACTCTGCTTGCGTATTTGATCACAACGACTGGTTGGGGTAGCACAGCTCTGATTGCAACGCTGCTTGCATCAACCGTCCCCGTGAATTTTTCCCTTAGGCTTATGTAGCTGTAAACATGCTAACGTCCCTGCAACGCATTCCTTTAGGTCGTTAAAGACCCGATCCGTTTCAGGTGTCCAAGCGAACGATTCGTTTTTATGTGGCAGCTTAATAATTGACTTATCTTCTCTTCAAAATGAGGCACGAATTTCGAATCAAATGCTAACATTCCGAGGAACGACCGGAGCTGACACTTAGATTTTGGGGCTGCAAAATTCTTGATTTCTGTGCGTTTCTAGAAGTGACTGAACTTGACCATTCCTCACAATCTGACCCAAACACACAATAGACTTTTGAGTAATCTGAGAATTTTTTCGACTAAGCTTCAAACCGGCTTCCTGAAGTCGTTTTAGGACGGTTGCTAGTCGGATACCGTGTTCATGTTCAGTCTCCTAGAAAATAATGATGTCATCTCCATAGACAATCACATCTTGGAGGTTTTCCAGGACCATTAACAATAAGTGTCTGAATGTCGCAGGCCAAACCAAGGCATTCTCAAGAATTCGTACTGTTAGCCGTTCATACTGAAAGCTGTTTTATGCCGGTCTTCTTCTGTGATGGGGAGTTGCCATTAACCCGAATAGTGATGTGTCCTTGAACTCAGCCTGGAATTGTAAAGCTTGGAAAAAATTCCTTTTAGGGCACCGGAAATGCGTCTTTCACCGGCACTGTTTAGCTCCCTGAAACCGAGGCAGGCTCTGTAGGTTCCGTCCGCCTTTTTCCTCAGCAATGCGGGTGACGAATACGGACTGTTTTTCGTCTGATGATCTCTTTAGTCTCCATCTCAGCCACCTGCTTCTGTATCTCCGCCAGAGTGTTCTGTGGTATCCGCCTGAAAATCGGCTTGCTCTGCCCACCTGGGATTAGGGGTATCCAGTGTTCTATCCAGCTACAAAATCCGTAATAATCATTCGCATCCGTGAATAAATTAGCATACTTCTGAAGCGCATCCAATATTGTACGGTTCCGGCACTCGGGAAGAGCCGTCACGGCACCCATCCGGTCTCATTTCTTTGTAGTCATCTCGATCGTTTCGTTGCCCACTATCACAGCATTCTTTCGCAAATCAATCGTCGCTCCGAGCCGCTGGAGAATGCCAATACCCATAACAAACATGGAATGGCTAATAACCCTTTTGCAGTTTCTCACTAGTAGTCTGAGACTTTGTCACCTTTAAACGGTGTCCTTCGAACGTTTGCATCGTGGTTGATGACTGTGCTAACGGGATACCATCGAACATTTTTATAATGGAAACTCCCGCTCCCGTGTCTACTATCGCACTGACTACAACACCCTCAATTGTTATCTCGATGGTACACGCCACCGAGCCGACATAGATAGGGAGAAAGTATGCTACAGTTTTCTGTTGGTAAAATATGCATGGAAAGCAACGGTGCTCCTTCCGTTTTATGGACGCATTGCGTCGTGTGTTGGTTTTCAGCTTGTCTTCCAACAGCCGTTCCATCATCCGCGATAGCTGATCCACTTTGCGTTCCAACTCTGACGGCTCGCTTCTTTCCATTGTCAAAGGCTCCGAAAAACGCTGGGCCACAGCCACAAGCTCTTCTGCCTTGCTGACCCCAACCATGGATGCCAATTTCACTTTGTCCTGCATAGGTTTGGGCAAACTTCGAAGGAATTGTCCTCACAGTAACCGTTCTCTCACGTCGCCCTTCAACTCCGGAAGCTCAAGCTCTAAGTGTCTACTCAGTCTCTGAAAGAACACCACCAGCTATTCTTGTTTCGCCCATTTGACTGAGTGAAACTGATCCAGCACTTGTTGCCGGTCAATCTCCTTCCCGAACTCCGCACACAGTGCCGCCTTCATCTCTGCAAATAAGCAGCCAGCCTTGACCTTCCGCGTTAGTAGGTAGGTCGCCTTCGATCTTCCCGTCAGCATCGTGCCCAAGGCGGTCAGCAAATTGGTATTTCCTCTGACTCCGCTCAAGGCCGCACTCGCTTCAAACTTCTCCAGCCATGTTTCCTGGCCTCCCTCTGGAAACGGCGCTGGCCAAGTCAACTTCATTCTGATTGGTCACGGCACCAGTGTAGCGACAACGACGCCACAATGAAGCGCAGCCTTTACTGACGCGATCAAATACGTACATTAATGAGTCACATTTCCTTCCCCCGTTGCACTGACTCTCCTGGCTTCCGCTCGCGACACGGCCTTGCAATCTTTGAGGTATGGGAAGAATTGTTCTATGTCCATTACGCCGCCGTAGCTCCGCTTCCACGCGTCCCATTTTGACCTATCCGGAGTCGTTCGATAGCTTGTGCTTTGCTTGAACGTGGATCGATTGCTCTGCATGTAGCTGTTCTGGGAGGATGCAAAAACAGCGGTTTTGTCCAATTTATTACCTTCTCGACAAATACGCCCCCCATTTTGCCTGGCTCAGGCTCACTACCAGGGGTCGCTCGTGGCCCGCTTTCGTCTCATTCGGTCGGGCTAGTGTTGCTCCGTCTGCATCTCCTCCTTGCGCCCATTTCCTTTTCCGTCCGCTCCCGTTGTAATGCTCTTGCTGTCCTCTGGACAACCACTGTCTTCCGCCTCCCTACACTATGAGTGCACAGTGTAAGTATCAATGCTGCTACTACTTCATTCTGGCGTAAATGACCTTGAATAAACCCGGTCACAGTTGTCGCAACCTTCAGAAACTCAGACGCAACACAGTTGATGGGTCACCTGCTGAAAGTGACCTCTCATACAGTCATCTGGGATGCGGCCAGAAATACTTTTGCTTTCACATTTATCAACCGTGGTACTATCCTTCAACTTCTGTTATTTCCGCGCCCATGCTATCTGTCTTTAAAAAGGATAAACGATGCGTTACACAGTCTGAATTGATTTCCTTTCTAATCATCGAATAACGACAAGACGCAAGCAAACATTGTTCTCAACAACCCCACGAAATCAGGGTAAACGGGTTTACTCATATGTTAACGTGAAGATGATGCTGAGTCTATAGATGCGAACTTCGCTTTGGAGTCACAGTTCTTTGATTTTATGTTAGATGAACTATCTCACAGGACTTGTCAAGCCTTGGCATTTTTTATCGAAAATATACCACTGTTCCATTGTTCCATAATTTACTTGCCTGCCATTCTTCGTCAATTAACTGGCACCCATAAAAGCCTGAGGAACACGCCGGGTTCCTTCGAGGTCGGATCACTAATGACCATATCTCCATATTACTTCATTTGGTACGGCAGAGCCACGGTAACACTGCAAAGTTTTGTTGGTTGCCTTGGTTACGCCCGTGTTGGTATCAATAATGTTCCAAGCGTGGCATGACAACAGAAGTCGTGGGCCACCAGAAGTGCGGTTACAACCACACCTTTAACCAGTACAGACTGCAGGTACAAATGAGGTAGGCTCGGTTGCTCCTACATCGGATCAGCCGATTGTGCAACAACCTTAATAAAAATCTCGGCAGACTGGTACTATTTGTGCCGTTAAAACATAATGAACCGAGCTCTTGATGCGTCAACACATACAATGCTGCTACACCAACCCCCAAGAGTTGCAATCTAAGCTGCTGGGACTGTGCCATTGACATGAAACTATAACTTGGGATACCATACGAATGATTGAAACTAGGCTCTTAAACAAATTACAAGATCCGAAAATTGAACTCGGTTGAAGATTATTCATGCAGTATGATGGTCCATCCCGTGGTGGTTGTGGTGGTGTTGTTGTTTACTACCAACTTATCTGCAATGTGAGGACCTCATCGGACATTCCCTTACTATCCAAGATGACTTATCTTGCTAACTCTAGCTAACTGTTCGAGATAATAGATTCTAGGGGAAGGCTGATGGTGTTAGCTTGATTATAGTCGATCACAGCCCCTCCAAAGCTTATGCCGATAGCGATGACATTCTCTTGAGGTATCCTGACTATGCTATCTAAAAACATACTCTTGACGTAGAGGAACAACTAACGCAACTGAACACCAGATTAAATGACTTGCGTCAAAACATCAGGGCGACAATATATATATATATATATATATATATATATATATATATATATATATATGGAGAAAGAGAGAGAGAGAGCAGAATGATAGCATGCCGTTTCTTGATGTACTAATCGAACGCAGAACTGATGGATCAGTACATAGATCGGTATACCGTAAGCCGACGTGGAATGGCCAGTATTTGAATTTTTATAGTTTGTAACCAAACCCTACAAACAGGGATTGGTGCAGACTCTATTTGACAGTGTAAGAAAAATTCGCAAGCCTGACACGCTAGACGCAGAGGTGCGATTCCTCACTAACTGCCTTAGAAGAAAATGGGTATCCAAATGCTTTTATCGCACAATTCACTAAGAAGAGGGAGAAAGAGGTGTCAAACGTACCAAAGCTTAAAGTTACACTGAAGCTACAGTTTAAAGGAGATGATGTAGGCCAAATATTTCAACGGCGTTGGAAATCCGCGGTTGCACCTTTGGTTAAACGGCAGCTACCTCTGTACAGCCATTCGCACATCCTTTACATACTTACATGTAATTACAAGTCCACTTACATAGGCATGACAGAGTGCCAGTTGCGAGTGAGAATCACGGAGCATTTCCCAGCGTGGGTCAAGAACCACATTTCGAACCTAGCCCCGTCCACCACCCAACGTGTGCAGCCAAAGAACGCAAGTGGTCAACTAGTGGTTAGGTGTTGCTCCTCCCAACCCTGACACCTCATAACCGGTTTCGTCCTCCTTTGGACTCATCAGATGTAGATAGCCTGAGCTGGGGTGGACCTCAAGGCTTAATGTTCAAATGTTGACACCTTGACCACTATGGCTCCTAGGTCCGCGAGCAAGACTTGGCACAGCGGTAAAGAGTTCCAGGTGGCTTTGGTGTACCCGCTGTGTGGTTGGATTGCGACTCGCAATCTCTATTCAGACCTCGGTCCTATTTGAGTAGACCTCGGTCATTACGATCACAAGGACCGTAACCGAACTGGTGGTTAGGTGTTGCTCCTCCCAACCCTGACACCAAATGCCTCGAGGTCCACCCCAGCTCAGGCTGTCTACATCTGATGAGTCCAAAGGAGGACGAAACCGGTTATGGGGTGTCAGGGTTGGGAGGAGCAACACCTAACCACCAATTCAGTTACGGTCCTTGTGATCGTAATGACCGAGGTCTACTCAAATAGGACCGAGGTCTGAATAGAGGTTGCGAGTCGCAATCCAACCACACAGCGGGTACACTAAATGCCACCGGCAAGTGGTCAGCCTTTTAATACGCTTGCGTCATCCATTGCCCGCTATCTCCTGACCCACAAACACTGTGTTGACCCCACGCTTATGTTCAGTGGGATCTGCGCATCAAACAACACTCATGTGGTGCGACAAGCTTAGGCGGTCTCGATCAACCAGCTTGACCCTAGTGTGTGTGTGTAGAAGGACTCGTTTGTCTCACTCTACCCTGGTAGTAAGCCAATGGACAGCTGATGAATTGGCAAAGACGGGTGTGTGCCTGAATGTGGGTGCACGTATGTGGGTGAAATTGCTATTTCAACTTTCTTAATACTTCATGAAGCTATTAATCACGTGTTCTGTAGTATGCACTTAAAAATATGCAGAGAAATTTGCCCGGAATTAAATCATGTGGTGTTTTGGTGGTAACGTTTTTATTGAAAAGTACTCGCTTTACCTAAGTGTAGGTTACTTGTATCTATCTGTAGGTTACTTCGTTGCACTTTCAGCAGTATCAACGCTCTCCTGTGGGCCCTACTTCAAATCTAAACTTCTTGTGACGCATCATCAATCAAGAGGTCTGCGCCACCGTGAACTCGCTACAGCTGAAGAGACTTACATTCGGTTGTTTCAACCATCTTTGTGTTCGCGAAAGTTGATCCAGAATCTTCGTCTTTTCTAGCCTGCAAAGACGGAGGATGTTAAGATCATCTGTCACAGTTCACGCTCACTACTATGCAATCAATCAGTTATGGAAACAGTCAAGTTTTAACCTCCCACATGGAACCGCAAATGAGTGTGATTTGATAGGCCGATTTGATTTCTTTTCCCTAAATATATGTTTGTAATGGTCTAAAGATGAACCATCGAAACCAGTTGTTTACCTATGGTCTCGTGTTTCAAATTTTTTGTTGTAATGGCACTGATGGAACAATGCGAAATGTGCGCATCTAACAGTGTTCTTGTTTTCAGCGTTTTAGTCAAAAGTGGTTAAGTCAATAATCGTAGCCGAACTGTTGCGACAAATTTAAAATTTGCTACTTATTTCCAATCTTCAACATTGTTTCAGAAGCGAACGATCTTGTCTTACCTATCTGCTTCTTGCTTGGGACTCATGGACCACGGCAGCTGACGAAAGCGTCACCTTTAATGTATTTTACTGACGTTTGTAAAGCGTAACAAAAGGTCAGTCCCTCAGTCATCCTCGGAAAGATTGGTGTATACGGTATCAACGGTTCCCTGTTCACCTGGTTGGAAGGTTGCCTTTACGACAAAACAATCAACTTATGAACAATGAACAGTGAATTTATACGGGTTAAGAAGCGTTGCTTTACAAGTCCCGTTGGATAGTTGGTGGGGATATCAACATAACAATAATGATGATAAGGATAGTAAAATAGTTAATACTTAAATATAAAATAAGGACTTATCGTTTGCTTTACTGCAGTCGTGCCATCCTCTCGCATTCACAGTATCCACAGTTAACAACAAATAATTCCATGGTAAACTCCAGGTGTAGGATGGAGAAGTAGTGTTAAGTAACAAAGTGTAAGTGGATGAGTGCATCGTCCAACCGTCTTTTAAATACTGTTAGTGTCGGTGCAGAGACGACCGATTCTGGGAGAGCAATCCACGGGTGACAGACACGAATGGAAAAGAAATTTCTGCGGCACTTCAGACGGCTGTATTGTTCTGCGAGTTTTAATGAGTGGCCCCTCAGGTTTGTATTGCTGCTGAGTTGCAGTAAAGGGCGGCACACATGATGTGGGTCTCGCAGAAACAAGTATGCCATAATCAAGTCGCCTCGTAGTTTGCGGTAGCTTCCACTGATCAATCCCAATCGTTGCAGCCTCTCCTTGTAGGAAAGATTGCGTATTCCAATTACTTTCTACCTCGGTGCACACTCTGAAAAACTGTGCGTCTCCAGCGGTCAGCCAGGAGGATCTATCCTCATTTTGATCCATAACAATGCCATCCCAACAAATATTTATTCCCTAATGTAAATATTTGCAGACTGTGCCAAGATCTGGAGAGCTATGTGACTTTGTATACCCTTAGAATAACCTATGCCGGAGTTCCGAATTGTAAATTGCGTCAACTCCCACTGTATTTTGTAAAGTGCCGGCTCTTAATCGAGCGCCATAACTTCAACAACATTTCTATGGAAACGGAACGTTGTACTACATGTGGCTATTTAAACAGACTAAGGATCATTGTACGAGATATTTTAGCTGAATTGCTGTGATGTTCGCAAACAGCAACTATGTTGACTTTGAAATCAAAGCAATTAAAGCAAGTTTATGGTGCTGTCGAGCAACAGATATTGCCCCTGTTTCTTAACTTGTATATTTTTCCGGTTTGCGGTTCACGGCTGAAATCCATGGCTAAAACGAACATCCGTTTGTTGTAGTATGCCCAAAGAAAAGTCACCGATATAACAAGCGGATTATCCGGCTTAAATATAAACTACGTCTTCGTTTACTCGGTGTGTTCTCCTCAAAATACCGACAGCTTCTCGGGGATGTCTCTCTCGCATACTTATGGAAAACACTGCTAACCTTAGCCAATTACAACCGATGATGAGACCACGACCTGAAGCTATACGTCAACATTCTCGTTTGCATGGTGGAAACTCGTTTACTTTTTCAGTATCTGTTCACACTGAAATGCATTAACAGCATAGCTCGCAAATGCACTAGAACTCGCGATATTCGAAGTACTACTAAACATTCATTTAAATGTCAAGCGCTACACAACGGTATTCAAAAGTACCGTAACTAGACTACTGATATTTCACGTTCGACGTCGAAGTGCTATTGCACCATATCATTACAGCACTAGTGGTGACCCACCGTAGTCGTATACCTCGACAACAGACGTGCTACGGATTTGTTTAATCAATGTGCCCTTTGGGACAGGCTGCGCATGAATATTAAGTCAGAGAAATACGTAAATATTATCACAGCGAGTTACGCGTGTAATTCGAGGACTGAGGGCTTATGGTAAGCTAGAACCGCCCTTCATTATCTTCAGCGCAGTGAACCAAGATTACCGACTGTCATATTTCCTTTTTAACTTTCCCTTTGACAAGGTCATGGAAACGGCGTTAACTGGATGCGACCTACAAAGCGTGGTGCTGCTCCCAGGTGATCTACTTCTTAACTTGTAATAAGCCAACGACGTTACTCACATCCCTGACGGTTTTCTACCCTTCCAAGTGGCACGGGACAAATTAGTACTGACTGTCAATCGTTTCGGGCTGTTTCACACCCTGGAAATGCAAAGCCCTTCCGCTGTTTGACAGAGACACACGCCTGCACTGATCCTCATTGGTGGTTCCATAGAAGTCGTCCAGGAGCGAGTTAAGTATCTAGGCAGCTTGTGTAGAGTAGAAGGCAAGATTACGAACCGTATGGTAAATTCCCAAATTTGCTAATCTTCCTCTGCGGCCTTGGTGAGAAATCACTCTCACCCTGAATGGTAAAGTTTGTAACGCAGACATACTTCAACCCACTTGTAGTTCCGTGAAAATTGGCCCATCAGACGGACAGACGTAGAGTTACCTACAATCATCGGTGCCTTTGCAGTTTATCTTATGTATGGTATGAACATGGCAGAATCAGTAAAAGTGTTCGGCCTGTCTTTTAGGGCGCAGGAAGAGGAAGTGAATCGTTCAGTGGCATTATTTCACGCACAAGGATCCGATGGGTGAGCCACGTGTTATACATGCTGGCACACTGATTTCGGCGATGTGTGTTGTTCGTATGCCCGAAGCCTGAATGGAAGAAGAGAAGGGGTGGTCAACAATGATTGGTCAAGGACAATTAAGACCCGACATCGTGGCCACGGCAACAGTGTAGATTGTATCAGTGTTATCTGCTTGCACAAATCCGGCTGAAGTATTCTGATTACAATGGCTTCAGTGGTGGCCAACAAGCGCTTTCTGATTCCTTTAGGTTAGCGCCTAGGTGCCGTGTAGAATATTTTGAAACCCCCATACTTTGCGGGGGAAACAGTTTAACAAACGGATATCCTGTCATACCACTAGATATGCTTCACTATATGAGCTTCGGTGCCCCATGCTGATGCTGATGTTGCATTCATGATGATTCTTCACCGCAATTGGGCTAAACCAACTTAAACTTGATCTTTTAAAACTGGATAAATTGCATTCCACTTTACTTGGTTTGTTCAGCCTACTCGAATAATATTCTATTAACTGACCACGTTCCTTACGCTAATTGTGGTTATCTTCCTTCAGATTATTGCGTTTGTATCATCTTTTTGAGTAACAGATGGACATTCAGTGCTTATTGTGGATGCATTACAACCATTTTACTTCAGAGGCTAATTTAGTAAACGTTATGTCGGCATTGCCGTATGCCGTAACAGATATATTTTCTTTGATAATATCGTTTCAAGTGCTTGGCTGTTGTTTGACATCTCAGGTTTGGCTGCACTTGATGTGCACGTTGACAAGATGCCTGTCAATTATCTGTCAATTACCAGTCAATTACCCACTACCTCGTCCATACTGGCTCCAGGAGACAGTTGGTCGTTGCTGGAGGGGACGGATGAACGGTCCTTGTAGCCGCGCTGGGTTTGAAGATTGGTTCCATGCACTCAGTTTGGAGCGGACCACTGTCCATCCACCGCCTTGTATGTGAGTAATGCCCAAATACAGCGTGCTTGTGTTTGCCTGTGAAGGATTGTGGGCCGGCTCCGTTGATGAAATATGGCTCTCATTCACATGCCTTCTGTTGTGTATCTGTCAGCATTTGACCTTACGTACACAACACCTCCCGGTCTTATTCCTTCGGGTTTACACTGGATATGGGGTGTGTGGTTGGAGCAGTGGATGGAGTTGTGGGTGGTGCAGCGCAAGCCACCTATGGTCCCTCTGTAGGCGCTGACGTCTGTGGCTGGCCACAGTGACAGGCAAATCCGAAACCGGATACCGCCAACCACATATGGTTCATCAGTTGCAAGCAATTAAAACCTTGATGGCAGTCTACATTTTTAAGGAGCGAAAATACCAGAGGGATTGTCTCACGAATCGGAGATGGCTTAACTTGCGCCAGTAATGGAATTCTGCCTAACAATGGATCAGGCATTCCGATTAATCGAATAGGTGACTTTTCTTGAAGTGCATTATTTGAAACATTGCCACCATGAGAAAAAGGAAACGAAGTATGTTGCATCGCAGAAAGCTAATGAGCTGTTGAAACTGCTACCACTAATGGAAACTAAAAGACAGTGTTACTCTAAAGAGTAAGTGGTCCACGGATAGTACGGATTTAACTCACATTGCACGTAACAATGCACAGGACGAAACCAGCCGTTGTACTCGCTGGTTGTTGATTTCACCGAAGTGTTTTATACTGTGAACCGTGAGGCATTGTGGCTGGTGTTGGGTAAGTTTAGCGGTCGGAGAATTTCCTACACAGTGGTACGAGGGCGAGGGTGCAGTTGAGTGGAGAGAAGTCGGATGGCTTTGCAGTTGCATCTGGCGTGAAGCAAGGTTGTGTCTTAGCTCCTGCCCTGTTTAATATTTACCTTCATGCAATGATTTAGTGTGCATTTTATGCGGCTTGTCCTTACGGTGTTCGGGTGGAGCACTCTATGGATGTTGGTTTACTGAACATCCGTCTTCGTGGTGCGATAACGCTAGTCTGTGAGACAACTATCCGTATATTGTTGTTTGCTGACGAATGTGTGTTGTTTGCACACAGCGCGGATGAGTTGCAGCACATGACTAGTGCTCTGGCTTCGACAGCGGCCAAATCCGGGCTCATTTTCAACACAAGCAAAACTGAAATTTTTCTTCTCAGCTTCTTACAAGCTACCTAGAACAGCGTACTCCAGAAAAGCACCAAACTTGTTTCGCTAAATTGAGACTCGTCAGTGGTGCGCATTCCCTCGGTTCTGTACTGGGAATCGAACCCATGACCTCTAGAAGCAGATGCCATCTTACCAGCAGCTTAAGCCACTGAGCGATGGAGGATGTCGTCTAGGATACATAATTTCCAAGAAAAACTGCCTGTCTCTTTCAGCCTTCTCTGAAGGTGCACTCTTCAACGTTGCCGCGAATCAGCATGGCGCTGAAGTGTTGGAAACCACCTCCCATTTCTGCTACCTTGGGAGTGTTGTTTCGACTGACCAGCAGACACACAGTGAGCTTCGTATCCGTGTATCGAAGGCAGCAGCGACATTTGGAAAGCTTCAGTACCGAGTATGGAACAATCACCAGCTTACCGTTGGCACGAAGGTGATGGTGTACAAATCCATGGTGCTGCCCGTTCTTCTATACGGCAGCGAAACGTGGACGATGTAAGGCCAGACGTGAGATATCTCGAGCGGTTTCCTCAATGATGTCTACGGCGGATTCTGCGCATTGCTTGGTACGACAGAGTTGCAGACGCGGAGGTGTCGCGCCGAAGTGGAATGTATGCAGTGGACTGCATGCTTTTGCTGAGACACCTGAGGTGGCTCGGTCATGTGAGCCGTATGGAGTCGTAGCGGATACCGAAACAGCTGCTATATGGTCAGCTGAGTGTTGGGAAGCGGAGTGTGGGAAAACCGAAGTTCCGTTACCAGGACATGATCAAAGTGAGCCTCTCACGTTCCAATGTTGATTGCTCGTTTTTGGAATTTGAAGGCGGTTGAATGGCGTGCATGGTGCGGTCTGATAACGAAGGCAGTTACCGAGGTGCAAGACCATGCCTTTTTGCTTGCGGAGAAGGAGCAGCGGCTGCGAAAGCGACAGGTGCCGATGGGTTGTACTCCATCCATGTCGAGCGCATGGTGTTGTAGCGCATGCGGTCGCGAATGCATGAGTCAGGCAGGCATAGTGAGCTACGATGGAGGCCAGTCGGGACTAGCTTCAAAAATACGACGGGTCCTGTTGAGAACGTAGGCAGAACAGGCGAAGGTTTGGTAGGTACGCTGCATTCGATTTATTAACCGCGTGATTGCATGCCAAGTCACTTTGTTTCAGGTGGTGGGTTTGCTATATTGTTTAAATTCCTACCTTGTTAACTCGTTTTAATGTCTGTCTGAATAAGCTTCTATTTACTTACACAGTAGCTCAAAAGGAAAGTGGTTAATTTCGTCAATTTTATTTGTGTTGTAAATGCATATTTTATCTCCTTTTCTATCGTCTTGACTTTATCACGGATATATTGATGACACATTTATTTCACATGCTAATTTAGTGAAGAATCCAGTCGTCATAACTTTATGCTTTATACTATTTAGTATATTTGATATCGTCATTTCAACCGATTGGTTGTTGCTTGCCATTCCCAGTATGGCTGCGTTTGATGTGCATGTTGACAAGGAAGTTACCTGTCTATTACCCATTATCTAGCCTATAATGGCTCCAGGAGACAGTTGGTCGTTGCTGAAGGAGACGGGGTGCCCGGTTATCGTGACTGTATTAGGCTCAAAGAGTAATTCTTTGCACATGTTTTGTGTGTGGAACGGGCTACGGTCTAAGCATCGACTTGTGTGCGCTTGATTCTCTACGTACAACGTGCTTGTGTTCGCCTGTGATGGAGTGTAGACGGGCTCCGTTGATGAAATGTGGCTCCCATCCATGTGCCTCCCGGTCTTATTCCTTCGGGTTCACACTAGATATGGGGTGTGAGGATGGAGCTGTAGGTGATGCAGTGCAAGCCACCCATAGTCCCTTTGGGGGCGCAGGCATCCTGTGAATGTCCCGTGCAGACCGTAATGGTAGGCAAATCTGGAACCGGATACCGCCAACCATATGATAGTCACAGAGACATGGATACAACGTGAGCAATAAGTGCAGTGGTAACTATAAGAACAATGAACAGTGATTTATCACGGGATAAAAGCAAGTGCTTGACACGCCCCGTAGGATGGTTGCGGGGAATATGATAAAAGCAAAATATGTCTGGGTCATCTATCGAACGTCTGCCGAGATGAATACTTTGATAATTAACATCAGTGTAAAATTTAAAAAAATTATCGAGCGTAAACGTTCAGAAAGGCACTGGGGTGCAGTGATCGTTGAGGTAAGGAGTGAGAAAAGTAAAATATGGTCGCTCACTTAGGTCCATTTGATACATAAATCCTGTTGAAAAGCATGCTTGGCGTAATCCACAATAGAGGAGTTTAGGTAACAAAATGCTGGGAGCTAAGAGCCATATCTAAACCGATAGAAATTGAGACAGCTTTGTTTCGCACATACCGTTTTGTCTAGTTTAATCAATCTACTATGCATAGTGTCAAGCTGAAAATTCACGCTTCTTGGATTGATAAAAGCGAGTGCCTGACTTGACTTGAAGTGACTGAATGGAGACCTAATCATTACATTTCTGCCAAGGATGCCGCTTTCGCGTGATACCAACAGTATGCTTCATTATCGAATGTCCAAATTGGAAGCCGCATCGGATTGACCATGGAGAAAAAAGGAAACCAGCGCTTTGACGTTTTGTTGTTACGCTGCGAACTAACTACCGGGGTATTTCTTCTGACCTTGCACTGTGCTAACAACTATAGCTTTGTCTGTTAAGGGCGCACACATTTCACATCAGACGGAACCAAGTATCCATTATTTGAAACATTGCTTTCCCTGTACCATTCTAAACAATGCAATGAGAAGACGGATGTTGCAAGATGATATCATTTCTTGCTCTCTGATCACATGCAAAGGTGCAACCTTTTAAAACGATCACTGATGAAAGGGAATCAAACTTTGAATTTTGCATGAGTGGGCACATACCCTCATATAGACCACAGCAGAATCACAACATGTGAAACAAGTGTTACAGTCTCCAAGGAAGGTTGAGTGTGACAGTCAACTGTTTTTGCGCACAAAGATCAAGACGATTGCGATTACTGGCTATGGCCTAATGGTATACTTTTTGTGTATCGCATTCTTTTGTAAACGAAGTCGTAAGGCTGGTCAGTAGATCAAGCTAACTGCACCCCTGGTGCCTAGATAGGCGGTGGGACTGACGATGACCAAAAGGTTGGAGGTGCGTGAATATGTGATCCTCACGCCATCGACAGGAATAGAAAACAGCCGCTTCTTCATGGGAGTACAGTTTTCGAATCGGCGTTGTTCTACATAGTAGAATTGGTGCTGAGTTTGGTGAGGAACGACATTAGGTTGCATTCCGTGTGCTTGACGCACCGAAGTTGGGCATGCTTTTTGAATATCCGGGCAGTAATCGACCGAGCCCATGAGGATAGAACATTTACGGCAGCTCTCGAAGAATATGGTTGTTGCCTGACTGATACCTACCTCGGTCCGAAGGAATTCCATTTAAACCGATGGCCCTGGATAAGCTCAGGTATCGGCACTCAGAGCTGTCCTCGACTTCTAAATGTAGTTCTTATGAAACACCCCAAACAGTTTGGCTGTGAATGCCAGTTAAGTTGGCAGTGGAAGTGCACTGCCCATCTATACATGGACCTACGCAAATCATTGAGTAGCATTCAACCGAACTAATATCAGGCTTTCTTAAACCGATAATTCAAATGAACGGTAGAAGCCAGCGATTGTTGGTTTGCCGACACCAAGTTTTGTGATTATTACACGGGATTTGTTTGTTACTTTGAGGCTGCAGCAACGGTATGAACCAGCTGGGAACAGACCGGCGACCAACAAACAGTACCAGCGAACGCAGGGTCTCAAATCGCTTAAAGAGCAACAAGCAATTCCACAGATTGTTGAATAAAAAAGAGTGCATTACTACTTGCAGAAATCTCTAAGGCTACTGGATATGTTGACGCCAACTTAGTGACAGTGTGAAATAAGAAATATTGCTAGGCAAACTGATGGAATGATCAGTTGGTCGACTAGGGTCTGGCATACAAAGCTTCACTGGAGAGAATCCCTCAAGAGTACACCCAATTATTCCCACAGACCTGGGTGTGATCTGAGTCAATTGGGTACATCTGATTGGTTTGCAGTAAGGATGCTGCCCCACCATTTGAAGCTAATTGCAATGCGAACTATTTATGGCAACTTGGCGTTGGTAAGTGCGAACGACAATGACCTTCGTAATTCTATTACTGCTAATACTACTACTACTACTACTTCTTCTTATAATAGCATGTACCTTGCTAGTAATCTGGAAAGCGTCTGGAAGGGCACAGCTCAGTGTGTAAACTAATATCCATGCTCTTGCAACGAGGATACGCATATGTGCGATATTACGGCATAAGCTACATTTAATAGATATGATCATTAATTCTTCAAAGGTAAAATAGCAGGCGTTTGACAATTCCTGTAAGATGGTTGGAGTGAAAACTGAAAGATTTAAAGTATAAGTGACTCGTTATTTTAGGTGTCTACCTAGTTAAATGCGCTGTTGCGTAATGATAGTTTGGAATAGGAATGGAAGGTGCACACACACAAAGTAAAATGGGCAGCTACTATAGCTCACGTATTCCATGCGGAGCAAATAAAATCGGAGATAACGTTGCCTCGTGTGCTGCTTCAATGGACCGTTGTGAAAGTTAAATTCATTTGGATTACATTCAAACTATTCAAATGAACATTGATGTAGATTTCTTAATCGTCACCTTGAGAAGAGGGCTGTTGAGCACATAATTTAGTTCGAGTTATTTCGTCCTCCGAGTGTAACGGACTATAGCAACTAATGTAAGTCAATAGCGATGATGTAGAGACAAATATGATATTACTTGGAATGACCTTCCATGATTTTGACACCTGAAGAGAGAGGACAATTATCGTCAAGCAAGCCAACTTTAGTGCAAGACAAGTTGAGCTGGTGGCTTGCCAGTTTGGTATTTTGGCACAGTTGTAAAGGTCACGAGTGGCGTGATTTGGGTTCGTCAGTATTAAGCAAACTATAATGAGGTCTCATCGATGACACCTATATTCACCACTGTACAATCTCAGGGCTTACAGTGTTTGCTGGCAGAGGAAGTGAAACAACCCACTAACGAGTTTGGTCGCTCTACATTGGGGAGCTACAAGTGCATCAACCTCGCGTTTGCGCCAGGGACGCCAGGACCAAATCGCATATTCCACTTGAGACCTGCTGTAGACCTTCAGAGTTTACGTAAAGATTAATGTCTCGAAATTTCGGGAAGCGTTCTTTAAAAGTCCAAGCTGCTAAATGGCTCTTATCGATTAGTTTCAGCCTGATTCGAGCAGCCAAGACCATCCTGCAAAATTACTCCGAGGTCGCTTTTCTTTGAAGCACATTACAACAGCTGGCCCCCAAGTCCATAATCATGACTAAGCTGAGTAAGCTGAAAGCGTATGCTCGAAACCTTCAATTCGTCACGTTGAATGGAAGCCTGTTTTCGAATGACCAGTTATAGGCCCTATCGAGATTGTTCTGCAGCGCGTGTGAGGGTCAGCTGCTTTGACATAATGCCAGATTTTGACATCATCTGCAAATAGCAAAAGTTCGACTGCAGTACACTAGCAAGATCGTTAATAAATACTAGGAATAAACACGGTCCCGGTCCTTGGCATACACCACACCGCACTTCAGTTGGATAGGTGATGGATATACGGACTTTCACATGCAGCTGAAGTTGAATGAGGAAGTTGCTTATCCAACCGAGCACAGGGTCATCGATTCCATACCTTCGGAAGGAGGTTGCGGTGGTGCACGTGGTCGAACGCTTTAGAGAAGTCCAGGTGGACGTCGTCAACTCTAAATCTGGCATCGAGTGATTCCGTCCAGCTTGCTCTGACCAGCAGCACTCTGGAAAGCGTGGATGAAGTGTTACTGAAGCGCGTTTGCCGCCTCTTGTGTAGTTATCGCCAGACCATCTGTTGACGCGGAAGTCAAGTTTTGGAAACACGTGTGTTTAGAAGTTTTAGTTCAATCTTGGCATTGTTCGGCAAGTGATTTTGCTTGTATGAGTATACTCTTAATCTTATGTTGCCACACTTTCAAGTGAGCTGAGTGTTATTGACAGTTTATTCTACTCATGGGTATATCAGATCAGGTAGAAATTGGAGCGCAAGTTCGTTCTAGCCTCGTGTCTAGTCGGTGTATACTCTTTGTTGAGAAGTACTCGAAATGAGCCGTGTTGAAGTTAGAATGTTAGCAAATCGGAATACATTTTCAGGTGTAGCAGGTTACAAGCCAGCAACAAGTTATGTTTCATTCGTCGCATCCAAGGTGCTTCGAGCTGAAATTTTTGCCATGAAATCGATAATTCATGACAGAATGTTTGCCAATCCGAGGTTTAGCTGTTCGTTACTCTGACGGTTATCAGTAAAGCAAGGAACTACATTAGTTAAGTTTGTTGACACCGCAGAGGAATTTTCGAGTTACAAGTCGATACACCTAGGATCCACAATAAGTGCGCTTATCTTTGAAAGTCTGATTGAGATTTCTTAATGAACATTGTGGTGGAAAGTTTCCTAATATCGCTTGTGAGCAACAGTAATAAATGACGTGAGAAACTATCTTTTTTATCAGAGCCGACATGATCATGGGCGTTAGAAAACCGACAGTTTTCGCGATACAGCAGCTGACCGACTCGTGAATTGATGTCTCCAGTAAGCAGGACGTACCAGTTCTTTGAGTCTTTATAAAACCAATGGATTTCGCGATAAAAGTTCTCCTTAACCATTACTTGACAGCGACTATTTTGATAGAGGAGGAGTCGCATCACTACACACCATCGGTTGATGCGCACGAATTCGTCCAGCAGCAAGGTCTTAGCTCTATGACTCCACGTGATGTCAACACCAAATAAACCAACCGTATTTCGTTTTGTGTAAGTAAACCGACCAATGAAGTAGTTGGCCCTAGACATATCAGATGTTAACGATGATATGACAGATTTCCGAGATTTGGTCTAGGAAAGGTAGCAACAATCGCTAGTAAAGGACACTGGAATACTTATTGGGACACCCTGTTGTACTCTTTGTATGAACTTTCGTCCATGGAGCACGTTATGTATCGGCGAAATCACTCTGGGTAGTGGAATCAAGGAAACGGCAAATGATAACTGAAGATATTTTCGCGTGTAGTGAATTATTATTTACAATTAAGAAAATTGGCGTCGAAAGCGTATGCACAGTGTAAATGGTAAAACAACATGTTAGTTTTCCTGGTCTTATACTGCTCTGTTTGTCCGTCAACAAGTGTGGAGTTGCTTTATGGGACACCACCGAAAACTTTTTGTTAACAACTTACCTGAGAGACAGCGGAGTGAAATCAGAACACTATGCTCAACTAACTGATTTCTCAGCTCATACGTCCTAGTCTTGGATAATACCCCAACAATGGCCAATTTCTTTCTTAATTGCTGCATCCTTCTGCAGCAATGCAAAGTACTTCTCCAAGATTGGCATGGACCCAACCCAGCACTAACGCGTTGTGGTGATCTGCTAGAAGTCGTTCAGGAATTCAAGTACCTGGGCAGCTATATTAGCACCCGTGGGATTGAAGATGAGTTTACGAACCGCATAGCAGAAGCTCGAGGTGCTTTTGCCAATCTCCGCCACCTGTGGCGCAGACGCGACATTACTCTCGCCCTGAAGGGCAGAGTTTATAGCGCAGCCATACGTTCAACTCTCCTATATGGTTGTGAAACCTGGCCCATCAGGTCGACAGACCTAAAGTGGCTCGTCATATTAGATCATCGCTGCCTTCGCAGTTTAGCTCATGTCTAGTGGGAGCACCGTGTCAGCAATGAGCGTGTTCGGCGTCGCGTATTTGGTGCAGAAAGAGTGAGTGAACCGCTCAGCACCATTATATCACGCACCAGGCTCCGATGGTTGGGACACGTGTTGCGCATGACAGCACACCGACTCCCGCGACGTGCATTGTTTGCGCGTTGTGGGTGCCGTTGGAAGAGGAGGGAGGGCCAAGCGATGACTTGGTCGAGAGAGATGAAAACTCTCACCTCAAAGTTGGCGTCCATTGGTGCATCCCGAATGCCTGGTTGGGGACCTAAGGAAGTTGAACACGTTTGGTTGGACACATCTGTTGATATGACTTGGAGCCGGCCCCAATGGCGTTTGTGTTGTGAGTTCCTTTGTCCATCCCCCTCCTGCTTAGCATCCCCTCCAATCACGATCTCACTCGTTAGGCATAATATGACTCTCTTTTCACGGTACGATAACCAGCTGTGAGCTCTCCGGAACGACGTACATTCATTACTGTGGACTCAGCCGGTGTGCCACTGTTTGTCTTACTTTTCTTGTCTTTTGTATTGCGACACAATAGCTAAGATGTTTTCCACCTTCAGCTAATGTGTATAATGATGATGATGATGCATTCTTCGGCCGAAATATAACGCTCCATAAGGGTGAAGCAAACAGTGACGATTTTAATTACGGATCAGACATCTTCGCTACGCTTTAATGTTTCTAAACATTTATGTAACGATGTTAAATAAATTACGCGCTTATGCGGTTACGGCGCACCATCTGTTGCAACTTTATCACCGAAATATATAGTGAAACGCAATAGTCCTGAGCCATGCGGCCGATACTATGAAGTTGTTCTGCAACCGGGAAATCCGAACGATTTTTATCCCACGTGGTTTCCTCCATTTAAAATAGAGACCTTCAGATAAGTGAGCTTTATTCGATCAATACTTGATGCACAAAGAAGGACGCGATTACAGTAAAACCAGCTTATGCCTATATATTGTTTCCGCGACTTAAGCATATATTTCGACTCACATTTGGTCAGGATTTAGAACTACACAACTGCCTTTGAAGTGGGTCTGCGTGATTCGGACCTTTTCTTAACTATGTCCATAGTTATGCTAGACAGATTATCGATGTAGCAATAAGACTTCATTTCAGTATGGTACTAACAGTCTTGTTCCGTCAATCACGGAATAAGCATCGTTCAACACATCAGGCCATTATCTATAAAAAAAACTTGCTACAATTACGATACATCACAATAGTTCAACTGGAGTTAATCAAGTCCAAAAGGGTTAATTTGTCGGTCAATCCGACTCTCCAATTGATGATAATAATTACGCATTGACACACAAACACAAGTTCACAATGCAAAGTATTCGGACGTCCGATGGTAGTGACGGGGGCGCCGCCGGATATCAAGGTGAACGGTGATGATAATGAAATTTGGGCCACGGCAATTAAAGTGTCTGCATTTGTGCCCTCTCCTTGTACAGTTCATGTTCATTCGCCGGACCGTAATGGCCTCGGCTGTCTTTAATAAGCCCCTTTTAAGTCATTTTTGGGGACGTATTGGCACAGCGTAGAAAACGTTTGGTTACTGCTTGATGCCCGCTTTGGAGTAAATGTTCAAAAATAGAGCTATTGATAATTTTAACTGTGCGCTCCCATAATGCGGGTGAACAATGTTCTGTTATCCTATTTTCCACGTGTCTGGTCGTATGTCCGAAGCATCTAACACCGCAGGTTCAACTCATTTGTTATAGGACAAAAGATTCGATGTTGCCAGGGAGTCGATCCTTAGCACACAGTGTTATACAAGGAGCAGTTTCTGTAATAACATGCGGGTAGTCAGCGGGAAACGACTGGTCGAATGCAGGTCAGAGTCTCCTGTTCAGTAGTCTGAAAGAAAGATCACATTTGAGAGGGACAAAAAGACAAACATCATTTTTCGGTACCCTCACTGACGGTTATCTTCGGTCACTTATTGTCGGAGAAAACTAGCGGGGTAACCTTTATCCTTTAGTGTCCCAAGTATACAATCCTATTCGCCTTCCAAAGCTTCTGGATTACAAATTTTGTTGGCGCGATCATACAGACAAGGAACTACATTTCATTTGTACTTCAACGTTACTGTTCAACGGTATTCGCTTGATAAGAATTGCCGGAAAGAAATTTGTGCGCTGGGTTGAAAGCGCAACTCTCTATGCGCATAATCAAACAGTTGAAAAGGGACGACATTCATTCATATTTCTCCTTAAAATACAATAACACATAGTCTCTTCTGTGTTAACGGTTAATTGCTTTCCAAATACAGGCTAATTTATGCAAGGTTGACGCCATGTACTTTATACTTTATTGTTTATATAACCATTTCCCTACAGAAATATTAAGAGAGCAAGAACGAACAGCATTTTTGTGGGATAACCTGTATTCAGATTAGTTCGTGTCTTCTCATTCAGCCGCTTATAGACAATTCGTGGAAAGAGTAAAGGAATGCAATTAAAATGACGCTTTTGAGTTCGTTGACAAACTTCGACCCTTGCATGTTCAACATAAACACATGATATCATTTGATGTCCGTTTCCATTTCGCCAACATTCCTTTGGATGAGACAATGAACATTACAATTAAGCATGCGGACAAATTTGGCCTGCTTGCACTTCGATTGAAGACGATACTCAACATTTGTACGAAAGACGTCCAATTTTGCTTTGATGGGCATAAGTATCGTCAACTTGAAGGCGTAGCGATGGGTAGCCCTCTCGGACTGATTCTAGCTGACATCTTTATGGGTCATTTGGAGAGTAACTTATTACGCGATATCAATGGAGCAACACACGTTTACGCGAGGTATATGGACGATACTTTTGTTGCAGTTGACACCGTCCAGCAAGCGAAATTCCTTTTGGAAACGTTAAACAAATGCTATCCTAACATCAAGTTCACTATGGAAAGTGAATCAGAGGATTCCTTTCACTTTCTTGAGGTTGCACTGAAAAGAAGAGCAGATGCTTCACTCATAAGACCAATTTGACGGAAACCCAGCTGGACTTACCTTTCAACAGTTACCGTGTTTAACGCGGTATTCCTGCTCTGTACACAGCATGCGGGTTAGCCCAAACTGCACAAGGGGCGGCCAACGTCCTTGGAAAACAGTTTGGCCGTACCTTCCAAAGGGCGCAATCATCATACATCCTGCCTAAGCTGATAACGCAGCTATCAGGGCTTAATCAAATATCGTTTACCTCCGCAGCTGTACTGAAGAGGATGAAGTCTCTGCGCGAGTTCAGCTCCCCCGGTGCGGCGTTGACAGTTGCTGCCATGAGTTTGGCAGGACCATTAGCAATTTTCCTTCAACGATGTCTGAACGAGATGCACGTCCCCACAATGTGGAAGCACGGAATCATCACGCCTATCTACAAAAGTGGTAGCTGTGCTGAACCAGCAAATTATCGCCCGATAACACTACTTCCTGTGATCTCCAAGGTTATGGAGTCCATTGTAGCTGAGGCTTTAATGAGGTACCTAGAGAACAACCAAATTCTCGTTCCGGAACAGCATGGATTTCGCCAAAACCACTCCTGTAAAACTAATCTCTTGATTGCTCGTGCAAACTGGACGGAATCCGTTGACTCTGGTCTAGGAGTCGACACGGCTTACTTGGATTTCTCAAAGGCATTCGACCGCATAGACCATCGCATTCTCATCCACAAACTCCAGAAATATGGAATCGGTGATCCTGTTTTGGGCTGGATAGGAGACTTTCTCATGTAACGTCACCTGAATGTAAGGGTTAGAAGCAGCCTATCAGAATCCATCGAAGTTCAATGTGGCGTACCTCAGGGCTCGGTATTTGGACCCTGCCTGTTCCTGGTCTTCATAAATGATCTCGCGAGTGTGCTATCTTCTAACTGTTTGCTATTTGCTAATGACCTAAAGGTATAGCGCACTACACCTGCAGTGGAGGGTCACACATTCTTACAGGAGGACCTGGGCAAAGCGTACAATTGGTCCATCGAGAACAGGCTGCATTTCAACGTCATCAAGTGCAAACTTCTCAGTATACGGCACAAGAGTACGCACAACTACCGCCTAGGACCAAAAAGTCCTACAGCGGGCTTCTCACGAGTGCGATCTCGGTGTGATTGTTCAAGATGACCTCGGTTGTTTGAGAAAGACTGAAAAGGCAGCTAAGAAAGCGAAAATGTACCTCGGTCTTCTTCGCAGAGCCTTCGGGAAGTTTGACCCTTCGGTCTTCCCAAAAATGCTTAGTGCGTACGTGAGGCCGCACGCGGAATACGCTATTCAAGCGTGGCAACCCTGGCTCAAGCACCATCTCACCGCGCTCGATACTGCACAACGTAGGGCAACGAAGAGCGTCAGAGGTTTGACCAGCCTCCCCTACCCACTCAGGCTGAAGACCCACAAAATATACAGTGGACGGAATCGGCGTCTAAGGGGCGATCTCATAATGGTGTACCTAATCCTGAGAGACCCCAACCACCCATGCCATTCCCTTCTAATACTCTGTCAAAACACCTCGCTAAGAGGTCACCAGTTTAAGCTGGTCACGCAGTACAGCCGCCTGGAATGTCGGTGAAACCATCTCTCCTTTCGAGTGGCACAGCCTTGGAACGCCCTACCGAAACATGTAATTAATGCACCCACGCTATCCCTTTTCAAAAAACGCCTTGACGATACCCTGTCACATTTACACTACGTTCTATAGCTCATGACCACCAGATGCTGGCACTAATGCACAACAGGCAGGGGATAGTGCCATAAACCTACCAGAGAATGTGTCACTCCAAACGTCTTGCACGAAATTTGATAAACGCTACTACTATAGAATCTGGATTTCTGTATCCTGTCGGCCTAAGATAGTTGCATACGAGTAAGCGTTGTCCTTGCTCTCTTTTTATTTTTCTCGCCTATGATGTGAACAATAACCACTCCCCTGTTGCTTTATGTGCGTACTTTCTCATTACAAACTCCCCCTGTAAGCGCCCGAACTGACGACTCCATTATGCTTTCGCTATCTTTTTTCCACGCTAAACACCCTACGGGACAGGTCAAGCATCTGCTTTTTTTACCCGTTATAAATCCTTGTTCATTGTTCATTGTCCAATGAACTATAAACGATCCTTAGTTCGAACTTGTTTTGTTAGAGCACACCGGATATGTTCTGAAGAGTCAATCGAGGCTGTGTTACGATACATCGAATCTAACCTACGCAATAATCGCTATCCGAATAAATTTATCGCCAGGTATGGGAGTGAGATTGCTAAGAAAGAAAAACGAATGGATATCCCAAAGAAAAAGGCGTTCATCACACTACCATACATAGGGGAACAGAACGACAGAAGGTTGTGCTACCAATTACGCCAAGCCATAAGAAGGTGCTACTACGCAGCTGAGCTCGTGTTGTTACATCAAACCAAGAAGCTATTCCATGAATCCAACTTGGATAGGCCTCACTCTCAGGTTGCCGCCTCATGTGTTTACCAATTCACCTGTACTTGCGGTGGCATGGACATTGGCCGAATCAAGAGAAGGCTATCAACTATGATCATGGAACATGTTCTACGGAAGCTGGCAAACAGTGGACCTAAACTTCTTGCCAGCTCAATCGCTCAGCATCTGCTGGATTGTACCTTGTGCGAAAACCCACGTGACGCATTCAAGGTTATCAGCAGACAGAACAAAGCGAGCTTGCTTCGTTTCGCTGAAGCGTCTGCCATCCGATGAATGAAATCAAACCTTTGCAAACAGGTAGACCTTGTGGTCAGTCTTGCCTTGCCCTGGTAAGACGCAGGCGATGACCTTGATTTTCTCAGTATTTTATTGATTTTCTTACTGACCCCTTGTTCAATTGTATTCCTTTACTCTTTCCACGAATTGTCTGTAAACGGCTGAATGAGAAGACACGAAATAAGCTGAATTCAGGTTATCCCGTAAAATGCTGTCCGTTCATGCTCACTTAAATGTTATTGTTTAGTTTGTTCTCTGGCAGACAGAACGATTTCCTGCACGTAAATATCACTCATGTTTGATGACACCCGATTCCGGAGTTGTCTGTCACTGCGGCCTAATTAGGACAGCCACAGGACACCTGCTCCTACGGAAGAACCATGGGTGGCTTGCTTTGCACCACCCACACCTCCAACCACGCACCCCATATCCAGTGTAAAACCAAAGGGATAAAACCGGGAGGTATGGGAGTGTGAGCCAGGTTTAATCAACGGAGCGGAACCCTCTCAAGATCAGTTCAGCTGGTCCCCTGCTCCCGGACCTCTTCCTACTCAGGTGATGCAGGACGAGCCATGGACGCGATCACAGCTCTCAACCGTTTTGGTGCCGCTGGCCCCGATTCCCTCCCACCTGCACTATTTAAAGATGGAGGTGAAGTCCTCTGCAAAGCACTGACCTTCCTATTCGAACATCTCTGGAAGGAAGAGAATGTCCCAGGTAATAAGAACCAATCGATTATAGTGGCAATATACAAGAAGGGCAGTCGCACAGACTGTTCTAACCACAGTGGTATTAGCCTAACGCCAGTTGTGACAAAATTATTGGCCTTGATTATCGTCCCTCGAATCACTGCGGAACGGGAATCTCAGAGTACGGAAGAGCAGGCTGGTTTCCGCCCAGGACGTGGCTGTACAGGCCACATATTCACTTTGAGGCAGGTGCTAGAGTAGCGCCACGCATACCCCAAACTGACAATAGCTGGGTTCCTCGATTTCAATAGTGCATTCGATTCAGTCGATGGATCAATGCTATTCGATATACTTGCGCGGAATGTGTTCCCACGAAATATGTGAACATCCTTCGTGATCTATACTCGAACACTACAGACCGCGCCATGGCCTACGGTGTCCTATCGAATCGCTTTCCGACCACAAGTGGCGTTCGTCAGGGTTGTCCGATTTCCCCGTTTTTGTTCAATTTCGTCGTGGATTCTATCATGGAGTGTTCCCTGACGGAATCCAACGATGTAGGCGTTGAAGTGCTGCCTGGTGAAAGGTTAGTTGATCTAGATTATGCGGACGATATCGTCTTGCTTTCGACGATTTTGCGGCGGCACAATCAACCCTGAATAGCTTGTCCAGAGCGGCCCCATTATTTGGTATGCACTTCGCACCTTCAAAGTGCAATGTGTTGCTGCAGGACCACCAGCCACTTGATGACCCCCTTGACGCTTGCTAACGAGGAACCTGAGGTGGTTGATCAATTCACTTATCTTGGCAGCTGCATCAGCGATGACGGGCGCGTAGAAACTGACGTCAGCTCAAGCATTGCAAAAGCCAGAGCTACCTTCTTGAATCTGCGGCATATTTGGCGACAGAAGGGAGTTTCCCTCGGTCTGAAAAGTCGTGTATGCAAGACCACATTGCGGGCCGTTCTGCTCTATGGTGGTGAGACTTGGCCCCTTCCGTCTAAAGATCTGAGGCGCCTTCAAGTCGTTGATCATCATTGTCTACGAGGCATTGCTGGAGTCGAATGGCACCAGCGTGTCCGTAACGATGACGTCCGTAGGCGAGTACTAGGTAGTGATAATCATGCTAGCTCCCTAGAACAACAGATAGCACTGAATAAGTTGTGTTGGCTCGGGCACGTGCTACGTATGCCTGGTCAGCGCTTACTTAGGAAGGCCTTGTTTAGTCTGCCAGATGTAGGGTGGCGTAAGGCTCGCGGTGAACAGAACTTGACTTGGTAGCGGGAAATGAAGTCACTGACGACCAAACTGGGTGCCGTTGGTCTGCCGCGACTTCCGAGCTGGAGTCCACGTGACTCGCCTTTTGCTTGGCTCGATACTTTACAGGATATGGCTCGTAGTAGACACCAGTGACGCGTCTGCTGCCGTCTCCTAATCGGATGGTCTGTTTAAAGTGTGCTTGGTGCTGAGTTATCTACTGGATAATCACTGATTATGACGCTGGGCAGTGAAAGCCGCAAGGAATCTGCCTCGCCGATGCCGCTTTATCTTTGCACGATAGCCAGCTGTTTGTGACGGTTTGTTGTCTACACAAGGTGTAGGCGCCTTGACCCTGAATGTTTGCTTAGGGCATTAAGGTTTTCAGGTATGTCCCCCTTCTCTCCCTCTTCTTATTCTTCATTTCGTAGGTCCTCATGTTTGCATGGCAGAGAAGCATCAGTTCAAATGGCTGATGTACTGCTGTTGATGATGATGATGAACGGAGCTGACTCACACTCCTTCAAAAAGCAGGGCACAAGCATACTTGCTTAATTGGGCAATTATACTTACTATACGTACAAAATGTGGTGTCCTCGCGGTTGTCCGTTTCACACTGTATTCATGCCTCCCCGCATTGAGCCTCGCATGACCTTGAGGATCATGCACCCCGTCCCAACCGGCAACGAATAAGTGTCTCCCGGAACCAGTATAGATGAGATGATGAGTAACAAATTTGTTTGCACCTTGTCAACCATCGCATCAAGCGCAATCACACAAGGGGTATCAACTAACAGCCAACATCTGAAACGCAAGGATCTCAACATGCAGTCATATGCAGAGACCAACTGCAACGATGATGCGGCACACGTACTCCATCAACTGAATCATTGACCTGGGTTAGTAAAGTGAACCAGAGGCAACGAACTTGCCAAGCGCCACACTGAGTATCAGTACACATTTAGCATACTGGTCTTCTCATAGATGCTGGCCCAGCGTAGCGACTCTGGTGGCTTACCAAACCTGCTTGGCTGAGACACTCGCGACTACATGTGCTAAAGCACAATGCGCTCGACGTCGATTGTCTATCCACAATCGACACCTGTCGCTTTCTCAACCGACGTTTCTTTTCTGCATGCAGTAGTGGTTTCTCTTGTACCTGGGCAACCGCCCTCTTCATGTGCCCTCGCTATCGGCGCCTATCAACTGTCATCGACTTTCAACACTTGAAATCAACATTAGTTCACGACAAACTCCATAATCAGATCTTGTCAACGTGACTCCGGTTTTCCCGCGTGCCGATTCTCTGTACGCAATTGCCCATAAAGCAGCTGTTTCGGTATCCGGGTCGAGTCGATCCAGTGAAGATACCCGATCCCCGTCAGGTGCCTCCGCCGAAGTATACGGCCCACTAAACACATGTCACTGCCGCGGAGCACCTCCAAATCTACAACTTAGTCATCCCAGCCTATGCGCACTTTCCGATGCAGGCATTTTGCTGGAGGCACTCCAGATTACGGACAGCCTTCCGTTAAAGTGTCTAGGTTTTGCTGCCGTACAGAAGAACCACAGACTTAGAAAAGAGCAGATTCGTCCCGATAGTGAGCTGGTGTTTGTTCCACTAAGGAAATCCCAGCTTGCGCAACGCAGCAGCTGCTTTCGATAAGCGGCTGCGCAGCTCGTTCGGCCTCTGCAGGTTGGTGTAATTACAATACAAAGGTGGTTTCCAACACTTCGTCGGTAACAAGGATTCGGGGCAGTTCTACGGAGTCCATTTCTGTTGCAGGCTAAAAACGATAAATAGTCTTGTGCGTGTTCATGGTGAGCCCGAATTTGACCGCTGTCAAGGCGAGAGCCAAAGTCATTTGCTGCAACTCATCCTCGCTGCGCACCAACAACGCAGTCGTTAGCAAACAGCAACATACGGATATTTGTCCCACACGCACTGGTTCTCGTCTCGAAACAACGGATGCTCATCAGTCCACCATCAATAAGATGTTCCACACGAACACTGTAATCGCAAACAGTAGTAAAAGTACAAGACATTAATGTATGAATGTAAATACAAAACACGGAAGGACCTAAGACAAGACTTGCTTCACACCAGAAACAGGATCAAACTCAGCATTTTGTCCCCAGAGCTGCATCCTCGTCCGAAAACCACTGTGCAGACATCCAGTTAAACTTACGAACTTACAAATCCAAAACTAGTCATGATGCTGCGCTGTTCACCGAATCAAATATCTTGCTGAAGTAAACAATCAGCGAATACGATCGCTGGTGTCGCTCTTTGCATGTCTACTGCAGTTGACGAACCGCGAACACCATATCTATAGTACTGCGACCCGAACGGATTCCACCTTCCTCTTCCGCTACCTTCGGTTCCACAACGTGACTACCAAAGCGGTTGAGCAGGATTCGGACAATCACGTTGCTCTCAGAACTCAGCAAGTTGATTCTATGAAAATTCTTGACACATTGTTCGCTCCTTTTGTCCCTGTACAGTAGTAAGAAAACTTCATTCTTCTGCTCGGTCGGTACCCCTTCTTCAAACCACACACGTTGCACCAACTTGCACAGCACATATACCGACGCGGGTCCACCGTGTTTCAGTACTCCTGGGGGGATCCCGTCGGGGCTGGAGCACTTGCATTTTTGCAGCTAGACGAGTGCTCTCTGGCTCACATCCAGTGTCGCTGTGCGGCAGGACCCATTTTCACCACCTGTTGTTGAAGCCTGTGCAACACAGTCTAGGAAGTCTCCAAACGGTTGTTCAGGAACCAAGCAAAGTGATTTCAGCAGAAGTTCATTGTCTGCAGTCTGCGTGCAGGCAGCGACTGCCATATGATCGAACAGCCCGCTCAGGGGCTGAACCGTTGGTTCATACCCCACCGTCTAGGAGTTAAAGAATACCTTACGTTGACGGCGTTCGACGTACTTCGTATTTTCTGTCCACCATGCATTCCTGGTGCGACAGAGCTCTCAAATAATCGCCATCGAAGTTGGGGAAAAGGAATCCCTTTCTCGCAGTTAACAAGATCCGCCACAAGCGCTGCAAATGCTGCATACTTCGCCGACAAGAATGCACCAATGGTCTCACTGTTGTCATTAAACCAACCGGGCTGCTAGCAATTTGCGCGCCCGATCGTTTCTTCTGTGGCAGCCCTCACCTCTTCACGGATATAGTGCCACAGGTCGCCCATTGTGCTGTGAATTCGACATCAACAAGGCAGGTAGCCATCGTCTTCTCTAGTTCCATCCACTTCTCCGCGGCACCTAGGTAAAGAATGTTATGTTTCTGCTTTTTCACGGTAAGAGCGTAATACACACATTTGCAAATATACGATGAATGAAGGAAAAGTTTTGCGCCTGACATAGAAATCAGACAGCCGGAGAAGTCAAATTACTTTTCTTATTATCTGGCACTCTTCATTATTCAATACATACAAAACCTTTTCTATTTTATCTCCTTTCAGCAGCTTGTTGGAGTGAGCATGTTCAACCATTTTATGAAAATGGAGAAATTCAAGCACCTTGAGCTGATTAAATATTTCTAGCACAAAGCAAGGTCGAGATCTGAAATCCATCGAGATATGCTGAATAGATTGCATAAAATTTTCCCTTCATATACCACAGTTAAACGTTGGGTACACGAATTCAAGTGCGGCAGGGAGAGTATTGAAGATGTGTTCAGGGCAGGGAGAGCATCAACAGCCACCACCAAAGAAAATCTTCGCCTAGCATTGGATATGATCATACGAGATTACCGTGTTTCTACCCGTCAGATAGCGGAGTGTTTGAGCAACTCCCAAGGGCGAACGGATAATATTCTGACAAAGGAGTTAGGCTATTCACAAGATTCCTCTCGATGGGTGCGACGTCTTTTGACTCCGAAGCAGAAGCGCATTTGGCAAATGATGTCGAAGAACAAGTTGGAACTGTTTGACACTGATACGGATGTGTTTCTTGCTCGATTTCTCACTCTGCATGAGTCTTGGGTTCACAACATTTAACCAAAAAGAAAAGAGCTCAAAGCAATGGAGACTTGCATCATCTTCTGTGTCCAAGAAGGCCAAGGTCACGCCGTCAATTGGCAGGGTGATGACATCTGTTTCTTGGGATTTCCAAGGTGTGGAGATGATCGATTTCCTTAAAAGAGGTCATACCACCACCAGAAAGTATTACTGTGAACTACTGAAACGTCTCAGTGAAAAAATCGAGAAAAATGGCCAGGAATACTGACGAAATGCTTCCTTCTCCACAGTGAAGACGCTGCAGCTCAGACCTCTTCCATTGCACAGAAAATAATTCATGTTTGTGAGTTCGAACTTCTCCCCCATCCACCCTACTCGCCAGACCTGGCTCCTTCTGACTTCCATCAATTACCAAACTTGAACAAGGCTTCAGCTGGCAAATGTTTTCTCAACGACAGGAACGTCATTGAGACCGCAGAAGCCTATTTGGAGTTACAATCTGAAGAGTTCTTTTCAACTGGGATAAAACAGCTTCAGCAAAGCTGGAGTGTGTTGCGCTTGAGCAAGATAATTTTGAAAAATAAAAGCATCGAGGAATTTGTAGCTTGTTTGGTTCCATGTCAGGCTCGGAACTTTTCAGGCATCCCGAGTAAATGAAAAATTTGCTCCGCACCAACTTGTGATCAGTGGCGCATTCAAGTCCACTCAGTATACGTCTCATGTGCACTTCATGTATGTCACTCTTACGTACGAGGGCATAATCGAGCAGGCGAGCGTGACCACTTCATGGGTGCTTCCAAGTTGCCATTTCACTCAAACACAGTTCAAGCTGCATTCGTAATCGTTAGGCCGTGAGTTGCGCACAGTGAGAGGAAACAGTCACCGTTCCCAATGGTCGTGACAATACCGTATGCGCCGACTACGTCTGTCCACGCTGCTCCATCACGCCCAATATGCGTTGAAGACAACCGGTAAAAGTAGTCGATCACTCATCGGCACAGTCCGCATCACGGAAGGTAACAAGCGTTATTATGGTAACACATGCTAGAACCAAAGGTGCAAATGAACGTATCAAACTTACCTCTTCCAAGTCGCATTCCGAGTGTCATCAAGCAAGAGCTGATCCCAGTCGGCTGTGCCACCATGTGGCCAGTTAGGCGGTCGGATAGTGGGAAGGCAGATTCACGTGGTGCTGAGGTGGCGTTCCCCACCAAGTAGTACGTGTAACCAGTATCAGCTTCATGTAGCTTGCCTTGATCAGCGAGCCGACTCTCGCAGGTTGCAGCAATATCAGTGCTGTAGTGCACGACTTCCACGGCGACCAGTGCAATGCGTCGCTCGGGGCGCTCACTTGTATTCCGGTCGAGCAGTGTGTGCACGTTCCAGAACCCGATGTTGAGTGCATTGAGCGGAGGTATACGATTGCTTTGGCGCGTAACGATATGGGTGTGGCAATTTGCATTGAAGTAAGCAGTTGGTTAGCTGGAACGGGGAAGCGAAGAGTATGTGCAAAGCAAGAAGCTGGGAGGAATGCGCCAGTAGCAGCAGGTTTTTTGTTTCTTCACCCCGCTGTATGCAACATTTAAGGGGATCCTTTCCCAAATCCACTGTGCAACGGCCAATACAGCATGGACTAATTAGTATGTGCGTGATCCATACTTTGGTGTTGGACTAGGCTACCGCCAAAGCGTCCACGTCTGACAGCAGAACGGCTCGGGTCCTCAGACAAAGATTTTGTTAAAGTATACACCCGAAATGCAGCGGGCTGTGCGCCATGAGTCTGTGAACCGCCTCATTCGGAATTGTGTTGTGGCACTTAGATGTAAGCAAGGTGCAACCCAACCTCAACACGGCGGTGGCCACGAGGTGTTGAGGATATGAGCCCACGGATAATCTTTGGGAGCAGCCGGTCAAAGATCTGCCAGGACCTAGGCATTGCAAGTTTCAGAGCGCGGTGGGATCTCCCGCCAACTCTCACTAAAATCTTCAGTGAAATAGTCATCCTTTCTTGCAAACTACTTAGAGCTAGATTGCATTCGAAACATTCAATCACCAAAGGCTCAGTTATAAGCTACCAACGCTTTGTCAGCAAATATGTCTCCTGTCTTTGTGCATTTGCGTATCACCGTACCTGAGGATCTGGAAAATCTCAACTGAAGTAGCATAAAATACACCACGACGATACGCGCGCCCTTAGTGACAAGCGTTGGATCTCTAAATACAATATATTCATCCGCAACAAACAGGGTGTAACAACTGTGAAAAATCACACATAGCAGTTTACGGAACACACTGCCTTCAAGAATGGAACCATATGTGAAACAGCAATGTCCCTAATAACATATGATTTATCCTTGTCCTTCAACAGCAAGTCGTCTTGAGAAGTTTCGTCGCAGCTAGGCTCAGTCGGACAACCACAACAGATTCAAGAACCACTAACGATTCTTTTGATGTGTAACCGTCAGTACTGTGCAAGTGTTGGGTCCTGCAGGTACTGAAAACATTACGTTTCTTTTAGGTGTCAGTGACTTATGCCACCGTGCCAGTAACGAGATCGACGGTCCGCCACGATTGACTTCTATGCGATGTAGCGCCACGCATAATACGAACATGCAGAAGATGTGGCTGACCCACAGAGCAGCGACTAGTTTTGCAAGAATCAAACAGTTGAGATAGAACTTAAGCTACAAATGGTCTAAAGAAAGTTTACCAAAGGGCAGATAAACACCGCTCCAACACACATGTCAAATTTGCAGTAAAATGCATGTGATGTGGTGAACTAATTCATGCGACAGCACACGTTCTAGCATTAATCTAGCCAACTTCCTTCTGCAGCATGACACAACATTTGATAGGCTGTCCTTAGCGTCTTATACGGAGCACACTGCAAACATTTGCCTTGCTTCTCAGGGCTACTTGGCGACATCAGATGTAAGATATGTGTTTTCATCGTACACTTTTACTGATAACGTCAGGACAACATGAAGGGGATACGATCACCAGCGATATCCCTCGTTGCATAATTTCGAGCAATGGAGCAATGATTTTTGACGGGTATACAAGCAAACGCTTGACATCTGCCGTAAGATGGTTGAGATGAAAATGACAAGATGAAAAAACGGTGTCGGTAAAAGAACACGCGAGACAAATGACTCACCAAAAGGTTTGCATTAGCATATGTGTAATTATTCTTGCCTGGAGCTTAGGTGGAGTATGATACCGTCCACTGTTTTGTTTTGTCCCATTGCCATCGTTTGATAGTCATGTGCTATACCGTATAGTGTACAAGTATTAGGTATTGTCAAGACGTTCTTTGAATATGCATGAGGTGGGGGCATTAATTACCTGCACCGTGAGGGTGTTACCGGACTATGACACTCAGAGCGAGAAAAAGTTTCGTCGACGTTCCCGTCGTTGTAATGTATTGCGAACTTGACCCGCTGACCCCTCAGAAATGTGCTTTGTCTGAGTTTCAAATGATGGTGGCAGGTGTGGTTGGAGTTTCTTAGGATGTGATACACCATTACGAGGTCTCTCCGCAGACGCTGATAACGTCCGCAGTACATTTTGTGAGTTTTTTAAGCCTGCGTGTGTACGGAAGGCGGAACAAACCTTTGACGCGCTGTGTTGTGTAACATTAAGAGTAGTATTGTTCTTCTGCCAGGGTTGCCACTCCTGAATAGCGTGCTTCGCATGCGGCCTCACTTACGCACCAACTATTTTCATAAACACTGAAGAATCAAATTTCCCGAAAGCTCTAAGAAAGAGACCGTAGTGTTGGTTTACTTTATTTTCAGTCTATCGAAATCAACCATTGTCCTCTTGCACCAGCACGGCGAGAAGGCCGTTGTAGAATTTGTTGACCTAGCCTGTAGTTGTGAGTACTCTAATGACGTATGCTGAGAACTTCGGACTTGGTGGAGTTGAACTGCAGCATGTTCTCCCGATGGACCATGTGTGCGATTTATCCAAGTCATGTTGTACAGCTGTGTAATCCTCTACTGTAGGGATAACACCCCACATCTTTATGTCATTAGCGAATAGTTGGCGATTTAAAGACAGCACCCTCATGAGATCAATTAGGAAGATAATTAACAGGTGCGGTTTATTCACCGATTTCTGGGATACGCCGCAATTGACTTCAATTAGTTCAGATATGGTGACGTTGAACGGAAACGTTGTACATGCGGTCCAGAATGAGATCGCTGATTCCATAAAATTGTAACTTGTGCAGTAGGATGTGATGGCCCGGTCGGTCGAATACCCTCGAGAAACCCAGATGGGTGGCATCTATTCTTACACCAGCATTCACCTATTCCGTCCAGCTTGCACGAGTTTATAACAGGTTAGTAGCCCAGCAACCATTTTGGCGAGATCCGTGCTGATACGGAAGAGAATTTTGTTACTGTGCAGGTGCCCTTGAGCGCATCCGCTACAATTGGCTCCATGATCTTGAAGATCATAAGAAGAAGTGCTGTCGGATGATAATTTGCTAGTTCTTTACGACTACCACTTGTGTAGATTTAAGCAATGATTCCATGCTTCCCTATCGTTGGCGTGTGCATCTCATTAAAACTGCTTTTAGAGAATTACTAACGGTTCTGATGGCCCCATGGCAAAACTTTCAACGCTTTTGGATGAATGGCTTTTGCACTAGGAGACCGGTACTCGCGCAAGGAACTCAGCTATTTCAGTACAACTGTGGTTGCAAAGGATATGTGGTCAAAGCATGGTGGTGGCATTACCAACTCCAGCAGCGTGTAACATGATTGCACGCTTTGGAAGGTACGGTCAGATCGTTTTCCAACTATTGTGGCCATCTATTATACCGCTTTTACTAAACTGTATACTGTGTGCAGAACAGGAATTCCGCTTTTAACCCGGCGAACTTTGCTTACATGTCTGTATAGGAGGTTGGGGTTACTAAAAAACAAATATTTTACGGGAAGAAGCAATATGATTGAGACAGCATCTCCTTACGTGATGGACATTTTTTCTGAGCACCTAAGCAGTCTCCCAGCTGACAAGCTATGTGAGAAAGAATCTTACCTGTAACACCCGTGGCGCACGCACGTAGCTGCGACTAAAGCTGTCGCATAGGAGGGCGGATGTACAGAAATTTTGTTTTGATAAAATTCAGTGAAATGTTTATAGTTCACATTCTTTACTTAAATCGAAAACCTTCTTCAAAAGGGTACGCATGGATACAAGTGAGAATAAATTGCTGTCATTTAAAATTAATCGCCATTATATTTTCAATGCTTACAAAGCAATGACCCCAGCAATAGTTATTACGAAAGTAAATGTGAGACATATCTTCAACATGTCCACTTAGATAATGAACGGGATGTTAGCCTTTCACGGGGGTGACTGTCATTCAGCTGTGAAGGCTAACTAACGCACTCTGGCGTACCAGCTTCTTCAAACGAATTACGTAGGAATCGACGCCCCGGGATCCGCCTGCGACCATTGGGAACCCACGATTGCAGCGTGTAGAGTGTGAAGAGAGGACGGAATGGCGGCCCTTCCGTAAATGCTACGATTACGCATAATCGATCCATCCGGCAGCGGGCGGTGGAATCATTTTTAAACATGGGCTGTGCCTTGATGCACATTTCACTATGAGCATCAGCTGACACAAAGGAGTGAGTTGTGTGCGTCTCCAAAATAACCAGATTTGGGTGAGCCGCCTATGAAATTATTGTGGGGTTAAAGATATTTTGGGACCCTAAGATGGCGTAGCATAATGGTGTGTAGCCGATCGGACCTAGTGGCGAGAGCTCCCCCCTCGACACGATAAGCGAAGAGCTAGGGGTACTCGAGGGCGTTTTTTACAGGCGATAATGTCATACGTCGAGCCAAGATTAAACTTTGATGCATGCTGCTGCGAATACTTGGAGCTACCTCCAATCCTGGGGGAACGTTAAAGCTCCGCAAGCCATCATGTACGCGCTCCGAGGCAAAGTCGGAAGAGCGGGCGGTCTCCCGTATTGTGCACATGCGTGTAAGGACACACGGCGGGGATCCATGAGGCGTGGGCCGCTTCAGGCGGCCGCCGCTGGAATTTGTGTGCGTGCCACGTGACGGGCGGGCCGACTCAATGGATCGGGCCACGGATAACACGCCGATCACTTCGAAAAAAGGCTCCTGAATTCCAAGCCGCATAGGTAAGAGATCAATCCGAAAACCGACCAGACGGCACGTTTCGCGTCCTATTTGGGGTTCAGTCACAGAGTTGTTACGGCATCCATCGCTAGGTTACCCGTATTGCCAAGAAATCAAACTTGAATTTATATCGAAATCCCGTTCTACTCTCTCACTTTTGTTAAAATCTATAGACCGTTACCATGTATTCAAAATTTGTTGTTGACGC
>OX104064.1:229202342-229250293 GCA_944474145.2 Dicrocoelium dendriticum
TAGGTGGTATAACACCACACCCTACCCCTGCGCGGGAAACCGAATAAATCATCCCATAAGCCAAACCCCACAAATATATATACTATAAAAACCCCCACATTTTCATCTGAATAAGCAATATGATTGAGACAGCATCTCCTTACGTGATGGACATTTTTTCTGAGCACCTAAGCAGTCTCCCAGCTGACAAGCTATGTGAGAAAGAATCTTACCTGTAACACCCTTGGCGCACGCACGTAGCTGCGACTAAAGCTGTCGCATAGGAGGGCGGATGTACAGAAATTTTGTTTTGATAAAATTCAGTGAAGTGTTTATAGTTCACATTCTTTACTTAAATCGAAAACCTTCTTCAAAAGGGTACGCATGGATACAAGTGAGAATAAATTGCTGTCATTTAAAATTAATCGCCATTATATTTTCAATGCTTACAAAGCAATGACCCCAGCAATAGTTATTACGAAAGTAAATGTGAGACATATCTTCAACATGTCCACTTAGATAATGAACGGGATGTTAGCCTTTCACGGGGGTGACTGTCATTCAGCTGTGAAGGCTAACTAACGCACTCTGGCGTACCAGCTTCTTCAAACGAATTACGTAGATCAGTTTTAACATGGCTGTGGCTTGAAGCATTTCACTATGAGCATCAGCTGACACAAAGGGTGCGTGTGTGCGTCTCAAAAATAACCAGAATTGTGCAGCACATCATGTTGTTTACAAATATTTTCAGTTGTTGGAGAATGCACTAGTGGCAAGTGCGCGTTTCGTCCACTGTTCCGCCCAAATTTCTTTCCCTGCTAACATCGCTCTGTAAGTTATTTTCCGAGTTGCTACGCATCACGTCTGCCCCTATCGTTTGTAGCATCTCCACCATTGAAAAATGGACTTTTCCTAAGCCAACACGATGTTCGGGAGACGGTAAAAATTGCATGTTCCTTAATGGGAAATTATGGTAAATGTTCGAAGATTGTACCAAAACGTAACTAGCAGAGACGTGTTTTTGGGCTGGTGCAGTGTTTTACAGAGGATTCACCTGCTCCTAACCAACTTTAGGCTTATCTTTTGCCAAGGTCATGCAAATTTTCTAAAATCAGCTAATAGTGATGCTGACTAAATGCGTGTCCTCTTTCTATAGACGCTGTTCCAACAGTTCCCCGAAGTTCGCATGACGCCTGCATTCGTTCCTGCCATAATTTCTAAAAATTAGGTAAGCATCCAAGTTTCCTCGACTGTAATAACGCTGCGCAAAAGTTAGGTTCTTCAACAGGTGTTCCCAGATTTTCGAAACAAGGTTTCCGTCTGCTTTCCTTTATTGATTTGTGGAAACAGTTGGTACCGTTTTTCCGAACCTTTATGCATATATAACTCCCCTGACGAACCGCGCTTGGTACCCAATATCTTGGAAAATACTTGAAACCAATCGAGAACTCCTAATTTCAAAAAGGTTTGGCACGGCAGACGAATACGTTCGTTGAGAACACTTATGACTTTGCGAGAAAGTTACCGGTTCGATGAAATTATGGTCAGTTGCGATGTTAGCACGCTCTTTACCCATGTGCCAATAGGTGACTCTTTGGGGATAGCGGAACACCGTCTAACTGGGGACAGTAACATGGGAGAGAGGACAAAGCTAACGGAAGAGCAATTAACGGAAGGAATGACATAGTGCCTTAACGTGTCTTATTTCACGTTCCGATCTAGATTATCCACTCAAGAACAGGGGCTAGCCATGTGATCGCCATTCTCCCCTGTATTGGCAAATTTATACATGGAAGAATTTGAAAGGAGGACGCTGATTGATTTGTGTAGGTCACCAAAAATTTGGTGGCGATAGGTGGATGACACGTTTGTTAGCATGAAACGGGATAAGAAAGAATAGTTTCTAAACCTCTTGAACACACTTGTGGAGAATGTAAATTTCATTATAGAATTGGAATCTGACAGTGGAACATTGTCATTCCTTGGCTGCTTAGTTCACAGGAATGGGGGTAGTCTAAAAACAACGATATATCGTAAGCCGACAAACAGATGGTGTACACCGCCATAGTTCAGATCAACCAAAGCATGTGCATGCTGGAATCGCCTCATATGTTTCACCGAGCTCAGACCACGTGCACAGAGGAAGGAGATAGGAAGGTCGCCCAGAAAGAAGCAATGAACCAATTGCATGGTAGTGGATACCCGAGGCGGTTAGTGAAAAGTCAGTTGCAGTGGATTATAAATTCTCAACCACGGCGTACTACCGAGTGGACTGGAACGGTAGGTATTCCTTATAAAGATAGAACTTCAGAAGCCATCTGGATGGTCTTAAATAAAGAAAACATAGTGGTCATTTTCCAGCAAGGCCAAACGCTCCGCTCTACACTTGTGTACTTGAAAGACCCAATTCCCGCAGATAGGACAGTTACAAAGACTGCGCACGCGTGCACATCACCCAAACTATGAGAGAGCTACACATAAATATATATATATATATATATATATAATCTGTGTATAGATTTCGTACCATCGAAACCATGATAAAATAGAAAAACAGGGTTAGATTAAATGAAGAAAGCAAACAAACAAACTGCTGAACTTTTTAAGGTATTTTGTTGGGGAAGGGAAGGGGATGATCCATTTATGGTTTGTCAGTGGGCGAGATACTACCCGGTTTACCAGGCTGAAGTAGCGGGTTGTCTTAGGGAGCCCCACCCCGAGCCTTTGATCCAGGATCTAACCTACAAGGCGGCAAGGGGCGATATGAGGGTATCGCAACCCGTTGGGAGCCGGTGACCAAACAAGTGGTTCATACGCCTTTAGGACCGTCTAGGACCAGGGGTTCAACCCACCACTGAACTACAATGCCACTCAGAGAGGCAAGGGGCAGTGAATTCATTTTGTGGTGAGTCACATTCGCCATGTCACAGTGTTGTTAAACGGATATATGTGGCTTTCTATAGGGAGAACGCTTGCCAGGCGAAAACCCAAACGTCCTGGGACACTGCCGCCGAACCATTCGCTGGAGCGGGATAGTCCAGAAGCACCCAGCTAACACTACGAGGAGGTTGTCCGGCAAACCAGCCAGAAGGTTGTTAAATAAATAAATAGATGAATAAATTTTCTCGGTGTTGAACGAGACACGGCAACAAAACATGATCAAATATGTACAACCAAATCTGCGACGATCACATGTGATCAGCTTTGGTCTTGACATTGTAAAGTGTAAGAAGTGATATAAGGTTGTGATAACTGTTCGGCCACGCAGGTGTAACAGATTGTTAATGCACATGTAAAAATCTGATAAGGCTTTCATCCCAACAGTTCACAAGCTACATAGCAGAGCCTAGTCCGGAAAAGCGCCAGACGCGTTTCGCCCTATTGGGGCTCGTCAGTGGCGCGCATTCCCTCGGTCCTCTAAGGAGGATCGAACCCATGACCGCTAGAGGCAGATGCCAACTAGCCAGCAGCTTAAGGCACTAAGCCATGGGGGACGTTGGCTGGGCTACATAATTTGCAAACTAGCTAGGATATAGCACCACCTATCTACCACTGTCACTGACAGTGGTTAACCTGCAAGGTGATGACGTCCTCTCACTAGACGCTATATCTATAGCATTTGAAACTAGGAGAGGCCTATCAGATTTACAACTAAAATCCTGCTACTAATGAGTACTATAAAAATCAAAAGCCTCTCCTAGTTTCAAATGCTATAGATATAGCGTCTAGTGAGAGGACGTCAACACCTTGCAGGCTAACCACTGTCAGTGACAGTGGTAGATAGGTGGTGCTATATCCTAGCTAGTTTGCAAATTATGTAGCCCAGCCAACGTCCCCCATGGCTCAGTGCCTTAAGCTGCTGGCTAGTTGGCATCTGCCTCTAGCGGTCATGGGTTCGATCCTCCTTAGAGGACCGAGGGAATGCGCGCCACTGACGAGCCCCAATAGGGCGAAACGCGTCTGGCGCTTTTCCGGACTACGCTCTGCTATGTAGCTTGTGAACTGTTGGGATGAAAGCCTTATCAGATTTACAACTAAAATCCTGCTACTAATGAGTACATGTAAAAATGTTGATAATCACGTGTGTGGTACTGACATTTGTTCCAAGCTGATCTCGTGTGCTGTTACTCGCAGTCATCTGTTATCCACTTTCCATCCTCAAGCTTATGGTGCGTACTCCTGTGGCCGCGTTGGGTTTCAATCTTGTCCATTCAAGCGATGTGTTCTTTGCGAGGGTAATTATCGGAGATGCTAATTATGGACCATTCAGTCGTTGAACAATTGATCCAGCCACGCACAAGTATAGAAGAACACAAGAGACGCATAACACGGCCACCGAGAAACGAGCTTGACTATATGGCTCTACTAAGGAGTTCGGCAATAGCGATACACGTGATAGATACAGGGAAGGAGATCGACTTGGATAACGTTAAAATCGTTAGAAAGGGGTTGCGATCAACTCCCCAGAGGCTGACTGCTGAGGCGGTTGAGTTTAGCAAAATGAACAGCTTCGTGAACAGAATGGACGAGGCACAGCTTTCGAGCGTGTGGCGAGCTGTGTTAACCCGACCAATCTGAGGTGCGCCTGCAGACGGATCCAGGGTAGAGAATGTACATCACATCTTCCCCGCACCCATCGTTAACAGGGCTTACGTGTTTGACCTTGTAACGCGAACCACTTGTAACCGTTTTATGCACTATTTGGATTGATGCGTTGATCCGTAACGCGATTGACCTTTCGCCTACATCACCTTCGTTGCGATCATCATCCCAGTTCGCTATAAGTGCTATATCGATTCTCAACAGATTCACTCGGCCTGAGGAAGCTTTTGAGTCGAAAGCGAAACGTTGTCCACAAACTATACCAACGGGTTGTTTTCAAACCTTTCGGAAATCATGTGTTGGGTATGTTCTCTTGCCTATCAATCGTGTGGGCAGTAGTGTGTGCAAAATTGTTTCGTATACCGTTTCGTATACCGTCTTGCATCGTTGCGTTGTACTCGTAACCACTTTAGCCTTAGGTGCATCATGGATGGTTGTTATCATTCAAGATGATATTACATTTAAACACCTCTTGTAGCGTTCAAAGACACGCATGTGACAGAGAGTTACCGCTACAGATTTGGAACAGCACTTGCTAATCCAGTGTAGCTGAACATTATCACAATAACTTGGTCTTAACAAGCTGACCGTTTTTGTATCCGGCATTTCCCAATGAGGTGGAATGATATATTTATGTTTATCTTCTATCCAATTGCAACTGGGCTAGTCAAAACAAATCTTAATTTGATAAATTATGAAACACTTTAGAACGGAACGCAGTATACAGGCAACACGAAAAGTGTATCCTATTAATGCAGTTAATTGCAACCAGACAATTGACCCACCGGCATGTAATTATAAAAGTTGAAGTAAAAACCATTCTTTCTGTGGAAAAATGAAGGTTCTTTTTGGAGACCAAGTCAGTCGCTTCTGTTCCATCAGCTTGTACTACCCTCTCCAACGACTAATGTTTTACTGATGCAGCAAGACAGTGTTGTCGATGAATATAAATTCAATCTAAGTCCTTCGGATCCCAGTTGCCAAGGCTAGAGTAGAGAATAAAAGTCTCCTTACATCACCCTGATATTCATGACAAAAAGGGGTGACGACAACTTTTACCGTCCAGCAACTCAAGTACTTTGATACCATCGCCCAGAGCTAGAAGGCTGTAAATACCAGGGAAGTTTAACCGATCGTCTAAATAAACACTATGGACAGAAACGTACAGGACAAGCCAATTTTCCTGTGCTTCTGGATTGATCTTGAAAACTGAAAGAAATAGTTTTAACTGTGTTACCTTTAAACATTCATCAAACAGCTGGTTGTTTGCGTGCGATCAGTTTAAAAGTGTACAGCCAAAATACTAGTTGGATTCGGCAAGAATGCAGTATAAGCCACCATTGTCAGTCACCAGATATCATCTCATCACGGGATCATTGCACCGAATAACCTTCAACACTGTAATACAAATAGTTCTGAATTACAACGGACGGCAATGGTTCCCATGCATTTGTGTTAACTGAATGACACGCACAAAACTCAGCATGATCGGATGATACAAACGCAAACTAAACCAACTTTCTTCGATTCTGGGTTTTCACATTATGAGATACTGTATAAACGACTTATTTGTTCATGTGTTTCACAATTACTGGTTCAAAGATTGCCATAAAAGGGTCACCTTTTGCCTACTTACCTGGTGGGTGGGCACATGAGGTGATCCATGAAGTTGATTAGAACCGAAGTAGAATTCCAGTGCACCGTAAGTTCATTGCACTGATAAATGAAAACAAAATCCATTAAGAAAATAATAAATTGCATGGTGCTTATTTTATTTTAACTATTTTTTCGTCAAAATGCACTTCGTCTCTAAATTTGGTTTGGCAGACGCCGCACATAGTAGGACGCACTAAACGACTCCGTCTTCCTGATAGGTTCGTCAACAATGAAAAATTTATACCCAAGACAGTGCTCTTTAGCCATAAATGAAACCAGTCTACGATCAAGCGAGAGTGGTGATTTTAGTAATTTTGTTTTCCTCGTATTATTAAAATTCTGCGCTGTTCACGCTTCAGCAGTTTGTTTGATAGTTGCATACTGATAACTAAAAACCGTCAAGTGGTTTACCCTCCCCAAAACTTCAGTCGCACAAACATGTTCTCCCGACTGCTATTAGTTGTGCATCTCAATTCCCAAAATCAATTTAACTGAAGCTTCTAACAAGAACATTCAACCATATCCTTCGCCTAAACAGTTGTCATCAATTTTTCTTCCGTTCATTAATAATCTATGGAAAAGACACAATCCACTTAATTCAAAAGAGCTGCTTTATATGTCGTCCGCGCCAATAACCTCGCTTCAAATCGAAAGGATTTGGAGAGAATTATCTAATTGTGTTTGCTGGTTTTCGTAATATCCAGAACTAAGTAGGTTATAAGCACAGTTGTAGTCTTAAGTTGCAACTTCTAGTTATCTTCACCGTACTGTAAGATGTCAACACAGCAGATGAACTGGTTCTCATAGGATCGGATTTCCACACCACATTTCGAAGCTGAGCATCAGCAAAGAGGCTTGCTGTCGTCTTTCTATGATTTCGTGATCCGTTGTAATCCCAGCAAGTGCTGTATCCCGTGCTGGGATATCGAAGTGTTCATGCAGGATGAGCCAAATAGCCTACAACAATTTGAAAGGCAGTGAGGGAATGTAGTAGGCACTTGGGTCGGTTGCGGATGGCGTTTGGCCCGGTTGAATGATGTCACACGGAATATCGCATCCACGTCTGAAGCCAGTAGCAAAGGCGTTACCTCTGTGTTCTTGAGACTCCACAGCAAGATACGTTTAAAAACGTTGTAGGTTTACCAGCTCTTTTATCGAGGTTGACCTACGAATTTTCAGCGGATCTCATCAATGTAGGTGTAATGGTCTCGTACAAGTCACTAAACCCCCTAGTACCCCAGCTACCCATCCTGCCTATTAGTCCTATTCAAACACAAAACTTCACTGAGGCCACAACAACATAAACTTTTTTGGATGCGGCCAGAATGAATCTTTTCCCTTGAGCTTGTCAGTCATGGAAACTTCTTTCGACTTCTCTCATTTCCGCACTCAACTCGAAAGAATTCATCCTCGACTTCGTGGTGTATTACTCCGCCTGTATTACAAGATTACACCCAAGTTATCTGGACCCGGCACAACGTACCCAAACTGTATTCAATTCGCAGTGCTTTTCTACACATTTACTCATTGGTTTCACACTTTCACCTATAGGAATCGGTGGTAAGTTACCATTTTAAGCGTCGTACATCCATTATCCCCTTTTTCCAATCTACAATGCATCAGCCATTCCAGTGAATCCGGGCCACTTAACAGCTGTTGAAGACCGATCCATCGTCGTCCAAAGGCCTACAGATTCGGGAAATGTTATGACATATCTGCTAATTGGTAATTTGTCCTTTGTATGATGCATGCAGTACGCGTTCGCTGTCTACTAGTGCAGGGTCGACTCCAATGTTTAACATTTTATTCACTGTACGCCCCATACAGTCTCAACCGAATGGACACGGAATCTTTTAGACGAACTGTGACAGTCCCTTGGGTATACCACTTGTTTTTGGCTTTTCATAACATGGGGGCGGTCTAACAACCAGTAGAGAGGATGTACACGGCAATGTGCTGAATTCTTTCTGCTTACCCAGGGGAAATGTTGAGAAGACATGGCGAGAGGAATGAGGGAATTGCGAACAGATATCGTGCTAAGCAATGCAAGCGTAGCTGATGAAACCATCTTAGATGTAAATTTCAGGCAGTTCCTTTTTTCCCTTTAGGGAGCTTTATTTACTCTTAGGCACAATCCAGTTGAAATAATATTATATAAATGTGTGGTCGATATATTAAAATCACCCAGTAAGTAGTCCTAGTGAACTTCAGTAGCTCATTGGGTTTACACCGCATCAGATTTATCTACAATACAATTCCATCTGTATATTGGACTTAAGCTGATACTATTATTTAGCAAATATATTTACCTTTCATTTTGGTTTTAAATATTCGTTAATGAAAGCGTAATACCTGGTAGCTTTACGTCAATTTAGTGCTAGAGACAATCTCGACTGTTATAACTCATTTGTTCTTGATGGCCTTAATATAATTCATCTTTCCATTAGGTTCTGCGCGATAAGCCGTCATCTTCCTGTGCAATTTGATTAAAACAATAACTGAATTCTGGTTCATCTAAAGATAAGGACTTTTAAATTCATCTTCAAATGGGACGGGAACAGTAGGAAATTACCATGAAAGTTCCTAAATAAGTTGTTTAAGCAGAGCAGATTTTGTTGGATCAATCTGAAATCGAGCAGAGCTATGACAATACATGCTAATCACACAACGGTCAGCCGATCAATGCCCTTGTGACCTACACTGGCATTCACTGCTATACTGGCCACCTGATTTAAAAGGAAACGGTAACGGAAGGAAAAGCGTAAAAGATCCGAACATCTAAAATCGTAATGTGAATACGAAAGAGTTAAATCACAGTAGCTGTTAGGGACCAGAATTCTAGGAAATTGAACCCATGAGTTAGAATAAGGGGAGAACATTTAGCCGCGACGTAAGAGCTTCGAAGTGATGTTCATAATTCATAGTTGATGCCAATCTCGCGTAATCGGATGAGTCATTTCTAGCAGCAACTACTGTAAGTGACAAAGGAAATCAGCCCAAACCCAATCAGGTCGGGGCCTATGCAACTTCAGAGTGTTAACCCCAAGTGTTGACCTCCGGGGTAGAGTGGAACAGTCAAGAAAGACCAAGCCAAATCTGATCAGTCTTTAAATGATTCGCAGGGACGAAGTCACCCCGAAGGCGTCTGCAGTGTAGCGAAATCATTTGCAATCTGAGCAACCTATCGGGATAAGAGACATATTCACTCCTTTTCAACAGAAGAGTTACTTGATATTTTCAACAACTACACTACTTACCCATACCGTTTATTTCGGTTAATGGCAATCATCATAATAACAACGTACAAAATCGTTGACATCTTGCACTAGCAGGTTAGGTCGAAAACAGCTACATTGCGACTTCAGTAAATATAGTGAATAACTGAATGGAAGCCGGCAAATCGTACTGCACTTAGATATTTTTGCCAAAAGGCGTCGACTCACCGGCTGCCACTGCTATTTTAGCTAAGATACGAGTGGGTCAACCAGTCGTACGGTTTTACATTGCGTGTTCGTTACAGTTATTACAGAAACTTGAGACCTGTGACGGAATACTGCTCTGTTTAACTCTACAAATTTCATGAGTCTCAATAGCCTTCCACTTCTCGTGTACAACAGTGTCAGAAAATAGGGGAAAATGGCATCGAGGAACATTCGCACACTGTACGGACACTTCGCTGCCACGTAACCATCACACTAGAGGGCTCGGTATGTCACTAGATTCCCCGAATCTGCGCAAGTTTTAACCGGCGATTCCAGAATAACAACGCAACCGCGCAATCCTTACAACCACCGGCCGACTCAGCAAAAATGTAACCAATTGATAAGGCGGTTGGAACTCCATGAGTACCTTTATGCTGAAAGAAACCACGATTTGGTTAGTGGGTTATTCCTGTTACTAATCGGGGTCTGTGTGCACAGTCCCTCCAGCGCGGCCACCATACTTATAACATAAACTCTCAAACTACTTGCGTAAATTTCATGCAAATTTACATAAATTAGTGCGCCGCACAGAAGACAGTAGGGTTGGTTTGAAGATGTATACAAACCGCAACGAAGTGAGAATTCTGGCTTCCCCAAAGGAAAAGCAATCCTTGACCCTTGTCGATTTACTTTGTTCCTTTTTAGTTACTAAACTCGAAACGTCCCATTTTTAACACTAATGTTGCCATCCCATTCTGTCTGGTTACTTAACCGATTGAGGTGACAAATAGCGAATACAATTCTTGTTACAGATTGCTGTTCGATGACCAATGGTCAAAGTGGAGCTGCCGACACTCGCACCATTGTTGCTATTACATAGCCAGAAAAAATCCAGAGAAGAGTGGAAACTTACGAAGAGCTTAAGTGCGTAGTTTAATATTTTATCCAAACCAATGCTTTGTTTACATTGCCCATCCTACCGGTTGACTTCGTGTTAGAATATTGTCGCGTACAGTTTGCAGAAATTTAATTAGTTATGGCTTAATGTTTTTACAAATGCCTGGATATGCTGGCTGCGTTTTCAGAATGCAAAACATTTCAGGTAAAAATAGTTAACTCACTTTCATTTAGCTAAATTACAGACGAAGTATTAAAAATGTACCCCAAAATTTTGCTTCATCTAGTCTGCCTTCACCGGAAACCAAACTATGAAGCATCTACGGTGCACATTCCAATCCTTGGTTCTAAAACAATTCTTATTTCTATTGTTGCTTTTTACGCGAGTCAAAGAAGCATTCCACAGATTCTAAGTATTAAGGGTAGTTTAGTAACGGGTAAATTTGAAAGGAGCTCGCTCGAAATTTTGAACGCAAAGAACCACACACCATTATAAATTGAACAAAGCTGTCCAAAGCTTTTCGCTGTATTTTCAGAAACTTGTACACTTCTTGAGATAGATACGTCATTAACCATGCTCAGTGGTTGGCTAGGTACTGCAACCGACTTGCCTTGAGAGTATTGCAAACCATTTGTGGTAATAGGCATCTGAGGGTAGTGAAACTATTGCGTAGCTCGGAAAAGATACCAGCCACACAGAGCTTTATTTCGAATTGAGTCCAACTTTGCCCTGGAAACTCTATGCTCATCTAATTGACACCGTAATTGCTCTATCTGTGATTGGATTGATTTCTCTGTTCCTGAGATAAATACAGTCAATTTACTGTCCGGAACTTCTAAGTCTCTAACCACAGAGGGATAAATAGTGGAGCCTTCGGAAGTTGACCATTCAGGTAAGTGGACTAAGTAGGTAAACAAAATGGGATATGTATCTCTTAGGCTTACGTCGTAAACGCTCAAGTAATTTAAAAACCGGTCAAATTAGTGATGTGATCATGGTATATTGATGGTTAACTTCAGAGGTATCAGTGCAGTAAATTAACCGAACAAGTTTGAATGAAAAGACCTACCCGGTGAGTAGAAATAAGCGAGACCATTAATAATGTTTGGTAACTAGTTAACCAAAGGTACATTGTACAGACACACAGAGATAACTTACCACAAATACTTATCTTTCTCTTTAGTTTACCAAGGGTACTGATTTAATAATAATCTAAGTGAAAGGAGACTGAAAATAGGTTACTAATTCGGAGTAAATTATATTTCGAGTAATTAATAAATACTCTAAGTTAATCCTTAACTCTTGAGTTGACGAACATCTGGACGATTATCGATCATTGTATTTACTGAATCTCATTTCTCTCTTGGGGTAAATACATTATCTTGGTACTTAAGGCAAACAAGGTATAGATAAGTGAATAGGAGGGTTTTGCTTTCTTAAGTTCAGATTTCACTTACTCAGTTAAGTAGAGTGCGAATATTTATTTTAGCTTGCGTACACTTCTATGACAAATGAGACATAAACGGCAGTGAGCGAATAGCAGCTACCTCCGCAATCCGATCAGATCGGTGCATTGAATGGAGTCCGATTGATTGGATAATAATCGTTTGCTACACACGAAAGCACTCTATTCCATTCATTCCATTAGCGCTGTTGCCGGTTTCGGTGATTCTTACTTCTTCCGCAAGCATTTTCTAGGGCTTTTATCACAAGCCCACCTCAGTGTTCTCGACACCGTCTAAGTCTACCCCTGACTACTGACTACAGAATGCATTTTAATACTGTATTTATGTTCGTTTCATGGAGATGGTGATTTGCTTATGTTGGCTTCTGAACTACTCTCGCGTGACTGTCTTGCCATTCCGTCCTGTCCATATGTGTAAGTTCTTTAAAAGGATAATTTTATGAACACATTTGTTGAAGCTACCATCAATGGAACAATGGAACAATGGTTTATTACGGGTAAAAAAACGTTGCTTAACAAGTCGCGTGGGATGTAAATTATTGCGAAAAGTAACTTGCATAATAAAGTGAAAAACATTTTGGTGGATTCACCACGGACGGATGTAGAATAGCGGAGATGTTCGCGTATTAAACAAATAAATCCATAAATCCATTGGTTAGGCATTTGGCAAGACACCGTTTGATTATGTTTTGTAGCCCCTGGCTAACAAGTCATAAAATGAAATGTAGGTGAGACAATGCATCGTCAACACCTTTTTTAAATATCGCCAGATTGGGCGCAGAGACGACATTATTAGGGAGAGCGTTCCAAGGCTGGCACACGCGGAGAGAAAAGAAAGTTCTACGGCATTCAAGCCGACCATAATGAATTGTCAGTTTCAGAGGGTGACCTCTTAGTTTAGTGTTGTGGTTCAATTCCAGCAGCGGACGGCAAATGTAGTTTGGGTTCTTCAGAATCTGGTAAACCCTTATGAGATCCCCCGCAAAAGCCGATATCGACTGCTGTACGTACTTAGAGATTTCAGTCTAAACTGATAGGGCAGATGAAAGAGGCCCCTGACGTTCTTGGTTTCCCTTTGTTGAGGAGTCTCGACAGCAACGAGATCCCGTTTCTGCCACGGCTGACACGCTCGCTACTCTTTGGTGTATAAAGTGTCGTACGTCATGAATTCAAGGTCTGCTAACCACTACTAGAGCTTTGATGTTTCCGAATGAATGGGCCACAACAGAAGGTCTTTCACGGAATGGATGCAAGAATGCTACTCAACTTTTATTCATTAAAGTCTAGCGAGGCTACCAAGAAAATTTGCCAGATACCACTTGCTTGAGTGTGGCCAAGGAGTCTCAGCATTCATCGAATTCGTTCAGTCCCTGTCTAAGCGTTTTTCAAGAAGTATTTGAAATCGATTGTGGTACACCAACGCAAAACGTTACAAAACAAGGAAACAAACAAACAACTTGTGTACTAGTCGACGAAGAGGTACACTGTTCCCTAGAACGGACGGATCACTTCACACTACCGCATGGTTAATTAAAATGTAAGAACAAATTAGTTGTTTATGTTAATAACACAAAGTATTCCGAAATATTTGCTGGCTTTTCAACCATTCGGTGAACCAGTGCCCATCATAAGTGCATGAAGTTGTGTGCACTGGAGAGTAAATGAAAAGAAATACGTTTCCCAAAGAGTAATAGGCATTTGTCCAGTTAACCCGGATGCATGTGTCGTACACAATTTTGTCAGGCTCTAGCTGAGGACTGTAATATGCCATTTATATTAAGTGCATTTTGAACGTTCAAATGCGCATTAATCGCAGGCGTAAATTTACACATTGCACAACATGTTCGAATACTTTTAAAAGTTTGTTCCAAATCTTTGAGTAGTGTATTAGTGAGAAACAATCCCTGAGTTTGGTATAGAACTTCAGGACCTTGGGTGGTTCACCATTTGCAAATCGGGATCGCACTCTGACACTCGCACCATACGCTACTCTCCGGCCTACTTCTCATTACATGCCCGTATGGTTTTACTCCAACTCTCACGGTTACAATCGCACACTCTCACTTTATCCTACTTTGTCAGAAGGCATACCATATCCTGATTCTGTTCAAATTGCTCAAATAATCACACAGACTTTCCGACAATGAATTATTATCACGCAGTAGTCACATCCAACAGTTGTTCCGTTTGCGAGACACATATGAAGCACAACCCCCTTGAAGCCGCCTCACGAACTCAATGCATTTTATCCCTCTATCCATGAACAGTACAGCATTCGGGTATGGCTATGTAACCCAATAAAAAAGATGTGAATTCTCCTCGCGGAATCTAGGTTTTGTGAATTTGCTGTAGCGTAGCAAGCCAGATGAATTGCATTCCGTGTGTAAATTGCCAACAACCGGCTGTTTCAAAAGTAACCGTTATTGTTGAGGCATAACCGTATGGCAGCTTGCTTACTAGTCCTACAGTACGGCAGGTAACTTAAGGCCGTTTTATCTGAAGCGGTGGTACTAATAAATGCTCGAGCCCCAAGCGATTATACCGCTTATATGATGATATTGGTTACATATTTCGCACCTAATATCAGGTGATCGACCATGGAGATATTTCGGCGTTGCTCTTCCCAACACTGACACACCACGACCGCGGTTCCGTCTTGGTTTGGACTTGTCACTTGGAGATAGCCTGATCTGGGGTGGAACTCAGAGCTTGGTAGTTTATGGCTGACGTCATGAACACTATGCTACTGAGATCCGCGAGCAACGCTTGGCACAGCGGAAAGTAATTGCAAGCTGAATTTAGTTAGCACGCTGTGGTTGGGTTGTGATTCGCAACCTCTATTGTGACCTAGGATCAATTTGATATATATATATATATATATATATATATATATATATTCTTTCAGGATACATTCCTCGGGATCGGAAGGTGCGAGGTTTACCTCAAATTGAGCCGAAGTCTCAATAGAGGTTTTTGCGCACTATGAAACCCGATTTTCTGTATAGTTCACTTGACCACCTCTGTTCCTTTAAAGCATACGCATGTTCAGCATCGTACCTTTTCAGCCGGACGGGATTAAATTCCAGCTTATCCGACTCTGCTTATATGGCATATTTAAGGTAACATCACATTAGTCTTTTAACGATATTCTATACCCTACAAATAGTATGCTGATCAGATTTTTGCAGATTCATTTAGGCGAATGAGCAATATTCCATATTCGGCCATGCGTATGCTTTGTAAAGCCAAATGGCAGATCCGCTGAGATAGATTCTTGATTGACGAATACCCGGTCCGTCAGTTTCACACAGCGCAATCTTGTGTGCTCAACTGAATAATTTTGTTTACAACATTTTGCTCTGTTTGTTTAAATGAACTCTTCCCGTCTCTATTGGAAATGACAGTCGAGCTCGATCAATGCTAACGATCCTTGTAATTTCATTACGCTTATTTACTAAAAAGCTGCCCATCACATACTTAGATTGTCACTAACTTTAAACCTCCCAGTTATTATCAATTTGAGCTTGACTGTTATGGTTCCCAGTTCCATAGTTTGCAAAACAGTGTTTCCACAGGTTTAGTGGTTACATACATATTTCGTGAAACAAAGACCTGGAAAATTGGCGTAATATTAAATACAGCTTAAAAAGAGAAACCCATCGCAATAACCGATGATGACATAGGCGCCGGATTATGTCACACGCGGTTCGGCCATTTTATTAGTTAAACCAAATGTGAACAGAACAAATTAACTTCACCGAATTACTTTACCTCATTTGAAGCCAAGCTTGTGCCATTGTAGAACGCCAGATGGCTAACGACGAGGCAATTAGGAAACCTACACGTCTCTTCCAGGACGCTTAATCTGAAGACAATGAAGTCTCCATTCACGCCACAATTTTAAGAAAGATCAAGCTTATTCATCATGGAGATGCTGCACACTCTTAAAACGAGGCGTGCTCCAAGATGCGCTCTCCGGAGATCAGTAAATTAACTTGTCATGCTAAAAATACTCATGCTAAAAATATATATGCGCATGCAGTCAGTTGTCTCGGTAAACATAGTTCAACCATAGTTCAGAGAGGTTAGGGAACAATCGGTTGGTATGGTAGTTTGGTAGCGTTTCGCACTTGACACTAGTGCTTGGTCAGACCAGGTGAAACAGTATACAATTGGGGTGGGATTATATAGCGAACGCGGGCGATATCCGCTTTGCTCGAGACTTGAGCCGTGATCGCATTACAGTAACAGTTCTTGATGTCACTTCAGGTGCTTCAATCACAGTGGGAATAGTCCAGGTGTTCCTTTGTGCGTCATGACATTGACGGATAATCCCATAGTCGGTTTGCACTTTCAGTCTGATCCACGCACACATGCTCCTCAGATTGGCCGGCTTAAGATCGCTTGCCAATCATTAGGGAGTTCTACCCTCTCCATTCTATTCACCCAGTTGTCAGTTGTTGGCAATTTCCACCACCTCGGCAATCAACCGCTGAGGTGTTGATCGTATACTCTTCTTAATGACCTCTACGTTTTCCAAGTCTATCTGGTGACCTGTGTCTAATGCATGCGCAGCTACGGCCGAGTCTCTTACTATTGCCTTTTATTCAAACCCGTTTCTTGATGATGCTGAAGAGCGCATCCTGTGCTCCGCAATTCGTGTGCGTAATTCTCTCACTGTTTGACCTATGTACACAATGCACAGACCTTACATGTAATTTTGCAAACACAGTTAGTCCTTCTATCCTTGGGAAGAGGATACTTCAGGTGTACCACCGCCGAAAGTAACGTCCGACCTAGCTGAAAGATCACCCTTATATTTTTCTGGTTTAATACTCTCCGAATTGCCTCCGAATTGCCTTCAATGTACAGTATTCCTACCGTCCCTATCCACTCGGTTGTGTGTCTTGCCTGCCGGTTTAGCACTTTATGCAATTAGCGTTTGACTAACCGCCGTGGGTAACCACTTTCTAATGGTTTGCTCATTAGCACTTTCCAAGCATCCCCTTTGTCCTCCTCCATCGTGTACAAGGTTCGTGCCTTGCATAACTGCCCTGATGCTATCCCAGCGTAAACCTGTTTCAAATGACCCGAAGTGTAGTGGAGTACGCCGTTAGTATCCGTTGGCTCACGATAGATTGTCGTCTTTAAATTTCCCCATTCCTGTGAACCAGACAGCCAAGAATTGGCATTTTACCGCTGCAAGATTCCTACTTAATAATAAACTGTATTCCCTCATCAATGGTGTTTATATGATCAAGTAACTCGTCGTTCTTATCCCGTTTAACAAATACAAACATGTCCTCTACATAACGCCACTTAACTCTTGGGGAGTTAATAGTGTTGGTTAATACCCTATTCTCGAAGTTTTCCGTATATAGGTTTGCCCATATGGGGAATCTTGGCAATCCCACGGCGAGACCTTGTTCCTGACTGTAAAGCTTCGACTAGAAAACGAGCCGCAATCAAATCACACAGCGTGCTACCTAAATTCAGCTTTGAACTACTTTCCGCTGTGCCAAGCGTTGCTCGCGGATCTCAGTAACCTAGTGTTCAGACTGTCAGCCATGAACTACTAAGCTCTGAGTTCCACCCCATCTCAAACTGTCTCCACTTGACGAGTCCAAAGCAGGACGAAAACGCGGTCGTGGTGTGCCAGTGGTGGGAATAGCAACACCCAAATATTTCCATTCAGGATACGGTCCTCGAGATCGGAATGACCGAAATTTGTCTCAAAGTGAGCCGAAGTCTCAGTGGAGGTTGCAAGTTGCAACCCAACGATACAGCGTGCTCCCTTGCTTCAGCTTCGAAGTAAGGCATGTTAAGACACACTGTCAAGTGTGTCGGATTCTGACAAAGCGTCGTGTTCTCTGTCACAGGAAATCGCTATATAGGACCGTTGTGTAATTCGATGAATCACAACTTGATTCTGACTTAAATATTCCTATACCTTTGGTTCCAAATAACGTAGCTAGCCATTGACAATTTTGCTGATGCATCCAGCAACACTGAACAGAACATATCTTGCCCTCGTTCCACCGTAAATCTAGTGGTCTTTAAGTGATTGAAGATCAAATGCAACTTAAGAAATACTCCGCATTATCGTAGAATTGCTCCGTTTTTTGTTTGATCTAGCGCCCAGCAAGCACAAATATTGTCGCAAGCGACGTTAATTAAAGCATCTGAAGCAACAAGTACGTTTGACCGTCCAACAAATAGGTACAAAACTCGTATGGAATGGGTGAGTGCATTAACAGCGTTAATATGCAGGATCGTTTGCTCCCTCCTGCGAAGTAGTTGACAAGATTTTCCTCGAATATTACATTGATGAGGAGTATTTGTCTTCTGTGTCTACAGTAGAATGTAGTATGTGTATGTGCGTGTACGTGTTCATTGTAGCGTTAACTTTCGACACAGCACCCGCAGAAGTGTGACAGGGCATCCAACAACCCTGGACCAGCCAAAGACAAAAATTGAGCACACAGCGATCAGCTATCGTTGAAGAGGCTGTGTCCAAAACTGTCGCTTCCTTTGGAGTACGAGAGTAGACTCCGGTCACGCACTTGTATGTGCCGATCTGCGAGTGTGTTCCGGAGGACGTCCGCAACGGCGCTGTGAGCGCATAGATCCTTGCCAAATAGCGAAGCCCATTTTTCCGGATGCGTATCACAGTGCGGTGAGATCCGGATTGAATGAGCGCTCACTGAACGCAGTTGGAGATAACTGCTTGTATATCCGTCAGGCCTTACCAGCAGCGGGCATTTCTTCGTTAACAAAGCAAATTGTCAAGTTGCATATTGGGTCTCTTTGCAATCTCTGGAACTTCTGGATGCTCACCGACGCGTTGCGACTGGAAGCGAGCACAACGAAACTAGCAGTGACGTCAGGGTGAAACTGCGTACTAGCCTGACCAGAGGCCAGAAAGCGTGATGGTCTCATCATGCATCGGAGATGGAGACAGCCGCTGCCCTTGGAAGACATCGGAATTTAATCCCTCTGCTAAGTGAAATGGGCAGGGAAATTTGTGTCTGTGAAACTTTATGCGACAGCCGATCGATAAGTTGTCAATCGATTGCAGCGTTGGACTGAACACTTTGAAAAGCAGTTTAAACAACCAGTGTCACTAGCTTCTCTATTGGTCATCGATAGACCTTCTCCCTGGGCCATTCTCTTGGGACTGCATTCACGCGCAGAAATGGAACGTGAGATTAGAGAGATGAACTTGTATAAAGCCGCAGCAGCAGATATACTTTCTCCATCCCTTTTCAGATCCATGGTACGAGCTCTCTTGAATGATTTGCACAACGTGCTTGTGAATCTATGGGAGCACCAGCCGCCCTGTCATAGCGCTATTTTGAAGGGAGACTCAATTCGGAGTGCCACTTCCATAGATGAACAAGTCTGACCTCAAATTCCTATAAGTTGCTTATCTCTGTTTTTCTCCACCGACTGGCTGGCACCCATGAAAGCCAGATTGGTGAGGAACAAGCGGTAGTGCATCGAAGTTACGGCAATGTCGACCACAACTTCATATCACGTCAGTTGTTGGAGCACCGCTATATGTATTGGTGACTCGTCGTAGTCGTGTTCTACGACAACAAAAGTTCATTCGATTTGGTAGACCGAAGTACCTTTTGGAACTGTTTACTAGCCAAATGTGTGCTCAAGAAACGCATAAAATTTATTACACTACTTTACAAACGCAGTTCGAGCAGGCTGATGGCTCACCACAAACAGTCGCCGCTCTTCATTATCTCCAGTGATGGGGGACAACCTTGACTGCTGTCATCTTTCGCTTTTAACTTCGTCATAAATGAAATCATGGAGACTGCGTTAACTGCGAACTACTTGGAAGGTGTGTTGACGTTCCCAGTCGACTGACTTCTTAACTTTGAGTACGCCGATGATACTGACCTTATCTGTGACAGATCCCAAACGTGCAAAGCAGCACGGGATATATTAGCTTTGGCTGTCACTCGTTTTGGGCTGTGCTACGCACCTACGAAACACAAAGTACATCTCCAAAATTGGCAGAGACTCCCTCTTACGCTGATCCTTAGCAGTGACGCGCTAGAAGTCGTCTAGAAATTAAAGTATCTATGCAGTTATGTTAGATACCGTGTGATCAGAGATGAGAGCACCAACCGAATAGCAAAGCTCAAGGCAGTTTTGCCAATCTCCACTACCTGTGGCGCCCGCGCGACCCTGCTCCCGCCCTGAAAGGCAGCGTTTATAACGCAGTCGTCCGTTCGTCACTCCTGTACGGCTGCGCAACCTGATTTATCATACCGATAGGTGTAAGGAGGCTAGTTAGTTCGATCATCGCTAACTTCGTGGTATAGCTCATATCTGATAGGACCACCGCGTGAGCGATTTGCGTGTTTGTTGTTGACGCTGAGCCGCTCAGCATCAGCACTTCAGACACCTGGCATTTACAGTACCTCGAGTTGTTCAACTTTTGATACGGAGAAATTGTGTGGTCATTTTTCCGCGTCTGTTGTCCACCAATTATATTATTCTCGCCGCAATATTTCTGGAGGTTTCTACAGATTTGCAGCCTTTTTCATATAAATCGCGTGTCAGTAAACGTTGCCAATCTGCCAGATTTGTGGCAATCCTATACGCTATATTTATTAGCAGCTCAAAGCGGTTTCAAGGTTAATACACCGTTCGGTAACTCTGAGCAACCAATTTTTATCACCTTTTTCTCCAGCGTGACGAATTGCATGGAGAATACTCGATGTAAACATCACAAGTTTATACGAAGGTTTAAATTAACCCCAGAACATACATCAGCTACGTGACATGACTTCATCTACGGATTTTGGTACATTTTTTGAGACTGAGGTGGCTACTTCGGGTGACCATTTGATGATTTGCCTAAACCTCTGTTTTGGTAACTGCTGTTTGTTTTATCCGTACTCAGAACGGCTGCGTTGACTTAATGTGCGAGCACTTAAAAAGGTCCGACCTGCATTGAAAAGTCTTATTATTTCCGCCTTAACTACGTCCACAACATACTTGGACACAATAGCTCTCTGGAAGTCTGGTGGGCGAGAAGTGCAGCTACGTATACTATTGGTGCAGTGTTGTGCGAAATTGCTTGATGTTAGACGGTGAAACACTATCCACCCGTTTCGCAATTCATCATCTTGGGCTACACTACTACAGCTTCTCCAATTTCGCGGAACCGGTGCTGTATACTGTGCAGTATACTGCAGTATACTGGAGGATTAAAATTACAATCCTGTGTTTTGCATGAATCCAAAATCTACCTATATAAAGCTCGCATTTGTCCCCTATTAGCATATTGCTCATTAATATACTCCGACCTGAGGGAAGTGACAGAACGGCGATAAAAAATGTACGGTGGTCCTTTACCAAGCATCTGATGAGAAACACCCGTGATCTTAATTCCTATGAGCGCTGCTGTGAGATGAATAAAGCACCCCCTTTGGTTTCATATTTGATATGATCCACTAACGCGTCTCTACCTCAGACATCGAGGTTTTGCTTCAAGCTTACCTTCAGTAGTATATAATGAATAGACACGGCTCGTTACAAATTAAAAAAACACGAAATAGCTAAAGACCAAATTTATTTCTTAACTGATACGAATCTTTTATGCAATAAATTGTCACAGAATCCAAGAACTGGTGGCTCAAAGGATGTTTTCCTTACTTTAGTTAAAGCAGAATTGGTATAAATTGAGAGACTCGCCCAACATAGAGGAGCCGAGTGCCATATAGCAAACGAGGAAATTATCTGATTCCAAGTTAAGACACTAGTACCAATTTTTATCCACAAAATAGCCTTTTACCGCACTTGAAAATAGCTATCTTTTCTGTCCGGAGATAGTAAGGAACAAAGGACGGAGTAATTACCGAAACCCATCGTTATCACTTCCTACACAACTCGGCTGCCTCGTATGGTTGAACCGCTGCAACATCGACTCGTTAACACTTTCCGCATGAACGGATTGAACGCAAACCCTTCTTGACGATCCAATTGCAAATTTGATCGGGTTAACCACACGGTCTGTTTCTCTCACTACAGAGATATAAAATATGGTTTTATTTTTGTTTACTTAGGACGCTTGTTTACACTCCTACTGTGATGTTAAGCATTTCTCCTTCTGTCATATAGGCGACAGCCCAGGAACAGAGAGCAAGTCTCATTGCTCATTGCCATCAATACCTGTATTTTATGAACGCATGCATATGACGCGGAATCGGAAAATGCTTATCGAAACTGTCTTCATATCGATACTTCTCACAGCCATCCCTTTTGGACACTTCCCTGTACACATTGATTGATCGTTGTTTATTGCGCAGAATCACAACATGCTATTTCTTGATTAGATATCATATTTTATATTATTCTCTACTTTAGTGTTGGCCACGACTGGACTGAGTTCCTGCGGTAACGGATTGGAGCTTCCAATGCTAATAATTTTACTCATGCACGGCGCATTGCCATTGGTTCTCTGACGAACAAACAGCGCTTGACTCGAAAAATACATTTGATGGTACATGTTAGATGGCTTGACTGTCCACAATATATACATATAAAAACAGTCCTAGAGATGAGTCACATAGGTGATGGCTTACTTAGTTTAAAAGCCACACCGGCACACGGCCAGTTGGGGCATGGAGGTGCGGGTGAAATCCGTAGAGAGAATAACCCGCATGGAAGCAAGTCCCCAGGACACGGTTCCAAGGATAGCCGTATTGCTTCACTTATATATTTTGATTTAGTTGCACCTATTGTTTTTGACAACCTCTCAAACAGCCCGAATGATTTAACCGAAAAATTGGCCATGTTCGCTAAAAAGTAATTGTAGAACTGCTTTGAAAGTGCGAAAAATAAAGCAACTGCTCTCTGCGATTCTGCTGCAGATCAAGAATCGTAACTCCCAGTTGGACTCTACCTCTCCCTGATGAGGAATATACCGTTGTTTTTTATCCGCCACAAATTAATATTGCTCATGCAAGAGTATGGTGCTGCCTCTACATACATGATCTGTGCCAAAGCTGGATGCACCTTCACAATCAAAGACAAATATACCTATTAGTATTAATATTATTAGTAGTATTAGCAATTAACCTAGTGGAGCATTCCACCAATTGTCTAATCTATACTTGCATGCTGAGGAAGTAAATCGAAACTAATGTCGCTTAAATGCTAACTCTACTTCTTCACTTTCTTACAATTGCATTGACCTACAGCCTACCTAACTGCCATCAACAGAAATATAGGACGCAACAAACTACTGCAGTTACCTTCTAACAAGGCAAAAAGCATGGACGGACTATGTCTCCTGTCGTCGAGAAGTGGGTTGATTCCTTGGTCCGGCCTGTTGACGAATTCTATACAACGTGTATGAAAGCACAAAACCGCTGACATTTGGACAAGTGCAGGCATTACACCAGTGCCGAAGAAATGTTCGCATAAATAGCGGCCAATCGTTAACACTCGTTAAATTGGAGTTCCTCCAGATTATTGTACTTTAAATGATACCGACTGCAACTCCTTCGGCTGATCCACTCCAGTTTGTTCATCGTAGTTTTAGATACCCACAAGCCCATTGGCCTTTCTCGTACCTTAGGTGCTGTCAACACTAGACAACAAGATCAAATTCTTGAGAATGTTTTCTTGATCACAATAGTGTTTTCAGCAATGTTCACCGGAAGTTTCTTTTAATGGATCTACAGTATGTCGAACTTCAACCTTCTACCGTCCAGCTGCTGAGGGACTATTTCACTGAATGGGTCCAGTTTATTTGTCCTGGAGTCAAAAGCTCCTCACAGCTCACTACAACCAACGGTGTTCGTTGGGGATCCATAATATTTCATACACTATTCCACTTAGGTCAGCTGCTTACCTAGTACTGGAGAAGCAAACTTCTCAAGTATGCGAACGACGCGTTCTCGAGTATTCATTATCCAACCGTAGCCTCAGCAATAAAATTATTATCCTATCTGTACACCCCTGCATTGCAGCCCAAAGCACCATTTTTATCGCCAAATGCATTAATTTTCAACGATGTTCTCTTTTCCACTGCAAAATGACCGTTGTTATTAGAAATTGCTCACGGAATGCCCTGAACTTCACATAGATTGTGGGAAGTTGCAGTCTTCTCAGTCTATTAATTAACTAGGTGTCACAAAACATATATAGATGGAATTTTCACTAGAGTAAGGAGACTTTCTTTCAGCACTGTTTGTCTGCCATCCAACAGTCCCCGATTACCTAATACAGCGATTTATCACCACTTATGTGTTCAGTAATTGAACTTAACGTGGCGAATTAAGTAGATGCTTCTCGAAAACGGCTGCCCAGAAAGCCTCGTCGACGTTCATATGAAGTCAAGGATTCCTAGATCCATAGTGCAGACGGCTAGGAAGAAACAGCTTTTTCTCCAACTTCCTTTTTTAAGGGTGATATGACAGCTGAATTACCTTCAAGATGACTGATGCGAACTTGCTGGCTGACTTTTAACGCAGCGCAAATTAACCTTGTCTTTACGAGCAAAATACTAGTTGTTCCTAGACTCAGATAAAGTGCCTGATCAACTCCAATCCATGGTTGTTTACCAGTCAACTTGCTCCAGTGGGATAGGTATATTGGACGCAAGACCAGATAAATAAAAAAGCGAACCAATGAACATTTGCCGAATTCGCTCATCGATCAGCGGGACAGAGCTAACTTGACTGCAACAACTAACCAGTTGAATTGCACGGGGTATTAATTCGAAATCCTGTATAGGCGACCGCCGCAACTAAGTCACTGGCCAAAAGCACGACTGCTTGTTATCGCTGAAGCTGTATGTATCAGATTGACAAACCTGAAATGATGCATTCAGAAGAGACTCGTCAACGCATTGCAACTACTTTGGCTATCAACCAACCATGACGGATCGGATCGTGCTGAACGGCACCACGCACCTTCAATCACTTGGTTTAAATTTAAATGTAGTCGTCCCAGCAGCCTACAAGCTACATAGCTCTACCACATTCTTCAAAAGCACCAGATGCATTTCACCCTATTGGGACTGGTCAGTGGTGCTCATTCTCTCGGTCCCCTACTCGGGCGTGAACTCATAACCGCTAGAGACTGACGTCAAGTAGCCAGCATCTTAAGTCACTGAGCCATAGGGGACACAGCTGGACTAGGTAATTTGTTAAAGCCATCTCAAGTTTATTTACCTGCTGCTGAAATACACTTTTCCAAACGTATATTTATGTAGTTGGTCTGAAGATGAATAAATCGATAACAACTGTTCGTCTCAAGCTTGATACTCACCTTTTTGCTTGGGTAGAAAATAATAAAATACTATCAACGCCCTTTTAAGGGCCGTCGTGATCTTCACAAAGCCTATCTCTTCATTGCTTGTCGGCACATACTTTTGTTGTGTATGACAGTTGAAGTTGCTTCCTTACTTTATTCGGTGTCACGTGACTCATTCGAAGAGTACGTGAAGGATGCTTCCCGAGTCGTCCTTTTTCGACCCGCGAATAAACCATATCTTTTATAAAGGCACCAGTGATAAAACTAGGAACAGAAGAGTAGATCCGTGGTATTCTTAGCGGTTTATTAGTAATATCCAATGAGTCCGCCCCATATTCGCACTCTTACCCGACACAACAGTGTTCCAAGACGTGGTGGCTCTTCGCCTAGCAAGGGTGTAACAAAACTGCGATATGGCGGATACACAACATCACTGAATAAACTCACCGCCCCTTAGCCGGATGATTATGTCTACTCCACGGACGTCACTCCTCCACCGATCGAACACAGTTATGAATAAAGCGGCACATTTGCAAGTTTAACTAACACAGTTGCATGCATGCGTACATAGGTCCAACATGTTACTCACAAACTTGTGACATCCGCGAAAATTTTCTGATCATGCGTGGTCATTTTCCCATGATCATGCCCATGAATACGTACCTCATATTGTCGAGAATAAACTATTTATTTATTTTTTATACGAGTTCCCAGTCATTCTTGTTATGGTGGTGGCAAGACACCGGAGTGCTTGTGCTGGTGGCGCCTCGATCAGGCGAACGGAACGAATATGAGGCCAGTAGACGGAACGCTAATCGATCGCTACCGACACAAGTGGGTGATAACTACCTGAACTGGCTGGATAATACGGAGTTGCTTTGCTCCTGCAACAACATGGCTCAGGTGGAGACTACACGAGAAATAACCAGTGAAGGTGTATCACGTTGCACATGTGCTATCTTGAGTATTCCTTCTGTTCATGACAGGTATTTGACCGGAGGTAAGTTTAACTTTTGCGCGCAGTGAAAATTCGCCCTTAAAGTCTTCAAATACTGTGCGTACGTAGCTGCTGTGTAGTGGGAGTCTTGACCTTTGGAGACCGGTCACTGTCTTCTGTAATGGTAGGATGCTGCATAACATTGGAGGATAGGTTGCGATATATCCCAGTTATCTTGCAACTTATGACGGCCTGCTACGGTCCCTTATGGCCATTTGGCGAAAGCTGTTAACCGTCATGGGTTACGTTCCCTGAAGCGAACTGATGGAATGCGCAGCACTGATGAGCCCCAATCATTATCCTCATTATGTAGGTTAGCTAGAGGTGGAAGAAACCTCGGTGACTGCACCGCAATACATAAAAGAAAAATAGGACGCAACAGATGCATGCCAACTGAGCTATTAGTAACGGATCGGCATCGTTCCGGAAGACAAGCAGCCGGCTGCTATGCAACAACAAGGTAATTTTTATGTCAAATTATATTATGCTAACAAATGAGCTGGTGGTTAGTGGGAGAGGCTAAGAGGGATGGGGAGGGACAAAGTAATTCACAGCATGAACGCCACTGAGGTCGACTCCTATCCATGTCAGCAAGTGTATCCAGCCGAACGTATTCATCGTCTTTCGGACCCAAACCAAGGAGCTGGAAAGCTCCAACCGAGGTCAGCTTCGAAGAAAGGCCTTCATTCCTCTCGACTAAGTCATCGCTTGGCTAGCTCTCCTGTTCTTCTCTCCACACTCCAGGGCGCAAACAAGGCATGTTGCTGGAGCCGGTGGGTTTGCATGCGTAACACGTTGCCGAGTCATCGGAACATGGTAGTTGAAATAACCGTTCTGAGCTGTACACTTCCTTGTCCTGTGCCGTAAACAAGGCCCCAATAGTGCGAACCGTTCGTCTGGTGCTTTTCCGGATTAAGTTTTTAACACAGCTGGATCGAATCAGTACATTTACGGCACAAGCAGAGTGCAGAGAGAGAGACTGCGCACCGATTTTTACGTTCACAATACAACGGACGCAAAACGAGTAAGATGATACCTGCTGCATCCCTGTAGCCTACACTTGGGCTCCCTGGTCACACGCGTCCTTTGCAGTCTGCCTGGTAGTTAGGCCGAATTTATGATGCCAAGTTCCGTGCTGATAAACGTTTTTCTCGCAAACCAAGCCACTTGTTAAACCCTGGTACTTTTTGCTGGATCCTTACTTTTCCCTGAAATCCACGGACTATGCAGGCCGGTGTACGTAGTAGGCGAGCGTAATTACTTAAGTTACTAGAATGACAACGATGTTCTTGAGTTCATGGAACTTTGCTGTGGCGTGAATGCGTCAGAGAGCTTTTGTTTGATATCCAAGGTTCCTACCAAATGTGATTGGGGCCGTGGTTTCCGAACGTGTGTGACTCTCGATGTAAGCCTTCACTACCGTGCGTCGATGGTGAAAGAACGACACTTCAGGTTTCCGTTTTTAAGCGAGGCTCCCGCTTTGTCGACGTCACGCTTAAACTCCATTGCAAGTTCTGGTATTCCTTGTGCTGTTTGTGGTTATCCCATATGCGTCGTCTCTTACAGCTTCTGACTACCTTCATGGTTGGGTTTCGGAGTACTGATCGTGTGACTGGATTGCGACATGCAATCTCGACTGAGGCTACAGTTTGCTTCAAAGCAAACCCCATCCTGCTTCGATTACTGGAACCGGATCCGAGGTGAACTTTCGGAGCTGCTCTCTCTCAATACTGCACTCTGCAACAGACCGGTTTCTTCCTGATTTGGACTCCTCAGGCAGAAATAGCCTGAGCTGAGAGTAGAGTCCGACTCAGCTGTTGATGGTTTACATTTGGTTGCTAAGGTGGCCCTCCTAGAGCAGCGGTTAGAAGCTCACAGTTGGGTATTAGAGTACCCGCCGTCTAGCTGGATCGCGATACACAATTGGGGCCACAGTTTAATTTGAAGCATACCTGCCATTTCAATCATTGGGACCAAGGCGTACGCCGTCAACTCCTATGAGTCGACTTCAAGACTCAGCTCACTCTTTGTGAAAAGCCCAACTCGGGACGACACTACTGTAAGTAGTCAGAATATTCCAAACTAAAGTCCACCGAGTTTGACAGCATATTCCCGACTGTTTGGTCAGTTGGTTAGCGTTGAGGTGTGGTTCCGAACAGTATTGCCAAAAGTCCCCGTGGACGTAGCTAGGTTTATGGATGGATGTTCCCTCGCCTCATGCTATGCGGGCTTCTTATATTCTCTTCTTCCCTCTCCAGTAATTCGTCACCCGATAAAACTGGCTCTGGTTCCGGTTACTTGTGCACACAGCACGTGCCCCATTGGAAATCTTTGCTTGTCCTGACTGTTACTTTTCTCATTATGGAGTCGGGGTGAAAAATTCCTACGATTATCAACAGAGGTTCAGTTACACTTTAGCTTTTAACTGTAGCGCGTAATCTGGAACCGATGCCATCATCTCAACTCCAGGGCGAGTGCCCAACTCGGAGACGAGTCGCAATCTCCTAATGTTATCGAGTTGTGATTAATTTATACGTACCGTATCAAAGGCGAATCAGTAATTAGGTGGACCGTTTTGCACACCTTGCTTTGTTCTCTCATGATGTAAAAGCTGCACTGGACGCCGACATGTCAAAACAACCCTTGGAAATCAGTGCATTTAATGCTAAAACACACTGTTCTATTCCTTTATTAATGGGACTCTTGCGAAATACTCTCGCTGTGCCGTATCAAGGTTTAATTTTATGTACTCATTATCGTCCTTGAACCTAAAAAAGGAGCACAGTAATAAATATTTGTCAAATTTGATTGGTGTCATTTTGAAGCACTCCTTGTGTGATTGAATTGCGACGCACAATCTCAATGTTATCGCTATTCAGATTGAAGTGAACCTCGGTCAATTCGATCACTGGGTTCGTAGCTAATGAAGCAGACAGACGTTGAGTATTGCTTGCCCCGTAAACACACAATGAGTGCTTCACAATCACACTCCAGTTAGCCATTAACGATTGTGACACGGGACATCGAATTAGAGCTTCCGGCTGACATCTCAATGACCCTGGGTTCGGATGCCTGCTACCTCTGTCTGATAAAATCCACTGTCTTCGAAACTGGTCGTTGAGTGCAGTGCCTTCTGGCGGGCAACATCCAATTCCCATCCAACTGAACTACGGTCCCGACGATCGAATTGACCAATGTTCACTTCAATACTAATCACTATCCACCTTGGGATTGCGCTCCGCAATCCAATCGCACAACAAATGCTTCCAACCAGTCATTAATCGTTGTGCCAAGCGTTGTTTGTCGTGATCCCATCTAACACCCCAATGTTCCGGGGTTCGATACTTATTATCTTCACGTGAGGAGATCAAATAACTTCGTTGAGTGCAGTGCTTTCGGGCGGATAACACTGAGTATCCATGTGCCTCAACAGTCGTCAAGGTTGTTTGGACTTCATTTGTGCACTGGAAACAGTTCTGCACAAGGAATTCGTACCTAAGGGACGCGTTCTAACGGCAACCAAATAGGCATCTGCTCTACGATTAACGCACTCTCTCGATTTTGGGTTTCGCCTTCACTTCTATGTATCTTGTCCTTATAAAGTTAAAATGTATGGCTATATTCCATGATTTACTCTACGTTAGTGTTGACAATCTGTATCTTGGCGATAGGTTCGCAATGTATTCTAACGCCAACAAGTTTCGTGATGTGCAACAATCATCCGTAAGTTATCGATCTGGGATGAGCTTTACGGAATCTTTACAAATCCTCAGTTACTGAAATTATGAAGAACACATAACGAGTCATACTGTCTGTTTTCTGGAAAATAACCAGTTGAACTGGTCGCTTAGTGGTGACTTTAGTCTTCTCTTCTTAGTAGCCAGCATGCTTCCAGTTGGATTTGTCACCAAACGATCGATGAATCCTCGTGACATCTTCAAGTATACTCAAGTGAAATAATGTTAGAGTTTGCTGTCTCCAGACTGCTGTGCTAGGAGTGAAGATAACATACTACTTAGTTATTCCGGACATTGTCACAATGGTCAAAAATGTTCAGCAAAACTATCATTCCAAATGTTAGCTAGGGATGAAAAATACCTCAGTTGTCGTGCCGTAATAAAATTCAGTGAGCTTTTCTAAAAAAGAATTGCAATTAATAGAACCATTTGCAAAACATGTGAAAAGCCTATCCTCCTTTTGGTACTGTTCTCATTTCTTTGTTGAGCAAACGTTTCTTTCCCCATTACCACTGCGGTTCTGATAGAACCGTTATCTATTTTCATACTTATGAATGTAGAACTATGTTTGTTAATATGCATCGAGGCTGGGATCGTGGTTTGACGGTAGGAACAAAGAAACTCAGCGCAGACGCCACTGACGTCGGCTCTTGGTCATATCAACATAAGCATCCGACCAGGTGTGTTCATATTCTCCAGGATTCCAACCAACTTGGAAATTAGGAAGCGCCAACCGAAGCTAACTTCGAAGTAGCAGTCCTCATTCTTCTTCATTATGTCATCGGTTAACCTTCCCTACTTCCATCCAGACCCCTCACGTCGCGACTGCCTATATGCCAGCTGCGTAGCACATGTTTTAGCCAGCATAGCCTGGTGTGTGATATTACGGTGTTGATCAGTCCACTTTGTTTTCATTGAGCCAGCAGCAAGGTGACGAACACGCTTAATACTCACGCGGCGTTCTCACCAGATGTAATGTAAAATGCGGAGCCGCGCTCCAAGCTTAATCGTGCTCTGCGCTGAGATGCCACACTATTATCCATTCACATGTCGAACACTCCAGAAAAACAACCACCGTGGCAAATGCTGCTCCACCCGATTTTCAGTGACGTTAGGAGGAGAGTGTTGACGGTCTCTAGGTCTTGAACTCTGTTATTTTCTGCCATGTATAAAGAGTGGAGTTCACTGTTGGAAGTAAGCCGCGCCTTTGACCTATCTGCTTCAGATAGGGTCCCAATGGCGGAACTATCCGGGATTCGCTACGAAAATTACAGTCTAAGCTGAGGATCTACGCATTCACCTGTCCGTGCATTTCATTAAATTCCAACTGTTTACCTGGTCACACATAATCCGTGCAATCTGTAGTTCTGTTCAGTCGCACGACCGTGATCTGCGCACCAGATTGTCATGAATTCAGCTGTCGCGCGTCAGCAAGAGAACAATATTTGACCATGATGGGGAAAACAGTGTCGAACGAGGACGCGACACAAAGAAAGTGGGTCTGAAGCAAAGTAAAATGAATCGTGGCGGGATACTTGCATATTTGACGACAACGATAGGTACTGCCCATGCTGAATAGTCCACAGACCGCGCCGGCCAACTCCAAACGATCAAGTTCCGCAACAAAATGTGCAAGCCTAGTGTATGGTACCGGTCTTTTGGGTCTGAACACCCGTTCAATGAGAGTAAGGCTTGCTTTGATCTCTGTGCATTTTCTCAAGCCGTTGTGAAACACAGATGGGAATCTTCTTCGTAACTGCTCGATCAGTTTATTGTTTGATGCATTCACTTCCGAAGAGGACCTCGTATGTCCAAGCCGGAGGGTATTGTAGACTCGACTGAGGGGAATGTCGAACAGGTGGAACTTCTGGATTCAGTCAAGTCCAACCAGATTCAAATGTGACAGCTCCCTAGGGTATACAATGACGTTTGCCACAGCAGCGCCAAAAACCATTTCACATTGAAGCTCCCCATTGAGATTATGTTGACCTTCTGAGGCGTCAGGTGCAACCTGTGTCGTTCGGCTGATCGATAGAGCACCAATATACTGCCAAATTTTGCGCGAGATAATTTGTATGTCTGAGGCTGTGTCCAGCTGAAGACGTACTTGTTGCATTTTCAGGTGAACTTTGGTTTACTTTCTGCGAGCCACATATTCCTCGGAATGGGCCACTCTAACCGTACTATAGCTGTTCAATCTTTTGCGACATTCGAATTCGGTCGTGAATGTCTAGCACGCTTGAACAGTAGTCTGGATCGGCAGTGGGTTTCCTTATGGCCCCGTTTAGGACACTTGTGTCAAACATGTTTCAGGAATGGTCATACTCGAACAAAATGCCACTCACCACATCTTCAACAGGCAGTCGGGGGCTTGGGATTCCTTCTGGGCTTTCCATGTCTGGTTTCACTTGGAATCAATTTTTTGAAGTGCTTTTCAATACACTAAGATTTGGGGTTGATTCTTGCCCCTCCAGCATAAACGTCTCATGCTTGTGGGTTAGTAATCTTTGACATTCAGTAGTGATTGCCTGTAGACTCACTTGCGGGTCTGGTTCAAGTTTAGTCAGCAGCCTTGTGCGAATGTCTGCATCCCCTGGGGAATGAAGACCACAGATAAAAAACAAACTGATCTGCCGGGATGGTTTAGATGTCACATTTTTCGAACTCGCGTAACTGAACTAGTCGTCAGCGTCCATCTTGGTGATCTTCAGGCATTGATATCGCTTGTTGATGATGAATGGCTGCTCTTCAAATATTTGGCCCAGGCATTTGACAGTCTCAACAAAAGTGCCCTCTCGAGTGTTCTAGGGCAAAATAACAACAACCGGACTTGCCGATCGTCATCATGGTCTCCAAGTTCAACGCGGAACACATCTTCATAACGCTTGAACCAAGATTCAGAGGTGGGGCCAGCATCAGGGTCGTACGAAATTTCGGTAATGTTATTAGTGATAGCGTCTGTCGATGCAGACGGCTTGAGGCTTGTGGGCCGGTTTGGATTGACAGTTGGCGCGTAAGTGTTTCGATCAGCCTGAGTTAGGATGCCCCAAATTTTACTTGTCACTGCAGCAGAATGGCATTGAACTCATCAGATGATATGGACATTTTGATTAGGGTTCAACCCGTCGCCAGCTGAAGTGATCGTCTGAATTGACGGTTGATTCCCAAGCGGAACACGGTTTCGCTGGCCCCCTACAGTAGGGAGAGAAGACCGGATCGGAGGAGCAGAGGAACAGGAATGTATTAACCAACCACACCGTTCATTATAAAGGTAAAATCGGAAGTTCGTGAATGGTATTTAATGCCCACGTGGAAAACTCCAGAAGTGTCAACTTATGGCCAATGGAATAATGCCGCACTCGTGTTAAGTGACCGTTTCACCCGGTTGGCTATCTATTCGCCAGAATCCGTGCGGATGAGTTTGACTCGCCTGCCGTGCCTTGGCTCCGTAACGGCGATGGGTTCTTCGGTTGTTTGCTTAGTGTATTCCTTCTTAACAATTTAAAGTACCAAAACGAGGCATCCGTCATCAGTTTAGCGCTCGTTGTGGATAAATGCATCAAAGCAAATTAGACATTACTTCGCTCTCTGTTCGACAGGCACTTCGCTAACTGATCCGTTGTCACTTAGGCATGATTGAGAACCGACTTACCAATTGAAGCAGTGCTATTTCAAACTTACATAACTGCAGTGGGACTTGTACGTTGTTTTGACCACGGCAGCGATTTTGCAAACAGTTCCAACACATCGCTCAAAGTCCTACTCTCTTATTAACCACTCATCCTCACTGTGCACCTGCCATGTTAATGTCAGCATCATTACCTAGTGGAATGGCGCCATGGCGTTTGATCATGATCGAAAATCGTCGGGTGATCAAGCTGAATATGTAGTCGTACCACCCCTGGTAGGGTCACCACTCTGAAGGGCCCGTGTGAGTTATAAACATCTTAACTAGCACCGTTTATCGATTGCCCGCATTTTTCAATTGTAACACGGCCCTAGTTCTGTTCTTTGCTTGGTGCTGCGTCCAAGCTAGGTGAGAGAAACACAGGACATGACTTGTCAGAAAACGATTATATTTGTAGGTCACATGTCCTCGGCATAACCTTCAAATCCAACTGTACATTGCTTGACTGATTGACGATCACCTGTCTGCTCACGTCCATACGTATTCGCGACCTCCAGCACTTGGCCGCAGTCCAGCTCACGCTTTCTACATAGCAATCTGTCTCATCAATAACGAATTAATCTCATCAGGTTCCCTCGACCACATAGCAACCAATGCCGCAGACGATGATCTGACTTTGTCAGCTTTCTGCGGGGCCTCACGTGGGTCCACTTCGCGTCTAGCAACCCTCAATCCGTTGTGGCCACCTAACAGTCTCAAATAGAATGGTGTCTGCAAGTTCCTGTTTTGTACCCACCCCCATTTCTTCTTTGTTTTTTTCAGCCTTACTAATGCCAACTGGTTCCGCAGAATCTCGGACAATGGACAATGGACAATGGACAATGGTTTATTACGGGTAAAAAAGCATCGCTTAACAAGTCCCGTGGGATGGAAATTATTGCGAAAATCAATTGCATAATAAAGTGAAAAGCGTTGTGGTGGACTCACCATAGACTTATGTGGAATAGCGGAGATGTTCGCATATCAAACGTATAAATCCATAAATCCATTGGTTAGGCGTTTGGCAAGAAACCGTTTGATTGCGTTTTGTAGCCCCTGGCTAACAAGTCATAAAATGAAATGTAAGTGAGACAATGCATCGTCAACACGTTTTTTAAACTATCGCCAGATTGGGAGCAGAGACGACATAATTAGGGAGGGCGTTCCAAGGCTCACACACGCGGAGAGAAAAGAAATTTCTACGGCATTCAAGCCGGCTATAATGAATTGTCAGTTTCAGAGGGTGACCTCTTAGTTTAGTGTTGTGGTTCAATTCCAGCAGCGGACGGCAAATGTGGTTTGGGTTCTTCAGAATCTGGTAAACCATTATGAGATCCCCCCGCAAAAGCCGATATCGACTGCTGTACATTCTTAGAGATTTCAGTCTAAGCTGATAGGGCAGATGAAAGAGGCCCCTGACGTTCTTGGTTGCCCGTCGTTGAGGAGTCTCGAGAGCAACGAGATCCTGTTTCTGCCACGGCTGCCACGCCTGAATAGCATATTCCACGTGAGGTCGCACGTAGGCGTTAAGCATTTGGGGAAAGATTGAGGGTTCAAACCGACCGAAGGCTCTGCGAAGAAGGCCGAAGTGTTGATTTCCGGTTCTCCTCGCCTTCTCTGCTTGTTTTGAACACCCGAGATCTTCCTGTACCAATACACCCAGGTCACGCTCCTGAGAAACCTTCGCCAAGGTGTGGTCTCCAATCTTGTAAGCGCTCACCAGCTGGTGACGCAGATGCATCACTTTGCATTTAGCCATGTTCAATTGAAGCTTGTTCCTCCTTGACCATTCGTAAATGCAATCTAGGTCATGTTGGAGCAGATCGTGATCTGCCTTGTTACTAATCGCCCGCCATATCTTGACGTCATCGGCGAAAAGCAGGAAGTTTGAGGAGATGACTCTTGCCAGGTCGTTGATAAACACCAGGAATAAACGCGGTCCCATCACTGAGCATTGTGGGACACCACATTCCACGTCAATTGGATTAGAAAGTGATCCCCTAACACGTACTTGGAGTTTTCGTTGGTAAAGGAAGTTGCCAATCCAACCAAGTACTGGATCTCCGATTCCGTAACTTTGTAGTCTTTGAAGTAGGATGCGGTGATCAAGGCGGTCGAAAGCTTTGGAGAAGTCCAGATAGATGACGTCGACTCCGACCCCATCATCGGCCAATTCCGTCCAACTTCCTCGTGCAATGAGTAGGTTGGTGGTGCATGACCGGTGTTGACGGAAGTCATGCTGTTCCGCTACCAAGATGTTGCATTTTTCCAGGTAGTCCATTAAAGCCTCAGCGACGACTGCTTCCATCACCTTCGCGAGCACAGGGAGGAGAGTCACTGGACGATAGTTAGCAGGATCGGAACGGCTACCGCCTTTAAAAATAGGGGTTATAATGCCACACTTCCACATAGTGGGGACTTGTTGTTCATCAAAGCACCTTTGGAAGAACTGTGACAGTGGTTCAGCTAGCTTGGTGGCCACAGCCTTCAGTGCCTTCGGGCGGATGTTGTCTGCTCCCGGAGAACTATGTTCACGCAGTGAGAGTAACTTCCTTAGCACAATTGATGGGTTGAAAATAACATTTGTAAACAGAGGTGTCGGTAATGAGCTTGATATTATGGGACAGGTAGAGATTGCGAGTTCAAAATTGGGGCGTATTGCAGCCGCAGTGCATTAGCTGCTTCTTCGGCGCTTTGTACTCTACCGCCTGCCGTGAATAGTGGGGGTATTCCATGCTTCACTTTACGAAGCTTATTGACATGCTTATACAGCAGTTTGTTGTTTGCCATGAACTTTTGGCTAGGCACTGTTGATAAGTTATTTTGTCCTCACGGACAAGTGCGGTGCAATGGTTTCGATGGGCCAGGAAATTTTCCCAAGTCTCTGAGTCGGGGTTAATCTTGTAGGCACGCCATGCTGCTTCCCTTATCGCCAGGCATTTGCGAGTCCTACTCCTTATAATTGAAGGCATTTTCGCGGGATGAAGGGGTTTGGTCTCTGTTGCTTTGTTGACGATGTCGCTGAGCTTATTAACGAACTCTGCCCAAACGTTGTCAAGGGGACTTATGTTTGAGAATTCCCAAGAAGCTGCGTCGGCGAGTTCTTTGAATACGTGGTAGCGTGTGATTGTATGAGTTAGTTCCGAGTGTTCAGATGGATACTCTGCATAACATACATAGTCAAAAGTTATTACTACGTGGTCACTGAGACCTAATGGACTATCCATCAATAACTTGTCAATCATGAGCTCTTCATTTGTGAGCACAAGGTCCAGTATGGACGGTTTGTTTGCTGTCCTGAATCTAGTGGGCGTGGTGACGTGATTGTACAAAGGAATATTAGCGATCAGTTCCTGCAAGTCTGCTTTGAACTGCTCACTGGGCGATGCCGAAACCTCCAGATTGTGTAGATTGAAGTCCCCGGAGATGAGAGTGTGGCTGTACCTAGTGCGTGTTACTCTGTTCAGGCCACGGATCAAGCAGGAATCCATTTCCAGAGTGGACGTTGGGGGGCGGTAAACGATGGCTATGAGACATGTATCGTTGTGTCTCAGTCGGAGACGGCACCAGAGTGAGTCGGTAACGTGTGTTTCCAGGTCCTCAACTATTGTACATCGTAGATTGCTGCGGTAGTAGAGTAGGACCCCACCTCCTCTGCTAGGGCGGTCGTTCCGGATGAGTGACATTCCGGCTATCTCAACCTCAGCTTCAGTCACCTCTTGATGCAACCAAGTTTCGGTAATAGAAATTAGGTCCCAAGCATTCGCAACCTGACGCAGTCGAAGTTCGTTAATTTTACTGAGGAGCCCTTGGGCGTTGGTGTACATACATGAAAGTTTCTCAGATTAAATCAGTGTTTCGGAGGTTGTACAACTCATACGTGTAGTTTCGCCGACCAGTGAGTGGCCGGCGACTAGATGGGTGGATGAAGCAAATGAGTTTACGCCGACCATTAAAGGGTCGGCGACTAATCGTTTTTTTGGATGGGTTGCATACTCTCGAGAAGTATTTGATATATAAGCAGGTATCAGATGCTCCGAATCCCGGTGTTTGCTCGTGCTCTGCTGTACCCCTCCGGATAGTATGGCTACTCTTGAAACCGTCCCCGAGTCGGGTCCTGCAGCTGGCGTTTTCACTAAGAGTTGTGCCTCTACTGAATTGTCATTAAAAGGTGTTGGTGTTCTTGCTGCTTTCAGACGAATTTCCGTTGGCAATTTGCGACGGGATTTAATCCAGTTCGCTAGTAGTGCTTGTGCCATTTGTTCTGACTGTAACACAAGTTTTAAGAGCCTTGGACCGCATCCCATATAGTTTGGTGATATGGGGATCCTTGTCAACGAGGTGACCACCACATTTTCGAGAGAAAGAACCTCCCGGATGTAGTGCCATTGCTCGCGGTCATGCATCTGAGCATCGTCAGAAGAGGAGTCAGTAAGCTCAGGAACACCGTGAGCAATCACTGTTTTCTTATCTTGACTTATTCTGTACCTATCTTTGTTAGCGGGATCCCCTGAACGTTCTTTCCACGGGATTTCGGGTAGTATGCGCACTCCACTTGAGTCGTTGCGGAGACGATTCGCGGACAGCAGAACGGCCTCAGTCTCGTCTTGGTGCTCAGACCATAGCTTTCCGACTGGACGAAGCTTCAGCTTCCTCTCCAACCTCTCTATGGTTTTCCTCCTCAGCAGCCGAGGAGTTTTACTCATCTTCTTCACCGTAATGCAGGTGGGTCCACCAGATCATAAGCTAATCATGTTTGTCCGGCACCCAGTCTTACACTTGTATTCCCTTCTCTGTTTCAGATGAGTCAGAAGGTCTCTTGGTTGTAACGCAACCCAGTAATTCTCTCCTTCTGGACAAGCATTCCGGGGCACTCAAACCTCAGGACCCCATCCGCCTGTATTTATTGTCCCGTGCCTTAATTTTCTATGCTCTCTGAGTCTTGCTGCAGATTTTCTACATAAAAACGTACGTCTTGTCTGTCACCCCGCATTGACCTTCCGTATGGGGTTTCAAATAGATCTGCCAAGTTCCTGTATTCATGGGTCCTATCTTGACAACGCGAGTAGCCTAAGGTATCAGCGCATCACCTATCAACTTCATAAGCATTCTGTTGGTCCGAATGTTATTCGCCAACTCCGTGCAATCGGATGATGAAGCAACTCTGGAGAATCTTCTCTGTGATCTTGGTAAGACATACGTATTTATTGTGCGAATTCCCACATAATCCGAAGTCTTCCGGAGCCATTCCAAACCTCAGTGTCTTTTCGTTCGTTGCTTCTGAATTCTCAATTACCTCCCACTGAGGCGCGTTCGGTGGCACAATCTTGTTTGATGCACATTCATCATTTTGTGATACTGCCTAAATCGTTGGTACGATCAAACGACGAAGATTGAAGTCGGTTAAAAACTGATTGGCTTAAAAACATACGGTTCTGGAAAACGGCTACCCAGGACGAATTATCGACTTTCATATGAAGTCAAGCATTCCCAGATTCACTGTGCAGACGGTTGAGAAGAAACAGCTCTTTCTCCAACTTCCTTTTTTAAGGGTGATATGACAGCTGAGTTATCTTCAAGACGACTGATGCGAACTTGCTGGCTGACTTTTAACGCAGCGCAACTTAACCTTGTCTTTACGAGCAAATTACTAATTGTTCCTAGAATCAAATAAAGTGCCTGATCAACTCCCATCCATGATTGTTTACCAGTCAACTTGCTCCAGTGGGATAGGTATATTGGACGCACGATCAGATACATAAAAAGCGAATCAAAGAACATTTGCCGAATTCGCTCATCGATCAGCGGGACAGAGCTAACTTGAGTGTAATAACTAACCAGTTGCTTTGCACGGGGTATTAAGTCGAAATCCTGTATAGAGTACCGCCGCAACTAGGTCACTGGTGAGAAACACGACTGCTTGTTATCGCTGAAGCTGTATGCATCAGATTGACAAACCCGAAACGATGCATTCAGAAGAGACTCGTCCACGCATTGCAACTACTTTGGCCATCAACCAACCAAGACGGATCGGATCGTGCTCAAAGGCACTGTGTGCTTTCAATCTGTGCACAAGGAACAATACATTTGTACGGGTTAAGAAGCAATGATTTACATGTCCCGTTGAATGGTTTTGCGAGATTATCAATAAATAATCAGCATTGGGTTATTTAGGATTAAATGAGGGACTCATCATTTGTTTCCCTTTACTTCTGCCATCCGTGTAATTTCACAGCACAAACTTGTAACAGCAAATAAAACCGAGGTATATTATAAGAGTGGGATGGTGATGTATTACTGGGTAACAATGCGTAAGTGAATAAGTGGGTCACTTGAACGTCTTTCGTCTATGGATAGTGATGGTACAGAAATAATCGATTTTAGAAGAGCATTTCACGGGTGATACACACGGACGGAAATGAAGTTCGTGCAGCAATCCAGGCGGCTGTGCTCTTCTGCTAGTTTTGGTGTGTGTAACCTCTTAATTTTGTATTACTACGGAGTTGCAGTAACGAGCGGCACACATGGTGTGGATTGTATAGAATTAAGTACACTATTATCAAGTCACCCCGTAGGCGGCGTTAACTTCCGTTAAATACCCCCAAACGTTCCAGCTTCTCATCGCATGGACGCTGACGCATTCCAATGATGCTCAATGTCGGGGTTGCTCTAATGCATTAAGCTCGTGTTTTAGCAGTGGGTGCCAAGCCTGAAGTGCATATTCGAAATGAGGACGAGCCTACACACTGAGCATCTGCTGAAAAATAGAGCTATTTTATTTTTCGAACACCCACCGTAAACGGCCGCATGTTGGTTACCAATTTTGGAGGATTTCGGGATTTCCTGGAACAACCAAGATTATCCAGAACTAAGAAGCCTAAACCACTTTCGGTGGCAGCTGGTTCCAGCACATGCGTCCCGAGCCTGTAACAGTGGTTGCTCTGGTATCGTATAGAGAACGGCTTGCATTTACTCACGCCGTATGGCTGCGAATTTCGGATGGACCAAGGATGTGCCGTGTCCAGATCATTCTGAAGCAGTTGCAGGTCAGTATTCCCTTGAATCTTGCGCCGAATCTTGACCTCTTCAGCAAACGGCAGGAAGTTAGATGTACTTGCTTGTGTGTCGTCATTGGTATATAACAAAAACCATCGGGAACGTAGCAACGAGCCTTCAGGCACACCACATTCAAGTTGTAAGGGGTCAGAGAATGCTCTCCGAAATCTGACCAACAGTTGCCGCTGAAGGGGATAGTTGGCGATCCATCTAAGAAGAGGTCACCGGTACCATAACACTGTAGCTTGGAAAGGAGTATCCGATGATCTGGACGGTCGAATGCTTTCGAGAAATCCAGGTAGATCATATCAACCACCTCTCCAGCGTCAGCTAACAGGTTCCAGCTACTCCGTGCTAGTAGCAAATTGATTATGCATGATCAAGTTCGACGGAAGCCGTGCTGCTCAGAAATAATAACAGAGTTTTCAAAATAATCCACCAGCACAGCGGCTGTTATGGATTCCATTAGCTTGGACAGTATGGGAGAAAGGAACCTGTGCGCTTGTTTGCAACCTTAGTTCTACTTCCACCTTTGTGAATGGGGCTTATTATTCCAAGCTTCCACATGACAGAGACTTGAATCTGCTATAAGCAGCGCCGGAAGTACCGAGCTAGTGGCCCTGCCTGTTGACTTGCTGCTGCTTCCATTGCCTCTAGGCGAATAATATCGAACCCGGGGATTTGTGTTTGCATAGTGTGGTCCGATTTTCAAGGCAGCTTCGGTGGTTAAGTAAATGTGTGAGTTCCGGCGGTGGAGCGATAAAAACTGGAGGATCTTCTGATGGTAACAACCTCTGGAAGGTGGGGGCATCCCACATGAGTGGCGTCTTTACAGCTTCCCTAGCCGTTCGTTTTGGGCCATCAGTCTTCGTGAGTGACGGAACTCCTTGCTTCACCTTCCGTAGACCATTGACGTGCTTATACAGCAGTTTAGGACCGGCGCTGAAGTTTTTGTCATGTTCTGCTGATGCGCGGCTTTGTCATCTCTGAGCAATTGAGGACAGTAGTTACGCTGGCCTGTGTAGTTAGTCCAGCTTTCTGATTTTGGGGATAATCTATACTCTCGCCTAGCTGCTTTGCGTGCTGCCAACAACTTTCTAGTTGTGCTGATTAGGTAAGTAACTGTTTCAGGTCGTTTGCAAACTTTGTCTCTGAGGCATCCGTAACCAGTCGATTGCACGTGTTTACGAACTCGAGCCAAAGGACATTGGAGGAGTCTTCGGCGAGGAACGGCCAGGTTGTGCCACTGACGAAGTGGGCTAATCGATCGTAGCATGTTATGGTTCGCGCCTTCTCCTGGTCCGCATCTCGGTATTCTGCATAGCAGGTGAAATTGAAACCAATAACTGCACTATCACTGCGACCTAACGGGCAGTCTACAACCAGCGCATCAATCACACGTTCTTCGTTGGTAAAAACAAGCTCAATCACGGATGGATTATTACCCGTTCTGAACCGAGTAGGCAAAGTGACATGCTTATAAAGCGGAAAACTGGTTACAAGCTCAAGCAGGTCGACCTTAAATTGTTTGCTGCTCGTGGCAGGTGTATCTAAATAATCTACATAAAAATTACCCATGGGCAAGATGTGAGTTTATGTTATTTTTAGATTTTGCAGTAAGGCTGTTACAATTTGGTAGTCCGTTTCAGACGTGGAGTTATAGGGACGATACATCAAGGCTATAAAGCAATTGTCTCTGCCACTTAACTGCAGACCGCACCAAAGAGAATCAAGGAACCAGCGAAGCTGAATACTCCATGAACTCGCACTGGAAGTCGCTTCAAAAATACAGAATTACGCCTCCTGTTTTTGTCGGTTTGTCTTTCCGAATGTGTGACATGCCAGGTAGCTAAATTTCAGCGACTGTCATTTCTGTATGTGGCCTGGTCTCCGTGGTGCCAATGATATCACACTTCTAGGAAACTTGGCGATGTTTCAGTTCGGCCAGCTTATTGAAGAGGCTCCGAGCATTAGTGTACAAACAGACTAGTTTATCTGTCTCCAGAAGCACATGGGTTCAAGGAAGTTTGGTTTGAGAGAGTGTCGACCGATGTGAGGTCGGTCGTTATTCTTTTTTTTGATGAAATACTGTAACCACTTCCGTACCTTGTTTTAGCCAACGCGCCTCCCAATCCGCATATAAATTTACGTCAATATCGGACAAAGGGGCAATCATCGCTGGTAGGTTTGCTTTTACTGCTGATTACGTAACTGGACTTTGCATAGCCTCTTTAGTCCTTAACCAAATTTCCGATGGAAAGTACTTTCGATTTTTGCGCCAATGTGATATATCCGTCGCTGCTTGGTCGGATTAAACTACGAGTTTTAACATTATCGGGCCGCATCCTCTATAATTTGGAGAGAGTGGTAACGTTTGAGCAATCCCGCCACAATATGATCCAAGAAAAGGATTTCGCGGGTTATTCACCACTGTTGCAGATCATGATTTCCGGCGTCTTGACTATCGTGTGAAGTAAGCTCTAGCACACCATGCATGAAGATGGAGTTTAGGCAGTCAGGCGTGCTGTGTCCTTTTTTGGAGTTTCTTTTCGACACTCGCATGCTCCATGAAAAGGCAGGATGGATAGATATTCCATACGATCCATGTTGCAGCGCGTTTGCGGAGAGCAGAACCTTTTCCAAATCAGTTGAGGATTCTAGTGTTACTGTAATGAGTCGGAGATCGTAAAGCGTGCAGAGTTCGGGTGTCGAGTAATTCGTACTAAGCTTGTGGGTTTGGATTTTGTTATCATCAGAAAGCACAGTGACTCCCATTGGGTAGATCATAAGGTAATTTATCTTGCAATCTGAAAACTGCTGATTCGGGTACGTTCTGACTCACAACAGTCAGGACACTATTGTTACACACATATTTCGTTGCACTTTAAGATTAAGGGATCGTTTGTCCTGACTTGATACCAAGTGATGATTGCTTTGTTTTTGTCTCTCCACTCAAGTTAGTGGCGTTTGTAACAGAAGTGAACTTTGCAGCAATCGTGGCATATATGACTGACGTTCTAAGGGATTTTTACTGGACAATATACCTCTGAGCTGCAGGTGCTGATGGCTGCTGCTATGCTGCTTTGTCCTTTTTACATGCAGGTGTCATTAAGTCTGGTGGGATTTGATTAGTCACACGTTTCGGGATTAACAAAACACGAAGCTTTGAGCAAACAATTGTTTTCGATTACTTCTTCATCAGGCTCATACAGTAATATACATTATGTTACGTCTGCTGAATCGTTAGTGTAACAAAGAAGGTTTGTAAATCAGCTTGCCTTTCTCGCGCTTGTAGAGCACCGGGAGTGTTTAATTCTCTTATAGAGCCTGGTCGTCCGTCCAACGTACCTGCCCCACGGCTTTCCTGATAGACGCGTCCAAAAAATTCATTTGGTTGTTGTTTTCTTCTTCAGCTGTAAATGCGGCATTGGGGTGCGCATTGTTGAAACAGTCGATTATATCTTGGGGTTTGGTGGTCCGATCACTTATACAAATTATATCATCCACATAGCGCCGATAGAATTTCAGACCGGATATGACCTGTTTTAATGGACCGTTTTCTAGCATTCCCATATAAATATCCGCTAACAATGGACCAAGCGGGGAGCCCATTGCAACGCCATCAACCTGTCTATAAAACTCACTATTGAATTGAAATTGAACGTTGTACGTACATCTGAGTATCAGTTCTTTCAGTTGGTTGCTTCGTATACCGATATTTATACCATGCTGGTCAATGTTTTCGGTTGATGCCTGTATTTAGTTGCCAAGGCCGCTGTTGATCTCTCGGATTTACGATCCATGTTCACCTGGTGTTCTGCCAATGATAAGAAAAAGCCAACGGTGATCGGGACCTGGCTGCTCATGGTTCAGAAGCAACAGGTTGTGCAAAGTTCCTTAAGTTAAATGTTCCTAGGTTTAACAGGTTCCGACTTTCTTCCAATGAGATGATATTAGTGCCCATTCGCTTCTCGACTTCTGCTACGAACATGTTGAATTTCTGGAATAGGACAGGCATGCACTTGACAAATGGGATGGTCGAACATCTTGTACAGAACCAAAAGATACCTTGATAGCTATTCGTACCTCGCAACTACTGTTGGGATAAGCTATAACTTTTCGGATGTTACCACTTGGAACAATGCTAGCAAACTAAGCAGAGGATGGCTGCTCGATTACATTCTCCAGATCCTCAAGCACTCGTAGCTTGGAGCTCTTTTTGATGTACACGTACTCGATGTTTGCCATCGGGCCTTATTCTCTTAGCCAGTGGGATGACTGGTGACTTTTCCGACTTTCTTGGCGGTATACATCGGTCAAACAAACCTTGAAGTCGTGGAAGTCAAATGCGCGGTCGATGGAGTTGATCTGGCTGCGCCTCTGTACCAAGGGTATGCAGTTGCACCAGCTGCTAAGGCCACAAACAAATCCAAAACAGCGGACTCGGACAGCAGTTGGGCCAATCACTGAGATCTCCGAAAGTACCAGGAATATCCACCGAAATAGCACAGATTGAACAAGACACCAAAGGAAGCATATTGGTGTACAATTCACACAGAAGACACGTGTAAGACAGCAATCCGGAGGCAAAAGTAGAATGCAGAACATGGTACTTCAAAAATCCGCGACGCCCGTGGTGCAGTTCATGATAGCCGTTTACATTTTTCTAAACAGTAAACAATTTATGTGCCTTCTACTGAACTTCACTTTTCCCATTGCGCATTACTGTAGTTAGTCTAATGATGACTAACTCAAAAACAATTTCTTGATTCAAGATTAATACTTACTCGTCCTCTTAGGCTACAAATAAATGAGCATCTTACACGTGACCTAAGGATTTCATGGAAGATTTCTGACTTATTAAGTTCACATTTCAAAGTCCCACATGAGTTATTGAAGCCACTATTGAGATGAAGCGGTAGGGAATTCGGTGTTACCCACCCGAAATCACTGCATTCCAATTCGCTTTTCGATCTTAGTCGATCTCATGGAGTAGAGCCTGTGAGGTTTTGACATATCGGCATACTTTTTGAAATTATTGTATCCACATATACCAGTTCATGCACAGCGACTGCTACAAATTCACTCATCAATGCTAATCATCATCTTCATGGTGCACCAGCTGATTGTATACTATCTTCACCGACTGCACATTCGTGACTGTGCAAATACCTACTGTCCTTTTGTCATTCCAAACTTGACGCGATCTTACGCGACCAACCTTTAGTTGTTTTCGGAATTACTAACAAGTTAAAATTATAACTGCAATCTATTACCGTCTATCCCATCTATTAACCAAATTTACATTCACTGGTTTAAGTTTTATTCCTGTTACACTATTGGAATCGTGTGGGACAGCCGATTATTCATCCATGCGGTTGCATTAAGTGCTTCCCAGAACTCAGCTGTCTTGAGTCGTTTATCCTGGACTGGGTGCGATGTTTCTTGATCGCACCTTTGGAAAGGAATTTAAAAAGCGGACTGCTGAGTGGTACAGACGGCTGCGGTTTTCCGAACTCCACGCGCCTTAATCTGATGTATAGACTGGTGCAATTAACAAGGACGCCTGTTTATGACTTCATCAGTATCTTGGCAGCGTTATTTTATACCATCAACGCGGTTATCCTGAAACTTGGATACAACCAACTCCTTCCGCTTCGCTTTGAAACGCATGTACCCATGTGTTCCCAAATTCACCCTAGGTTTTACTACTATAAAGTCATAAGTAGTCCACCATTATTCACATTTAGTTTGACGCAGCATTAAGACGTCTAGTACGGCCTTATGCGGTATACGGGAATCAGCCGAGAATGCAGCGTTCCCCATTTTCCCTTTAGTCTTTAGTATATAACTTTCCATTTATTGTTGGATACCACTTTGTTCAACGCAAACGGCTGTACGTGATGTTTTCTGTTGTCATACACTTTGAAATTGAATAAACTTGGATTTTGAAGTGATTCTATGTCCACTCACGCGTCACTTTAGCCATTTGCATGTTAGATATTTTGAGCTGCCTTATCTTAATCATGTTAGAACCTCAGTAATTGCGGTGTTGTTTGCAATTTGTCCAGAATCCTTACAGTCCAAACCACGCAGTTAGATACGTTTCCTCATTTCGCCCATAGGTAATGTTGCAAAAAGTTCCTTATTCGCACTTATAAAACCACGTGAATTTTCAATGGGAAGAATAAATATAAGTTTTACATGTTTACTTGACATGTTGACTTGTCGTTGAAAGAAGCCGTGATGGGTGGGGCTAAAGACAAAGTTGGTTCCACTGCATGTCGGTAAACTTGGCGAATCGAGCATTAATTGTTATTGATAATTTTTACCCTTGTTGATGTTGTTTGTGGCACTAAAGAGATAAGCAGAAACGGCACAAATTGGAAAAAGGGATACAAGAAACAGCAAAATGATAATTTCTACTTCTAAGTTTAACGCTCGTGTGAAGGTCGAATTTTCCTGTTCTACAGCAGCTTAACAGGGTTTGTATCGGTTTGCTACTATTGGGGTTTCACAAGTATATTGTCAACCGAAAACTGTTAACGCCTGAATATTAAACAATTAAGTTAGCTCAGTGCCATATTTTCTACAGCAGCTCAAAGACAAAATGTTCTCTGAATAGAATGACATTTGATCTCCTGAACAACATGAGGAGCTCAGTCATATACCTTCACCTCACGAACACATATGTAAACAAGGTCGGCGCTCCATTCAATGTACATTGGTCACGCCTAATTGGATCAGTGTGAAGTAAAATTCGTCATCAAATCGGAAAACGATACGCCCAATGATTTCGTACATATGGGTGTGCAAATAATCACACTGGACAGGCTGGTTAAATTTGGTATTTTGTTTCAACTAACACGTGCGTAGTAGTTTTATTCCGAAATTTACTATTGCTGTGACTACGAGTAGCCCCGGAACACCTGCACTTAAACATATGGACAATGAGTTGCTAGCGCTGCATCCTCCACAGAACCCCTCACATATACACCCAAAGTCTGTTTCCGCCCTGAATGAATGCAGCGGAGATTAATAGGGTTGGAATCACGATCTATTTGGATGCTGTTTGCACTTTCAACATGTACATGTTGATGTTCTAATGGAAGAAGTGTTTGTACCAAACGCACACAGAGAATAGTGGTTCAATCGGAGTCCCCTCATTTACTTGAACCACTT
>OX104064.1:229250791-229420223 GCA_944474145.2 Dicrocoelium dendriticum
TTTTGGATGGGTTGTAGACTCTCGAGACCAATTTGGTATATAGTCAAGTATCTGATGCCCCGGATCCCGGTGTTTGCTGGTGCTCTGCTATGTTCCTCCGGATATTATGGCTACTGTTGAAACCGTCCCCGAGTTGGGTCCTGCAGTTGGCGTTTTCAGTGAGAGTTGTGCCTCTACTGAATAGTCATTAGGAGGTGCATGTGTTTCCGTTGCTGTCAGACGAATTTCTGTCGGCAATCTGCTACGGAATTTGTCCAGTTATTTGGTGGGGCTTGTGCCATTAGTACTGATTGCAACACAAGCTTTAACAGCCTAGGACCACACCCCTTATAGTTTGGTGATATGGGGATCCTTGTCAACGAGGTGACCACGACATATTTGAGAGAAAGAGCCTTCCGGATATAGTGTCATTGCTCGCGGTCGTGCATCTGAGCATCGTCGGAAGAGGAATCAGTAAGTTCGGGAACACCGTGAGCAATCGCTGTTTTCTTAGCTTGACTTTTTCTGTACCTCTGTTTGTTAGCGGGATTCACTGAACCTTCTTCACGGGATTTCTGGTAATATGCCCACTCCACTTGAGTCGTTGCGGACACGATTCGTAGACAGCAGAACGGCCTCTGCCTGGTCCGTCGAGTTTAGTGTTACCCGAAGTAACCGGCGTTCGCCGTAGTGCAACGCGTTTGGGTGATGCAAGATTCATTTGAATGTCGTGGGATTAGCATGGACACCGATCGACGTACAGATGGAACCCCATTGATTTCGATCGTCCGTCAACTTACCCTTAATTGTATTGGACTTGCATTCGGGGACATTTGTGTATACAAGGTTTAGGGCACCATGTTTGCGCCTGGTGGGATACCATGGTCGACTTAAGATATCGCATTCTAACAAAGCTCAAAGACGCCAGCTCACTGGGAAGGGTGTGCGAAACTGGATGGCTCCGGGTAAGGTCGTTGCAGTTTCGCAGATTAACTATTAACACTGGACAACTCATTGTCGATGGCACAATTTCCAACCCAACCACTTACCAGTTCCCCTTGAAGAATTGTTCGATGAACAACTATGATGAAGTAACGGCTGTATGCAGTTTATGCTTGAAATTCTTTTGATATACGGCCGCAGCCACCGTGTGGTTCTATCATTGTCATAGCATACGTGACACAATCTGTACCTAGGGAGGGAGTGGTGGAATGTACGGACGAAGCTAAGATGTCCACTCTTCCTAGATCCTCATCCCCAGCAAAGAATGAAACAAAAGTCGGGTTATCGATACAGCTTACACATCACATTATGTTATTGGATAATTCTTCCGAATCAACCGTCGCTGGTCATCAGTATATGGAGCGAAGGAATTTGGCCTAGTAATTAACAGCCAGCTGAACGGATAGCGGTCGCAATGCCTTTAGCAGGCTTAGGGGGAATAAAACTGTCGCCATGGTGAGACACGCATTTACACTTGTAGTGGAAGTAAATATTGGTAGCTCAGGTTGTTCAGTTAGTGGTCAAAGTGTTCAGGTAGGTCGACAGTTTTGCCACAGAAGTTTCGTCACCATCCGCGGTGACATTATCAGGGCGTTAGTGCGTCGACTAGCTGACGCACACTTAGTAACGCTTCGCATCGCGCCGATCTGCTCCGCTACATCTCGGATGGTGACGAAATGTGTACACAAAAATGACTGAGCTCAGCGAACACTCCGATCACTAGCATCTTAACTTGAAAGATGGTCATCGGTAGCACGCTGAGTTCAAAATAGTCCACAAGGTTATCAGGACGACTAAATATGGCATCCGGGAGAACTTGGGTGAGATATTTTCCAGAGTGCCCTTGACACAGCTGGACTTAGAATATAACTCTACAAGGCAACTGCATTCGTCCAATCCATCCGAGCATTTTACGAGGTATGGAAGGAGCTGAGGTCACCGCTAAGTACGGAGGGCTAACATTTGAACAACGATCGTATCTTTATTACTCACGAGCAGCTAGGTAGCTCTCAATCAGTTAAGCCTTGGCAGATACCGCTTCACTTTTGTTTTACGGCTGTTCTCCTTACGATCCCAGTATCTAAGGGCGCAATCTTGGAGACTGATCTTTCAGATGGTCGACTAAAGGGCTATGATCACTTACTAATAATACCAATATACTTACTCGATTTTACACCAGGTACACAAAATAAAGCATGATTGTTAGGAGAATAGCTATTTGGCATTCAGTCTTTGTGAACGAACTTAACAGCCATTTTTATTCTTCCTAGTTTCTACATCTTGACTGTTGTTTAAACGCTCCACTGTGTTAGCCCGATTGGTACACACAGGTCATTGGTAACGGACGATCATCTTCGTGTCATCTGCAGCAGCGTCATTTGCAAGAACACCTTCCATTGTTTTTTCGCCGCATCACTTTTCTACTTGTTTACGTTGAAGGAGTATTTAGTTGTCACACAATTATTGTGCTTGTTTTTAAGTTTTGGGTCTGCACTTCTTATTCTCGTTTGGTTCGTGACATTTTTTAAACGCTACATTTTGCTATTCCGCTTGGCCAGTGCCCGTCAATGTAAATGGATCTTCGCTTTACGCTTGGGGTCCCACAATGCTATTTTTAAGCACATATGCGATTCGCTCTTGCTTACACAGTTGTTTATTCGCCCGTTGCGTTTCGATGTTTTTCTTCTGTTGGTTGGCCCAAGTGTAATTTAGTAGCTCCCCTTTATTTTGCCTGCAAAACTATATAAGCAAATGTGATTTCATGTGTACAAGTCTCGTTCCGGCTCGTCTTTGGACTTCTTCTTGCAGTCGTGGGGTGAAGGCGTCAGTGGCGATACAACAATGATCAGTTACTTACAAGCAAGCATACTAATGCGTAGTGGGGATTTGGTATGATTAGAGACATTTCATCACGATCCACTCTCAGTCAGCAGGATTTGTCTAGTTTGGAAAAGCAGCAGACACCGGCGTTTCGACTTTCTGGGTCTCATCAGTGGTGTGCCTTCTCACGATCACAATTTGATTGGTGATATATGCTACTAAAGCAGCTGAGAAGATTCATGAAGTTCTAAGATATGATGAGGTGTGGTTGTGATAACTACTCGAGATTACAAACTCTTTCCGTGTTGTGCAAGTAAGGAGTTTTGCTGGTATTAGAGATGTATAGCAATGGACCGTTTTAACGACTGCATATGTGTTAATGACACGAAAGATTATATATTTGTTGTTGCAAGTAACTATCGTTCTGGTTGCTCGAGTTGTGTTGTTTGTGCGACCAATCACAGTCACCTGTCACTCTTTTCCGGTCGCTCGTCATATAGCCTCATCAGAATCTAACATAAATCCGGAAATTGGCGTTGTTGGTCGAAGATGCTGGTGGTTTATCTCTGGAGTAATGATTGATTTCGGTGATTTAATTTTGATGAAATTTCCTTTCGGAAATTTGTAGAACAGCATGAATCCCAATATTCATCAGCAAGTGGTTGGCATTCTCAGATGATGTAATGTGGGAATTGACCGAATCGACAAAGTGAATGCAGTAGACTCAGTGATGTGCTTGATAGTGGAATCAGAGGCATTTTTGAGCACTTAGTGGTGCTGGGTGTCGGCCGGAACGCTAAAAAGTTAGGAAATGAATATCATTGGGCAACTAGGGAATATTTCGGAAATTTGCTGCTACAGACGAATTTGAAGTTGGACAGTTTCGAATCCGGAGGTCCGCATGAGTTGTAGGCTAGAGGAATGGGTATTGTATAAGAGTCCCGAAATGAAGCACAGCTTGTTTTGACTGTTATTGAAATTGTGTTCGGGTGTATAACCCACAAGCCACATCGGCGTTGCAGGTAAGTCCTCGATAGATATCTTTCCTGTTAATTAATCACAAGCTTTAGTGGAGGATATCCGAGGCTTTGGGTGAGGGAAAAGAGATAAGTGATTACAGGAACCAAGCGGGTTACTAGTGGATGTTTCATCATTAGGCTAGGCGACAGAAGCCGTGTGATCTCTAGGGAAATGGTAATGTCGTCACCAGAAACTGGGGCTTGACCTATTACGAACGGGTGGAGAAGAGGGGAATCAGCAGTTGCACGGATCACTTAGCCAAGTTTGACGACGAAATGCTGGTAAACAAGAGTTTTAGTGTTGAGAACGACTCAAAGAACCCCTTACTTTCGTCGTTACACATACATCACCTTCGATTAATTGGTTGATTATTACGTGCGTATGTATGTTTTTTACCTTAATGCTTTTCTTTCTTATATAAATATCTCCATGTACTCTATTCCATTAACTTGCACATATCGCTTTAGCCAGTTGTATTCGATTTCCATAAGATTTTTGTGTTCGTGGCATACCGTGAACTACACTTCCTGACTTCGTGCACTTAGCTGGGATGTGTTTGTAAACAACTTATTACGTATGCTATTTAATTAAGGTTTATGTCACCGTTTCCTTATGCATTAATCCAGTTTTTCTCTTTTTCTTTCTCTCTCTCTCAAGTGATTGGCTGTTGTTTGATATCCTTGGTGTGGCTGCGCTTGATGTGCATGTTGACAAGGTGCCTACCTGTCTATTACCCACTACCTCGTCCATACTGGCTCCAGGAGACAGTTGGTCGTTGCTGGAGGGGACGGGGTGCACGGTTCTTGTGGCCGTGTTAGGCTCGAAGAGTGGTTCCATGCACTCAGTGTGGAGCGGACTACGGTCCAGCCACCGCCTTGTGTGCGCTTGATTCCCAAATACAGCGTGCTTGTGTTTGCCTGTGAAGGAGTGTGGGCCGGCTCCGTTGATGAAACGTGGTTCCCATCCGCATGCCTCCCGGTCTTATTCCTTCGGGTTTACACTGGATATGGGGTGTGTGGTTGGAGCTGTGGGTGATGCAGCGCAAGCCATCCATGGTCCCTCTGTAGGCGCAGGCGTCCTGTGGCTGGCCACAGTGACAGGCAAATCCGAAACCGGATGCCGCCAACCATGTATGTAATCTCAGTAGTCTAGCAACTAGACACAGATTCAATAGAAAACCATGGAGATCAGCGGACAACAGACAGTCATTGCGTCATAATCATCGTGGAATAGTAGTTGTAGGTGAGCAACACAGTTCAGCTAATATGCCGCAGAAAGAGAGGACCATTTTGACAAAAAGTAGAACAAAACAATTTTAGTTTGTTTTTCACACTCCGAGTTTTCTCTTTTTTGTCATTTTCAATGTTTGAAGTATTATACAGGTGAATCAATACAATACTGTACACAATTCTTCCATTGATTCCGGTTGCGGACCATGTCTTCAAGAGCGTTAAGCCATTGACACTCCTCATCTTTGGGTGCCCATTCTGGAAGACCTGCTGATCCAGCAGCGGCTCGACACAAGTTCAGCGATTTTATGTGCTGCCGCCATGTAAAAGGCTGACCACCACGCGGTCGCATCCAGCCGGGTCCTTGACGAGCGAATAGAGCACGACGCGGTAGACGCTCAGATGCCATGCGTAGGACGTGACCGAGCCATCTTAACTGGCGCAACAAAACCAGTTTGTTGAAGGGAATACTCGTATTCCACAAGATGCGACGTCGAACATCATTACTATTTACTCGATGTTGCCACCGAACACGAGCAATCCTCCTTAAGCAACCATTATCGAAGGCAGTAAGACGACGCATTTCTTCCAGGAGAGCCGGTCAGGACTCGTTCCAATACAACAACACTGAGCAAATTGATGCCCTGTAAACGCGGCCCATTAGCGAGAATGAGACATCACGACGACGCCACAAAGGCCTCAGATTGATAAATGCTGATCGAGCTTTAGCGATACGAAGAGAAACTTCTTTGCTGATAGTGCCACCAGCAGAAACACAGCTCCCAAGGTAAACGAAACTATCTACTTGTTCAAGTTGTGCAACTTCGAGAGTGAGCACAGGAGCAGGTGAAAGCCAATCCTTGAGCATTACTTTACACTTCGATGGGACGAAGCTCATATCCTACTTAGATGCTTCAACCGCCAAACGATCGAGAATGAGTTGCATAACATGAGGATCGTCACCAAGTAAGGCGATATCATCAGCACAATCTAAGTCGGTCGCGCGCTCACCCGGTAGAAGCTCTAGGCTAAAATGATGGAAACCTTCTAGAGCATTCGACAGAACGTCTTCGATTGCGAAGTTGAAGAGGAATGGGGACATAGGGCAGCCCTGTCACACACCGCTACTGATAGCGAACTGCGGGGAAAGCTTGCCATAGACCCTCAGTCTGCCGCATGTATGAAGGTAAAGTGCCCATAAAATGGCGATATATTTCTCTGGCACCCCGTTCTTTAGCAAGCAACGCCATAAAGCAGGTCGATCAACGGAGTCAAAAGCGGCACGTATGTTTAGGAATGTAACGATAGTGGGCTTGTGATAAATGTGGCGATGTTCGAGGAGCTGGCGGAGCGTGAAGATTTGATCCACACATCCGCGGCCGGGACGAAAACCAGCTTGTTCCTCACGGTAGGAGGATTCACGTGTTGCGGATAGTCTACGGAGCAGAATGGTTATTACGTAAATACGGAAGTAAGCAGAGCACGCCTCCAGACCGTAGTCAGGCACGACAGAACACACACACACACACACACTATACACGTTGGCTAGAGGTGGGAAACACCTCAGCTACTGTGCCGCAATACCTAAAAGAAAAAGGGAAATAAAATGCAACAGGTGCAAGCCAGCTAAACTACCAGCAACGGATGGGCATCGTTCCGGTTAGCTACCTGGCGGATACTGTGCAACAGAAAAAAATTTATTGTGCGAAATTATAAAACGCTAAATAAAGAGATCGTGGTTTGAGGGGGAGGCTAAGAGGGATGGGGTGGGACAAAGAAACTCACAGCACGAACGCCACTGAGGTCGGCTCCTTGCCATATCAACAAGTGTATCCAGCCAAACGTGTTCATCGTCTTTTGGACCCAATCAGGGAGCCGAGACGCTAAAACTGAAGCCAGCTTCGAAGTGAGGGCCTTCATTCCTCTCGATCAAGTCATCGCTTGGCCACCCCCGGCGCGCAAACAACACACGTCGTGGGACTCGGTGGGCTGGCATGCGCAACACGTGGCCGAGCCATCGGAGCCTGGTGTGTGAAATAACGGTGCTGAGCGGTTCAGTTCCTTTTCCTGTGGCGTACACAAGGCGTCCAACACGCTCGTTGCTCACGAGGTGTTCCCACCAGATATAAGCTAAATTGCGAAGGCACCGGTGGTCGAACGTAACTAGCCTCTTTATGTCCGCCGATCTAAGGGGCCAGGTTTCACAACCATACAGTAGGGTCGAACGTACCGCTGCATTGTACACTCTATCCCTCAGGGCGACAGTGATGTCGCGCCAGCGTCATAAGTGGCGAAGGTTAGTAAAAGCGCCTCGAGCTTTTGCTATACGGTCCGGGATTTCATCTTCAATCCCACGTGCACTGACACAATTTCCCAGACAGTTGAATTTTTGTACGACTTCTAGTTGATCTCCACCAGAGATCAGCGAAGGAGGCGGTCCAGGCCAGTCTTGGATGAACGCTTTGCACTTCGATGGTTCAAAACAAAGCCCGAAGCGGCTGACAGCCAGTGCTAATCTATCCAGTGCCACTTGGCACGTCTGGGAGCCGTCACAGATTAGGACAATATCGTCTGCATACTCCAAGTAAAGAAATCGTTCTCCTGGGATCAAATCCACACATTCTAAGTCGTGTCCTTTGAACGCGATTTCCATCACTTCGTCAATAACGAAGTTGAAGAGGAAAGGTGACAGCGGGCATCCTTGTATCACACCGCTGGAGATATTGAAGGGTGGCGACAGCTTGCCGTAAGCCCTTACTCTGCCTGAGCTACGCGCATATAATGATCGGATAATATTTACATATTTCTCAGGTACACCTTTCTTGAGTAGACAGTCCCAAAGTGCATGTCTAGCCACCAAATCGAATGCACCTTTGGTATCGAGGAACACTACTACGATGGGCCGCCAATATAAGTGACGGTGCTCCAACAACTGATGCAAAGTGAAGATGTGGTCAATGCAGCCACGACCTCGACGAAACCCGGCTTGCTCTTCACGAATATGGCTTTCACCAGTGCCATTCAGTCTGTGAAGGATGACAGAGGCAAGGAATTTGAAGGCGATGGAGGTCAGACTGATTCCTCTATGGTTGCCTCATTCCGATCGTGAGCCTCCCTTAAAAATTGGGGCTATGACGGAGCGGCTCCAGTCGATTGGGACGGTTTCCTGCTCCCACAGTTTCACTAGTAACTCGTATAAATCATCCACAAGAGCAGGTCCTCCGAATTTGAAGAGGGCTGGAGGTAGATCATCTGGTCCCGCGGCTTTATGTAATTTCAACAGTGCCATCACACGTTCGACTACCGAGCGATAGGGCGTATCCAAACGGACTGCCCAGGGAGTGGGGCGATCAGTGGCCGGCGAGAAATCCAACAATCCCGACCGATTAAATTGTCTTTCGCAGTGCTCAGCCCAAAGCTCCAAGCGTTTTGACAAGTTGTGAATAGGCTGTCCACTCTCGTCACGTATGGTTTCACTAACACCAGGTCTTCTGCTGCAGCCGGAATAACTTACGATGGTTACCAAGGGCAGCAGCCATTTCCATCTCTGATGCACCATGAAACCACCAGCATTCGCGGTCGCTCTTCAGGCTAGCACGGAGTTTTGCCCGGAGCTCTTTACGAGTTTCATTGTGTTCGCTTCCAGCCGGAATTGCCGGCGAGCATGGATAAGTTCCAGAGACTGCGAAGTGACCCATTGTCCATGTTGGAGATTAGACATACCACATGAATAGTTACCTGCTGCTAGTAAGTTCTGGTGAAGGTGAGACCAGTGAGCTTCACCTGCATACAACGAGCGCTTTACTTGCATGACAGCGTACTTTGATAGGCATTCAGAACAGCTGGTTTTGCCAGTTGGCTGGTGTCAATGCGCTCACGTCTTCTTGGGGGTCCACCAAAACCCATCCGCAGGTGAGCATTTACAAGTGCATGGTCGGTGTCAACACCTGTGCTCCAAATCGAGCGACAGTTCTAGACACGGCCTCTCCATCGGTCACTTATCGCAATGTGATCGATTTGCGTCCATAGCTGGTTCGAGGCTGGTGGGCGCCAAGTCAACCTCCGGCGGGTGCTGTGTCGGAAGTTAGTGCGAGCATCCTCACACAAATGAAGTAACCACTCACCGTTATCATTACGGGAACCTACACCATGTTGGCCGCCCAGATGCAGTTCATTAGTGGATAAATTTTCAACTTGAACGTTCAGATCCCCAGCCAGGACAACAGTGTCCGAGCTTCTTCTGTGGCTAAGGAGCTCGTTCAGTTGACGATAGAAGTCGTCTTTTACCGAGTCATCGCTACAGTTTGTCGGTGCATAGGCAGCGATGACGAATAGACACCTGTTAGTCTTGCGCGACTTCGAAGCTTTGAACGAGCCAGCCAATCGGACCGCACACATCCGGCTACTGATTGGAATCCAGTCAACAAGCGCAGCTTCAGACCGGGGACTCAGGGCAATACCAACACCGGCTTGGTCGGTGCTCGAAGCTGCATCGTCACCGGATAGGTGCAATGGGAAAGTGCTGCTGGTGTCACCTGAAGGGGATCGCAAAGTGGGCACAGAGCTCAAGTCTTGCAGGCGGGTCTCCGATAAGCAGCAGATATCGATCGAGAGGGTCTCTAATGTTCGGGCAAGTGGTGCCTGTTGACCGATTTGTAGCAATGTGCATACATTGAGTCAGGACAGAACACCACAGTATGAAACAATTAATCGGACCACTGCCAGGTATGCATGACTCATGATGCGCGCCATACGCCATGGAATGAAGTGTTATTGATTAACCAGTGCTCACAGACCACCCATTTAAGCAGAGCTCATTCGCAGTTTGAACAGCCGGATGAGACCCCGGTAGTTGGTAATAATTCAGTTGCAAAGAAGTATCTTTTCGAGAAATCGCACCAGGCAATCACATTTGCAAAAATGGCCATAGCAACAGTAAGTTGGTGAAAGAAAGTTTCGAGCGTAGTAGCTAAGATCTCCCAACTATCTAGATCAATATACCTGTGAAGGCTGCTCAGTCAATTACTCGATACTTCAAATATGAACTACCGGTACAAGCTAAAACATGTATTCTATATCGATTTGATTTCAGCTGTGGAGTGAAGTGTTTGAAACAAACGGCAAAGTATTCGTCATTGCAGATAGCAGAAGGTTGACCAGAGTCCCTGTGGACAGTTACGATTAGAAAGCAATAGTAGTTCTATCTTGGAATATCTGGGTCAAAGTAGGCAGAACATTTTGGCCAAAGACGCACCACAATAAAGCAGAAAAAATGCCACGAGAAACGAACGTAATTAGGTTGACGTAACCAGAGGTATACAAGCAGCAGGTGATAGTGCGATCTTCCCATTATCATGAACCTATCGAGGATGCCTTCACAAGAACACTGGTAACGATCGGAAGTGATTTTCTTCCTCCTGTAGTGCATGATACGTTGCTCGTACTACGAGGCGCCTACCACATAGGATTCGCGAACACATTACGCAGTGGTTTTACAGAGGCGAAGCGAGGTCTTCTAATAGCTCAATCAAGTCCCACTTCTTAGAGTGTGTCCACGCAGACTCAGAAAACGACTTCAGGGTCATCTACTCTAATCCCGAGCGTTTCTTGTGGAAGCTATCTCCATCAGCCTCCTCAAGCTGCAGTTGTGCGTGCAAAAGCAATTTGTACGCCCCGTACTTCTACCGTAGCCTACGATTTTGTTGCAGGATCCTTTGATTTGTGCCCCAATTAATATGGTTGTGTAAGTGATTTATCCCTGGGCTTAATCTGCTGCGTGACTGGAACTTAATTTGGTGCGACGGTTTGCGTATCTCCTTGACCCATTGAGCTATACTGGGTGGTGCCTCCGGGCAACTTGAGAGCTACTCCTACCAGATTGATCAATGGTTAGAGGTCAGACAAACTCAGTCTCCTGGTCCTCCAGGTTGGACGTTAGAAATGGGATGGCGTCCATTTCTGTAAAACTAAATCATTGCCACTTCCCAGCTGCCTTGCGGATAGGCTTTTGAGCCAAAGGCTTGGGATGAGGACCCTAATAGTCATCCTGTCTAAGTCTGGGCGTCCTAGCAGTGTCTCAGACCACATACAACCATGACAATTTCCCCAAACTCTAACTCGATCCTGCATCGGCCATTGCACAGATTATTAAGGGTCGCCTTATCTGCTGCATACAGTAGGGCGGATAAGCGAAAACATGCTACTGCTGGCGCCTCCCTTCTTTCTTTTCCACCTGTTTCTCCTACCCCCATCCCGACCCCGAGTACCAATTTACCTTCTATAATTCCCAGCTTAACAGCAACCGAAGTGCCACTGGAGTAGAACCGTCTGCAGCCACCTTCCCACAACACATATCGGATGCCCATCGATAACAGACCCTTTTAAGGCCACGTTGTCCGGTTTCCCTGCGGCGTTCAACGTTCGCACTCTAAGACAAACAGGGCAACAGGCTGCACTCGCACGCACCTTGGACACACTGGGTGTTGATGTGTGTTTGTGTGCCCGAAACTAGGATCAATGACCCTAACGGGGTTACTGAATTAACTGCACCCGGCTTATCCTCTCTTGATTGGTTGCACGCATTCGGAGATGCCGATGCGGCGCTCACGGGTCAAGCTGGTGTAGGTATCAAGTCTATGCTCAAAGGCTGAGTCATCGATGGTTGATTGAATTCCGGTGATCAGCCGTTTATGTGCAGCCCGTTTGACGACATCAGCTAAGGTTAGTTCATGAAGTAGTACAAAACGCTGTTTGTTTGTGATTTCTGCTTATGCTCCCACCGACTGCAGTTCTAATGCTATCAAGGACACATTCTATCACGAACTGAACGCGCTACTACGCAGTGCTACTAGTTCACATCTTATAGTACTTGCAGGGGATATGAACGCACAAGTAGGGCGTCTGAGCTCTTCAGAAGCTCAGCTTGGTGGTAATTATGGGCTTAACTCGGAACGGACTGACAACGGCGAACGTCTGGTGCAACTGTGTGCGGAGCACCAGTTGTTCCTTAATAGCACTGCTTTCAGACACACTGGGCGCCGAAGTGCCACTCGGCGTCCTGTAGCTGGCCAGCGATGGACCCGAATTGACCACATAGTACTGAGTTACAGGTGGCGTGGTTCCATCCTGGATTGCCGCTCGTACTGGAGTACCTGTGTCGACTCTGGTCATGTCTTGGTACGCTGTCGTTTCTCCATGAACTTTACTGGGAGGCGCACCAAACCTCTCCCCCGATTCGGAACTGAGAAAGTATCTCAGCCCTCTGTAAGGCAAGCCTATCAGCACGCACTGCACACCAAACTTTCGCTGTCTTGTCCTAATGACACTGAGCTTCAGTGGAACAGGATCTCGGCCGCCATCCACGACGCAGGAACATCTGCTTGTGGCACTATCAATCGTCACTGCACAAGTCGCTAGATATCCGAGAGGTCGATGAAACTGCTGGAATCCAGTAGAAACCTCCCAACTGGCTCTGAGCATAATGTGAGCAGACATACTATTAGATGTGAACTAAAGCAGAGCGTGCGTACTGATAAGGAAACCTGGTGAACCAGTCGGGCTCAAGAAATGGAGGAGGCAGGAGCAGTAGGCAAATACCGCAAGCTCTTCCAGCTGATCCGCACCACTGGTCCCAGGAAACCAGGCGTCAGTGAGACATAGACAGTGCGAGTGCATTGATACACAATGAGAAGCGCCGGATGGCTTGTTGGGTGGAACAGTCTCTAGATCAGTTCAGCTGGCCCCGTGCTCCCGGACCACTTCCTACTCAGGTGGTGCTGGACGAGCCATGGACAGTTAGTTTAGAGCCACTGCCGTAGGCCTAAGTCCGAAACACGATCGTAGCTCTCAATCGTTTTCGTGCCGCTGACCCGGATTCCTTCCCACCGGCACTATTTAAGGATGGAGGTGAGGTCAAATGCAAAGCACTTACCCCCTGTTCAAAAATATCTATAAAGAAGAGAGTGTCCCGGATAACTGGAGCGGATCCTTTATAGTGGCAATATACAATGGCAGTCACACGGACTGTCCTAATCACAGGAGTGTCGGCCGGTGGCCGAGTGGTTGGCACGTTTGCTTTCCAACCATAAGGTCACCGGTTCGAATCCGCGTAGGGGTGGGCGTCCTCGCGGTATACTCAGCCCGCGCGCGACTGGTGGTGGTCGCGCGGCAGCGAAGCGCCGTTACGGCGTATAAGCTGACACATTTCATTTCATTTTTTCATTTCAATCACAGGAGTATACGCCTACGTCAGTTGCGACAAAATTACCGGCCTCGATTCTCATTCGTCGCCTCAGTGCGGAAAGGTAATCTCGTAGTAGAGGAGAGCAGACAGGTTTCTGCCCAGGCTGTATAGACCATCCACTCTGCGGCAGGTACTAGAGCAGCATCAAGCATACCGCAGACCGACAGCCGTCTTTCTTTATGAATCTCACGATATAGTCGTTGAGGACCTGCCTGGGGAAAGGGTACTTGATCTTGATTATGCGGACGATATCGTCCTGCTTTTGACGATGTTGGGGCGGCACAGGCAACGCTAAATAGCCTGCCTAGAGTAATCCCATTATTTGGTATGCGCTTCTCATCTGCAAAGTGCAGTGTTGCTGAAGGACCACCAGCCACTCGATGACCCCTTGACGCTTGCTAACGAGGAACTCGAGGTGATTGATCAGTTCACTTATCTTGGCAGCTGCATCAGCAACGATGGGCGCATACAAAACGACGTCAGCTCAGGCATTGCAAGGCCAGAGCTGTCTTCTTGAAACTGCGGCATCTTTGGAGACAGAAGGGAATTTCCCTCCATCTTAAAGGCCGGGTATACAATGCCCCAGTGAGGGCCGTTCTGCTCTATGGTAGTGAAACTTGGCCCCTTCGGTCTGAAGATCTGAGGCGCCTTCAAAGCTTTGATCATCGTTGTTTGCCAAGTATTGCTGGTGTCGGATGGCACTAGCATGTCCGCAACGATGATGTGCGTAGGCGAGTACTAGGTAGTGATAATCATGTTAGCTCCCTAGAACAACAGATAGCACTGAATAAGTTGCGTTGGCTCGGGCACGTGCTACGTATGCCTGGTCACCGCTTACCTAGGAGGGCCTTGTTAAGTCTGCCAGGTGTATGGTAGCGCAAAGCTCGAGGTGGACAGAAGTTGACTTGGTAGCGTGAAAAGAAGTCACTGACGATCGACTGGGTGCTGTTGGTCCGTCTCGCATTCCGGGCCGGAGTTCACGTGACTCGCCTTGTGCTTGGCTAGAGACTGTACAGCACATGGCTCGCAACCGACACCAGTGGCGCGTCTGCTGTCTTCTCCTAGTCAGATTACCTGTTTAAAGTGTGTTTGGTGCCGAGTTATCTGCGGGGTAATGGCTGATTATGACGCGTGGCAGTAAAAGCCGCAAGGAAGCTGTCTCGCCGATGCCGCCTTATCTTTGTACGATAGCCAGCTGTTCCTGACGGTATGTTGTTAACACAAGGTGTAGGCGCCTTGACCCTGAATGTTTGTTTAGTGTATTAAGGTTTTCAAGTGAGTCCCCTTTCTCTCGCTCTTATTATTCTTTATTCCATAGGTCATCATAGTTGTATGGCAGCAAAGCATCACTTCAAAGGACTGATGCATTGCTGTTGATGATGATGTTGTTGACAATCTGATAGTACCAGTGACCTGGTGATTTGTTGATTCGTTTCTGTTAAGACTTTCTCACCAATACGCTGCGCTATCCGGCACATGTAGCGTTTAATTGTCTGTCTGAAGAGAGTTATCGAAAATAATTCTGTACTCACCATCTACCTCCTTTCGATTCATTGAACGTGATTTTCTTCACTCCTTAGGATAACCCAAGTGTTCTTCGCATTGAACCCTGTGTGCTCCGACTTGAAGATTGCCACTTGAGCCGATGGATTTGGGTGTCAAACGGATGCACTAGCCCTGCACAAATCAGTGTAACTTGAGCAATTTCAGCCGAAATTCACTAGCATACGACCACCTCACTTATCCTCTAAATTATCGAGATCTATTAGGCGGCATGCGGTGCGAGTACCCATGCTCGGCGTTGCTGCACTAGGCCGTGCCCAACAGTTAGGACGGACGCTATGCCGAACACTGGATTAGACGACCAACAACGGAACGCAAATGCGATATGAACGGCTGGCGAAATCGGATAAGCTTCGACGGGGATCGTACTCTGGCGCGAACAGACGATCAAATATGGTGACCGAAGCAAAACGAAATGAGTCCATATTGGTTGTGACCAGTAAGCCGAAGACGGGGGATCAAAGTTTCCGTAATTAGAATGCTTGACCTATGAATAGAAACGTACATTTACATAGAGTACACATGGTCTACCGAGGCTTGACATTTATTTTTTGCGCAAATTTAACATCGCATCCTTCCATGGATATAGTCTACTAGTTGACAATATTTGTATGATTGCATATCAATCGCTTGATGGATGGCGATCTGTTTTGAAGTTGTGACGGAGCGATTTGTGTCTATCAGAGGAATTTGCTAAGAAAGCATCACTGAACGTGTAAACATACTTGCTAACATCGCAAAAAGCGGTCGGTGTACTGTGATCGGTCCACAACTGCTGAACCGCGGCTCGTGCTTCCTATGGTCATATAGAGGCGCTTTGCTTAAAATGCTTTCACGGAATTCAACACCCTGGCAGTAAGTTACACCATGTGGATATTTCACGGTGACATCAAGTAAACTTAGTCGATTGTGCACAAAGCGTGCATAAATAGCTGGGACATTGATCGAATGAACACCACAAGTGGAGACTTATTTGATATCAATTACCTTCTGGAGCGATCTGTCGACTAACTAGCTTAAGCACAAGATGTGTGCATTTTGGTAAGATCTACTTGAAATTCGACATTTAATTGTTGTAAACTCTCGTCTTAAGAGCATGCGCGACCGGTTTTCGGAAGATCGCCTACAGAATGAAAACGAATACAACGAAGTTCAGTGTTGGTCGTGGTTACACAACTGGTGAACCGCAACGATGAGCTTGAAAGCCGCGTATAAGTTGAGGGAGCTCACCTATACTATGTGGTTAATCACAATTCGTAATTACTTGTTCTTCCGTTATAAGTGCCGATCAATAATTGTGTGAAGAACCAGGACAGCTATTTGAACTAAATTCTTTCTCGTCAGACACGCCGTCCTGTGGAAGTACCCATCAAAGACTTTCGGATCTTGTGAAAATGTAAGAAAATTTCGCATTAAATTGAAAGTCTACTAGACAAGAACTCGCTAATGATCATGTTCTCAGTAGGAAAATGGCCAAATGCATTCTTCTAAGATGGATCAGAAAATATAAAGCTAATGGAAAAAAACTGCTGCACAGAACTCGCTACCAACAAAGACCATGTATTTCAGAATGTCTTGACAACACAGACGCTAATGAACACAGTCCAAGCAAGCATAAGCATCATCATGACCGTACTAACAATCGGTAAAGAACAATCACTCGCACGTCCGAGATACACATATATGATTATTATTACCTCTTCTGAACGGTCGGTGTGCGTTACGTGCAACCGCTGCGCCTAGAACCCACGAGGATTAGAACTACGGGCATGGTGAAACTGACTGACAAGGTTGGTCAGGCTGGTAGGCACAGTTTTCTTGGACGGGGATGAAGTGTATCAGTTGCTGGAGATCTCATCTAGCATGGAGCAGTCGCCGAGTCAATTGCATTCCTACAGTCGGTTTACTGCAACTAACTGCAAGTATCCAACCCAGACCCATTTTACTTATTTTCAGCCCCACTTTCTCTGTGTTCGGTCCTCGTTCGACAAGGTTTTCCCCATCCTTGTCAAATAGTTCTCTTGCTGATACACGACAGCTGAATTCATGATAACCCGGTGCGCAGATCGTGGTCGTGTGACTGAACAGAACTAAACATTGCATGGATCGTTGGTGACCAAGTAAACAGTTGGACTTTAGTGATCTGCACGGACGGATGATAGCGCAGATTCTCAGTTTAGGCTGTGATTTTTTCGCGTTTGGGACCCTATCTGAAGCAGATAGGTCGTAGGCGCAGCTTAGTTCAGACCGTGAACTCCACTCTTTATACATGGCGGAAAAGGACAGAGTTCAGGACCTAGAGACCGTCAACACTTTCCTACTAACGTCATTGAAAATCGTGCGGAGCAGCGTTTGTCACGGCGGTTGTTTTTCTGGAGTGCTCGACATGTGAATGGATTGCCGCGTGGAATCTCAGCGCAGAGCACGATTAACCTTGGAGCGCGGCTCTGCATTTTACATTATATCTGGTGAGAACGCCGCGTGAGTATTAAGCGTGTTCGTCACCTTGCTACTAGCTCAATAAAAGCAAGGTGGACCGCTCAACACCATAATATCACACACCAGGCTCTGATAGCTAAAACACGTGTTACGCAGCTAGCACATAGGCAGTCGCGACGTGAGGGGTCTGGATGGAAGTAGGGAAGGTTAGCCGATGACATAATGAAGAAGAATGAGGACTGCTACTTCGAAGTTAGCTTCGGTTGGCGCTTCCTAATTTCCAAGTTGGTTGGAATGCAGGAGAATATGAACACACCTGGTCGGATGCTTATGTTGATATGACCAAGAGCCGACGTCAGTGGCGTCTGCGCTGAGTTTCTTTGTTCCTACCGTCAAACCACGATCCCAGCCTCGATGCATATTAACAAACATAGTTCTACATTCATAAGTATGAAAATAGATAACGGTTCTATCAGAACCGCAGTGGTAATAGGGGGGGGGGAAGTTTGTTCAACAAAGAAATGAGAACAGCACCAAAAGGAGGATAGGCTTTTCACGAAGGAAGCGTACCACATGTTTTGCAAATGGTTTTATTAATTGCAACACTTTTTTAGAAAAGCCCACTGAATTTTATTACGGCACGACAACTGAGGTATTTTTCATCTCTAGCTAACATTTGGAATGATAGTTTTGCTGAACACTTTTGACCATTGTGACAATGTCCGGAATAACTAAGTGGTATGTTATCTTCACTCCTAGCACAGCAGTCTGGAGAGAGCAATCTCTAACATTTAGTATGTTTCGAAATACCGGTAGCTCGGGTTGATGAATCAATTGTTCATTTGTTCTCCGAGCTTGGCGGTTTTCTCGCAAACGTTTCACCACCATGCGAGGTGGCATCCTCAGTGCAGTGATAGGTAGCGTACAAGCTTACTGAATGAATCCTCCCTCCATGATCGACCTGCAGGTGACTTTGAACGTGGCAGTGTCGATTTTAGGTCCCGTGACCTCTACCCACTTTCCCCAAGGCTAAAGTCGGCGCCCGAGTTGTTCTGCCTCAAACCGCGTGACAAAAGGTTCTTTATTTCTTTCTGTCGTAGTGGTTCGTATATTGAATCGATGTCCACACGCATGTTGATTGAATGTTTCGTTGAGAACCAAGCTTCCAAGAATTCTCTTTCTTTTCTTGTTTCACCCCGTGCCAGGACTTCTGCTTTGCTCCAATCGAAGCTATGTCCTTCTTCATCTACATGCATTGAAACTAGCGACGATGCATAATGCTTTATACAGGCTCTCTTATGTTCTTGTATCCTTGTTACCAATTTTCTTCCCGTTTGGCCAACATAATCCGTTTCGCAATCTCGGCTAGGTATTTTGTATACCACATTGCGTTGTTCATGTGCCCGTAGTTTTTCTTTTGGTTTTGAAAGGGTTTTTCTCAACGTGGCAGTTGGTTTGTGTGCTACGATGAGATGATGCTGTTTGAATAGTCTGGTTATGCAGAAATTGGAGGAGGAGGTACTACCACTCATCAATCCGAAACTGTGGGTTCGGTATGTGGACGACACTTTTGTGATAATCAGACACAACCAAATAACAGTCGCACAACAGCTATTGAATAACGCCATGGAAGGGATCCAATTTACAATGGAACTGGAGAAGGAAAGGCAGCTCCCTTTCTTGGATGTATTAGTAACAAGAACTATGGAAGGCGAGTTGCAAACATCGGTCTACAGAAAAGGCACACACACAGAGAGACCAAATTCTGGACTTTAACAGCAACTACCCGAAATGCCACAAAGTAAGCTGTGTGCGGACACTGTTTCGCAGAGTGCAAACACACTGTAGTACCACAGAAGCAAAGCAAAAGGAAGAAAAACACCTACTTAAATGTTTCCAACTCAACGGATACCCACGAAGCTTCATCCGAAGGTGTCTGCATCACAACAACGTCAACATACAGCCTACAACAACAACAGCAGCAGCGGCAACAACAAACACAACAACAACGACAACGGAGAAACGGGTTGTTCTGCCTTATATGAAGAACATATCGGAAATGGCAGCCAGACTATTCAAACAGCATCATCTCATCGTAGCACACAAACCAACTGCCACGTTGAGAAAAACCCTTTCAAAACCTCTCTTATGTTCTTGTATCCTTGTTACCAATGTTCTTCCCGTTTGGCCAACATAATCCGTTTCGCAATCTCGGCTAGGTATTTTGTATACCACATTGCGTTGTTCATGTGCCCGTAGTTTTTCTTTTGGTTTTGAAAGGGTTTTTCTCAACGTGGCAGTTGGTTTGTGTGCTACGATGAGATGATGCTGTTTGAATAGTCTGGCTGCCATTTCCGATATGTTCTTCATATAAGGCAGAGCAACCCGTTTCTCCGTTGTCGTTGTGTTTGTTGTTGCCGCTGCTGCTGTTGTTGTTGTAGGCTGTATGTTGACGTTGTTGTGATTCAGACACCTTCGGATGAAACTTCGTGGGTATCCGTTGAGTTGGAAACATTTAAGTAGGTGTTTTTCTTCCTTTTGCTTTGCTTCTGTTGTACTGCAGTGTGTTTGCACTCTGCGAAACAGTGTCCGCACACAGCTTACTTTGTGGCATTTCGGGTGGTTGCTGTTAAAGTTCAGAATTTGGTCTGTGTGTGTGTCTTTTCTGTAGACCGATGTTCGCAACTCGCCTTCCATAGTTCTTGTTACTAATACATCCAAGAAAGGGAGCTGCCTTTCCTTCTCCAGTTCCATTGTAAATTGGATCCCTTCCATGGCGTTATTCAATAGCTGTTGTGCGACTGTTATTTGGTTATGTCTGATTATCACAAAAGTGTCGTCCACATACCGAACCCACAGTTTCGGATTGATGAGTGGTAGTACCTCCTCCTCCAATTTCTGCATAACCAGACTATTCAAACAGCATCATCTCATCGTAGCACACAAACCAACTGCCACGTTGAGAAAAACCTTTTCAAAACCAAAAGAAAAACTACGGGCACATGAACAACGCAATGTGGTATACAAAATACCTAGCCGAGATTGCGAAACGGATTATGTTGGCCAAACGGGAAGAAAATTAGTAACAAGGATACAAGAACATAAGAGAGCCTGTATAAAGCATTATGCATCGTCGCTAGTTTCATTACATGTAGATGAAGAAGGACATAGCTTCGATTGGAGCAAAGCAGAAGTCCTGGCACAGGGTGAAACAAGAAAAGAAAGCGAATTCTTGGAAGCTTGGTTCTCAACGAAATATTCAATCAACATTCGCGTGGACATCGATTCAATATACGAACCACTACGACAGAAAGAAATAAAGAACCTTTTGTCACGCGGTTTGAGGCAGAACAATTCGGGCGCCGACTTTAGCCTTGGGGAAAGTGGGTAGAGGTCACGGGACCTAAAATCGACACTGCCACGTTCAAAGTCACCTGCAGGTCGATCATGGAGGGAGGATTCATTCAGTAAGCTTGTATGCTACCTATCACTGCACTGAGGATGTCACCTCGCATGGTGGTGAAACGTTTGCGAGAAAACCGCCAAGCTCGGAGAACAAATGAACAATTGAATCTCTAACATTATTTCACCTGAGTATACTTGAAGATGTCACGAGGATTCATCGATGGTTTGGTAACAAATCCAACCGGAAGCATGCTCGCTACTAAGAAGAGTAAAGTCAACACTAAGCGACCAGTTCAACTGGTTATTTTCAAGAAAACACGGACTATTACAGACAGTATGACTCGTTATGTGTTCTTCATAATTTCAGTAACTGAGGATTTGTAAACATTCCGTAAAGCTCATCCCGGGTCGATAACGTACAGATGAATGTTGCACATCTCGCAACTTGTTGGCGTTAGATACATTGCGAATCTATCGCCAAGATACGGATTGTCAACTTATGGAATATAGCCATGCATTTTAACTTTATAAGGACAAGATGCATAGAAGTGGAGGTGAAACACAAACTCGAGAGAGTGCATTAATAGTAGAGCAGAGGCCTATTTGATTGCCTTTAGAACGCGTCACTTAGGTACGAATTCCTTGTGCAGAACTGTATCCAGTGCACATATGGAGTCCAAACAACCTTGACGACTGTTGAGGCACATGGATACTCAGTGTTATCAGTCCGAAAGCATTGCTCTCAACGAAGTATGTGATCGCATCACGTGAGGATAGTAAGTATCGAACCCCGGAACATTGGGGTGTTAGTTGGGATCACGACAGATAACACTTGGCACAACGATTAATGACTGATTGGAAGGTCATTTGGAAGCATTTGTTGTGCGATTGGATTGCGACGCGCAATCCCAATGTGGATAGTGATTCGCATTAAAGTGAACCTTGGTCAATTCGATCGCTGGGACGGTAGCTCAATTGGAGGGGAATTGGGTGTTGCTCGCCAGAAGGCACTGCACTCAACGACCAGTTTCGAAGTCAGTTGATTTTATCAAACAGTGGTAGCAGGTATCCGAACTCAGGGTCATTGAGATGTCAGCCGGAAGCTCTAATTCGATGTCCCGAGTCACAATATTAAATGGCTGAGTGGAGTGTCATTTTGAAGCACTCATTGTGTGTTTACGGGGCAAGCAACACTCAGTATCTATCTGCTACATCAGCTACGACCCCAGTGATCGAATTGACCAAGGTTCACTTCAAACCGAATCGCGATAACATTGAGATTGTGCGTCGCAATTCAATCACACAAGGAGTGCTATAAAATGACACCAATCAACTTTGACAAATGTTTATTACTGTGCTCCTTTTTCAGGTTCAAAGACGATAATGAGTACATAAAATTAAAACCTAGACACGGCACAGCGAGAGTATTTCGTAAGACTCCCATTAATAAAGGAATAGAACAGTGGGTTTTAGCATTCAATAGACTGACTACCAGGTGTTGCTTTGAAATGTCGGTGTCCAGCGTCCGGTGCAGATTTCACATCGCGAGAGAACAAAGCAAGCTGTGCAAACCGGTCCACCTAATTACTGATTCGCCTTTGATGCGGTACGCATAAATTAATCACACCTCGATGACATTTGGAGAACGCGACTCGTCTCCGAGTTGGTCACTCGCCCTGGAGTTGAGATGATGGCATCGGTCCCAGATGAAGCGCGATAGTTGAAAGTGTAACTGAACCTCTGTTGACAATCGTAGGAAACTTCCACCCCTGACTCCATAATGAGAACAGTAACAGTCAGGACAAGCAACGATTTCCAATGGGGCATGTGCTGTGTGCACACGTATCCGGAATCAGAGCCAGTTTTATGGGGTGGGGAATTACTGGAGAGGGAGGAAGAGAATATGGGAAGCCCGCATAGCATAAGGCGAGGGAACATCCATTCATAAACCCACATACGTCCTCGTGGACATTGGGCAATACTGGTAGGCATCACAACGCTAACCAACTGACCAAACAGTCGGGAATATGCTGTCAAACTCGGTAGAGTTTATTTTCGAATATTCTGACTACTTACAGTAATGTCGTTCCGACTTGGACTTTTCACAAAGAGTGAGCTGAGACTTGAACCCGACTCATAGTAGTTGACGGCGTAGGCCTTGGTCCCAGTGATTGAAATGGCAGGTATGCTTCAAAGTAAACTGTGGCGCCAATTGCGTGTCGTAATCCAGACAGACGGTGGGTACTCCAAGACCCAACTGTGAGCTTCCAACCGCTGCTCTAGGAGCGCTAGCTTAGCAAGCAAATGCAAGCCATCAACAGCTGAGTCGGATTTTACTCTCAGATCAGGCCATTTCTGCCTGGGGAGTCCAAATCAGGACGAAACCGGTCGGTTGCAGTGTTGGGAGAAAGCAGCTCCGAAACTCTCCACTTCGGATGCGGTCCGAGTGACCGAAATGGGATGGGGTTTGCTTCAAAGCAAACTGTAGCCTCTGTCGAGATTGCATGTCGCAAGCCACACACCCGGTCACTACTCCGAAACGCAACCATGAAGGTAGTCAGAAGCTGTAAGAGGCTACGCATATGGGATGACCACAAACAGCACAGTGAATAGCAGAACTTTCAATATACTTTAAGAGGGACATCGATGAAACGGGAGCTTCGGTTAAAAACGGAAACAAGAAGTGTCGTTCTTTCACCATCGACGCACGGTAGCGAAGGCTTACATCGAGAGTCACATGTTCGGAAACCACGGCCCCAAGCACATTTGGTATGAACCTTGGATATCAAACAAAAGCTCTCTAACGCCACAGAAAACTTCCATGAACACAAAAACATCGTAGTCACTCTAATGACTTCAATACTTACGCTCGCCTACTACGTACGCCAGCCTGCATGGTCGGTGGATCCCAGGCACAAGGACCTAGCAAAAAATACCAGGGTCTAACTAGTGACGGCTTGCTAGAAAAACATTTGTCATCACGAAATTTGGCACCATAAATTCGGCCTGACTACCAGGCAGGCTGCAAAGGCCGCGTGTGACCAGGGATCCCAAGTGTAGGCTACAGGGATGCAACAGATATCATCTTACTCGTTTTGCGTCCATCATATTGTGAACGTTAAAAATCGGTGCGCAGTCTTTTGTCATTTGCACTCAGCTTGTGCCGTAAATTTACTGATTCGATCCAGCCGTGTCCAACTCCAATCCGGAAACGCACCAGACGAACGTTTCGCATTATCAGGGCCATCTTTACGGCACAGGAAAAGCAAAGCTCAGCACCTTTATTTCAAGCACCCTGCTCCGATGGCTCAGCCATGTGTTACGCATGCCAGCCCATCGGCTTCCGGGACGTGCGACGTTTGCGCGCTGGAGGTGTGGATGGAAGAAGAGGAGAGGTGGCCAAGCGATGACTTGGTCGACAGAACTGAAGGCCCTCACTTCGAAGCTGACCTCGGCTCTCCGGTTGGGGACCGAAAGATGAACACGTTTAGTTGGATAGACCTGCTGACATGGATAGGAGCCGACCTCAATGACGTTCGTGCCGTGAGTTTCTTTGTCCCTCCCCTTCCCTCTAAGCTTCCCCTGCCAACCATGAACTCTTTTGTTAGCATAATAAAATTTGACATAATAATTTTCTTGTTGTTGCATAGTGGCCGGCTGGTAGCTTTCCGAAACGATGCCCATCCGTTAATGGTAGCTCAGCTGACATGCATCTGTTGCAGATTATTTTTCTTTTATGTATTGCAGTACAGCATCTGAGGTGTGTTCCACCGCTAGCTAACGTGTATACTGATGATTGGGACTCGTCAGTGGTGCGCATTCCCTCAGTCCGCTTCAATAAATAGTACCCACGACTGTTAACAGCTTTCGCCAAATGGCCATAGGGGACCGTAGCAGGCCGTCATAACTTGCAAGCTAACTGGGATATATCGCAACCTATCCTCCAATGTTATGCAGCATCCTACCATTACAGAAGACAGTGACCGGTCTCCAAAGGTCAAGACTCCCACTGCACAGCAGCTACATACGCACAGTATTTGAAGACTTCGAGGGCAAATTTTCATTGCGCGCAAAAGTTAAACTAAGCTCCGGTCAAATATCTGCCATGAACAAAAGGAAGACTCAAGATAGCACATTGTGACGTGATGCACCTTCTCTAGTTAGTTCTCGTGTAGTCTCCACCTGAGCCTTGTTATTGCAGGTGCAAAGCAACTCCGTATTATCCAGCCAGTTCACGTAATTATCACCCACTTGTGTCGGTAGCGATCGATTAGCGTTCCGTCTACTGGCCTCATATGCGTTCCGTCCGCCTGATCGATCCGCCACCAGCACAGGCAATCCGGTGTCTTGCCACCACCATAACAAGAATGACCGGGAATTTGCATAACCAATAAATAAATAGTTTATTCTCAACCATATGAGGTACGTATGCAAAGGCATGATCATGAGAAAATGACCACGAATGATCAGAAAATTTGCGCGGATGTCACAAGTTTGTCAGTAACATGTTGGACCTACGTACGCATGCATGCAGCTGTGTTAGTTAAACTTGTAAATGTGCCGCTTTATTTATGACTGTGTTCGGTCGGTGGATGAGTGACGTCCGTGGAGTAGACATAATCATCCGGCTAAGGGGTGACTTTATTCAGTGGTGTTGTGTATACGCCATCCGAAACCGGATGCCGCCAACCATGTATGTATGTGTACCCCATGCTGAGGCTGAGGTTGCATTCATGATGCTTCTTCACCGCAGTTGGGCTAAACCAATTAACACTTAAACTAGGTCTTTTGAATGTGGATAAAATTCATTCCACTTTATTTGGTTCGTACTGCGTACTTGATAATCTCCTCCTAACTTGCACACGTCGCTCATGCAAATCGTGGTAAACTCGCGTAATTGTATCGCGTGGTATTTTTTAAAATACCTTTCGGACATTTTGTACTTATTGCGGATTCACTGATTACCAATTGCTTCCATATGCTCATTTAGCGAGTATTTATGTCGTCATATGCGTTTACTTTATTCGATATCGGCATTTCGAATGATTTGCTGTTGTTTGACATCCCAGGTGTGGCTGCGCTTGATGTGCATGTCGACAAGGTGCCTACCTGTCTATTACCCACTACCTCGTCCATACTGGCTCCAGGAGACAGTTGGTCTTTGCTGGAGAGGACGGGGTGCACGGTCTTTGTGGTCGTGCTAGGCTCGAAGAGTGGTTCCATGCACACAGTGTGGAGCGGACTATGGTCCATCCACCGACTTATGTGCGATTGATTCCCAAATACAGCGTGCTTGTGTTTGCCTGTGAAGGAGTGTGGGCCGGCTCCGTTGATGAAACGTAGCTCCCATCCGCATGCCTACCGGTCTTATTCCTTCGGGTTTACACTGGATATGGGGTGTGCGATTGGAGCTGTGGGTGGTGCAGCACAAGCCATCCATGGTCTCTCTGTAGGCGCAGGCGTCCTGTGGCTGGCCACAGTGACAGGCAAATGCGAAACCGGATGCCGCCATGGGTATCCGCCATATCGCAGTGTTGTTACACGCTTGCTAGGCGAAGACGCACCATGTCTTGGAACACTGTTGTGTCGGATATGAGTGCGAATATGGGGCGGACTCATTTGGTATTACTAATAAACGGCTAAGAATACCACTGATCTACTCTTCTGTTCCTAGTTTTGACGCTGGAGCCTTCATAAAAGATATGGCTTATTTGCGGGTCAAAAAAGGACGACTCGGGGAGCTTCCTTCACCTAATCTTCGAATAAGTCACAAGATACCGAAAAAAGTAAAGCAACAACTTCAACTGTCATACACAGCAGAAGCATGTGCCGACAAGCAAGCATTGTGAAGATCACGACTGCCTATGAATGGAAGGATTTTGGTGAGTATTTTTGTTCGTCGAAATCAGCCGACAATTCAAATATGTCGACCAGCTGTCCGGAAAAGCACCAGACGGCCGTTTCGCCCTGTTGGGGCTCATCAGTGGTGCGCATCCTTCGGTCCTTTGCGGAGGATCGAACCCATGACTGCTAGTGGCTCTTGCCAACTAGCGAAACGGCCGTCTGGTGCTTTTCCGGACAGCTGGTCGACATATCTGAATTGTCGGCTGATTGCGACGAACAAAAATAATCACGACTGCCTTTACAAAGGCGTTGCTAGTATTGTATTATTTTCTATCCCAAGAAGGAAGGTGAGCATCAAGCTTGAGACGAACAGGTGCTATCGATTTATTCATCTTCAGACCAACTACATAAATATACGTTTGGAAAAGTGTATTTCAGCAGAAGGTAATTAAATTCGATATTGCTTTGACAAATTATCTAGTCCAGCTGCGTCCCCTATGGCTTGTTGGCTTAAGGTGCTGGCTAGTTGGCGTCAGCCTCTAACAGTTGTGGGTTCGATCCCCAGTAGGGGGACCGAAAGAATGTGCACCACTGACGAGCCCCAATAGGGCGAAACGCATCTGTTGCTTTTCCGGATTGTGGTTGAGCTATGTAGCTTGTGAGCTGCTGGGACGAGTGCATTTAAAATTTAAATCGCTATCGTGACACGCATCAGGTGATCAAGTGATTGAAGTACATGGTTGGTCACTGGTCAATGTAGTAGCACTGCATTGACAAATCTTTTCTGAACACATAGATTCGGTTTTGTCAATGTGATGCATACCACTTCAGCGGTAGCAAGCAGTCGCGCTTCTGCCCAGTGAACTAGTTGCCGCGGTACTCCAGACAGGATTTCGACTTGATACCCCTGCAAATCAGGTGGTTAGTTATTGCACTCAAGTTACCTTTGTTCCGCTGATTGATGAGCGGATTCGGCAAAGGTTCCTTGATTCGCATTTTTAAGTGGCTGGCCGTCCGTACAATGCACCTATCTCCAAAGGAGCAGATGAATCGGTACATAAGCATGGATTAGAGTTGATCAGGAATTTTATCTGTGAATCTAGGAACAATTAGCGATTTGCTCGTAAAGACAAGGTTAAGTTGCGCTGCATTAAAAGTCGCTTTGTAAGTTCGCATTAGTCGTGTTGAACATAATTCAGCCGCCACATCACCCTTAAAAAAAGGAAGTTGGAGAAAGAGCTGTTTCTTCTCAACCGTCTGCACGGTGGATCTCGGACTGCTCAGCTTCATATCAACCTCAATGAAGCGGCCTGGGTAGCCGTTTTCGAGAAGCGTGTCTTTAAACCAATCAGTTTTCATCCAACTTCAATCTTGGTTGTTTGGTCGTGCCAACGATTTAGGCAATATCACAGAACTCTCATCCAACAAGATTGCGCAACCGACCGCGCCTCAGAGGGGGGGGGGGGAAGGAACTGAGAAGACAGGAGCAACGAAGGAAACGGCAGAGGTTCGGTAAGGGTTCTGAAGCATTTGGAGCAGCTGCGAATTCGCACAATAAATAGGTGTCCTATCAAGATCACATACAAAAATCTCCCGAGTGCTTCTATCGAGCCGAGTTGCTTCAGCATCCAACTGCACGGAGATGGTGAATAACATCGGGATCAAAAGAATACTTATAAAGTTGATAGGTGGTGCGCTGACACCTAAGGCTACTCGCGTTGTCAAGGTAGGACCCATGAATACAGAAGCTTGGTAGATCTATTTTAAAAAATCATACGGAAGGTTGATGTAGGGTCGCAGACAGGACATACATATTTATGTAGAAAATCTGCAGGGACACTCAGAGAGCATAGAAAGTAAAGGCACGGGACACTAAATACAGGCGGATGGGGTCCTGAGGCTTGAGTGCCCCGGAATGCTTGCCCAGGAGGAGGGAATGACTGGGCTGGGTTACAACGGAGAGACCATCTGACTCATCTGAAACAGATAGAAAGGAACACAAGTATAAGACTGGGTGTCGGACAAACATGATTCGCTTATGATCTGGTGAACCCTCATGCGTTACGGTGAGGCAGATGGGTAAAAACCTCGGCCGCCGACGATGAAAACAATAGCGAGGTAGGAGAGGATGCTGAGCATCAAGATTCTGCGGAACAAGTTAGCATGAGTAACGCCGAGAAAATAACGAAAAAGTAACGAGTGGTAAAAAAACAGGAACTTGCAGACACAATTCAATTGGAGACTGTTAGGTGGCCACAACGGATTAACGGATTCAAGAAGTGAAGTGGACCCACGTGAGGCCCCGCGGAAAGCCGACAAAGTCAGATCGTCGTCTGCAACACTGGTTGCTATGTGGTCGAGGGCAGCTGATGAGATTAGTTCGTTATTGACGAGACGGGTTGCTATGTGGAAAACGTGAGCGGGACTGCGGCCAAGTGCTGGAGGTCGTGAATACGTATGGACGTGAGCAGACAGGTGATCGTCAATCAGTCAAGCAATGTACAGTCGGATTTGAAGGTAATGGCGAGGACATGTGACCTACAAATATAATCGTTTTCTGACAAGTCATGCCCTCTGTTTCTCTCACCTGGCTTGGACGGAGATCCAAGAAAAGAACAGAACCAGGGCAGTGTTACAATTGAAACATGCGGACAATCGATAAACTGTGATAGTTGTGTTTAAAAGTCACACGAGCCCTTCAGAGTGATGACCCTACCAGGGGTGGTACAACTACTTACAGGTTGAGCACCCGACGATTCCCGAGCATGGTCTAACGCGATTACACCAGCCCACTAGGTAAAGATTCTGACTAACAGAGCAGATGCACAGGGGGGGATAAGTGATTAATAAGAGAGTATGACCTTGAGTGATGTGTTGAGGCTGTAGGCAAAAATCGCTACCATAGTCTAGACATCGTTCAGGTACCACAGCAGAGTTACGTAATTTCGAAACAGCACTGCATCAATTGGTAAGTCGGTTCTCATTCAACACTGCATGCCTAAGTGACAACGGATCAGTTAGCGAGGTCCCTATCGAATAGAGCGAGAAGGAACTTTTAACTTGCTTTGGTGAATTTATTCACAACGAGCCCGAATAGACCGATGACGGATGCCTCGTCTAGCCACTTTAAAATGGTTAGGAAGGAATACGCTAAGCAAACAACCGAGGCGCCCATCGCCGTTACGGAGCCAAGGCATGGCAGGCGAGTCAAACTCGCCCGCGCTGATTGGGGCGAACAGATAGCCAACCGGGTGACCTTATTCGATTGGCCGTAAGATGACCCTTATGGATTTTTCCATGTGAGCTTTAAATACCACTCACGAACTTTCGATTTTACCTTTATAATGAATGGTGCGGTTGGCTAATACATCTCTGTTCCTCTGCTTGTCCGATCCGGTCTTCTCTCTCTCCTGTAAGGGACCAGTGACCTCGAGTTCCGGTTGAGGATCAACCGTCAACTCAGGTGAGGAACGAGCACTTCAAAAACAAATCAAAAATTTTCCGATCCTATGAGGATTTAGACCCTCACTCATGAAACAATAGTCGGCCGGACGACAGTAAGCCAGCTTGACCAATTAAGTTGCTGTAATACAATGTAGATCATTTTTCACAGTCCAAAAATAAGCAGAAGTTTGCTATAGGTATTTCTCTTTATAATTCCAAATAGAAAAAAAGAAGACGTAACCTGCGAGATGACTCAGTCATTTCGTGTAGGCTCCTCAATCACAAAGCATGCAGAAAGCACACATATATAAAACGCGATCACATGAGATCAATAGTTGGTCAATCGTCATGCCTCACACTACCACAGTAGCTTAAGATTCGCAGTCAACTGTTTCTGCACACAAAGCAGCGGCCGCTCTCGATCGATGACGATGGCTTCCAATAGCCTGAGAATGTGGGGCCGCTGATTGCGCATTAGGACGGTGAATGACTCATCGGGGTTAACTCAGTGGCCGGTGCTCAGCAAGTGCCTTGTGATTGCCGAGGCACCTCGATTACTCAATTCAACCGATTCCGCCGTCGCCGAACCCACCCGGCTGCGTAATCACTTGGGAATGTGCTCATTGATCCTGACACTTGAACGTTAGTTAGTGCGCCCGATATAGCTGTCCTCGCAGCTACAATTTGTATATATTTTGTATAGGCAATGGGATATGCACTGCCTCGTTATCGGTGTCTTGCTGGAACACATAAGCAGAGGTCTTGTTGAAGTGAGCAACCGTAGTTCAGCTGCATTGTACGCCCTTTTCACTGAAGTACTAATAGGCTTCGTGGTGATTTTCATAATATGATCAACTTTGCATGGTAGTTCGATGAAGATCGGCTTCTTTTGAACTGTTGGCACACGATCTCGCTTGGACATGTCGCTAATGCGCCTTATAAACTGCACCGGATAACCGTTTGATTGTAATGTCTCGAACAGGAAATATTTCTCTGCTTCTAATGTGTCCGGGGTGCAAATCGTGTGGACTTGATGAAACAGCCTAAACACGAACGAGCATTTGTGTTGTATAAAGGAGAAAGGCTTAAAATGCAAATACTGATCTGTTAATGTTGCTTTTCGGCAGACTATTTCTGATCGAACCATCCATTCGCCGCAAGTCATTCACCGTCCTTATGCGCAATCAGCGGACTCACATTCTCAGGCAATTAGGAGTCATCGTCATCGATCGAGAGCGGTCGCTGCTTTGTGTGCAGAAACAGTTGACTGCGAAGCTTAATCTATCGTGGTAGTGTGAAGCGTGACGATTGCCCAATTATTAATCTCATGTGATCGCGTTTTGTATATCTATGATTTCTACATGCTTTGTGATTGAGGAGCCTGCACGAAATGACTGAGTCATCTAACAGTTTAGATCTCCTGATTTTTCTGTTTGGATTCCTAGAAGTGGCTGGCATCTGAATGGCGATGGAAAAGAACACTGATAATTCCCTTAAAACGACGGAGTGTGGATCCAGTACATTCAGGAAAAGCTGTACTAAAGTGCTAGCACGCACAAAAGCGATCGCTGATGAGAGACAGTATAGCCAGACTTCAGACAGGAAAATAAAATGTTGTAATACGTGCGCGATAATGAGTGACAATAGCGACTCGGAGTTCAGTAGCTCAGATCTGAAAACTAACAAGATAATGTCGAGGTATGAGAAAACGCATTCGTAGCACAGAGGCCCACCTTTGATTCGGTCATACTTTTCCTTTCACAACAGTGGGCGAGTACGTTTTGGAGGAGAGCCTTTTCCCTAACTGTCGACGTACACTGCCACTGTCTTTCCCAAGTTTGGACACCAACTCCATTGCGCAAGATTTCACCTGAGTTGCGCATATTGGCTTGCGGGGGGCCTGAGGGGAAGAGGATGTGCTCGTCTCGCGGGCGAAATCCGACTGTCGTCGAGTTCGCAACTGAAACGGATGCGTTGCCGGCGGTGGCAGACTATTGGAGGATACGTCCACAGGACTCAACGGTTTCCTAGTGGACGAGGAGGTCAGGTATGCCTTTGTAACAGCCTCCTCGGTTGCCTTGCGGATCATAGCGTTATGCGACATGCAAACGACCTGTTAGTCACAGGATACGTGGAGGGAGAAAAGGAAGTGCCCACGTGGAATAAGATGGATGAGTAATGAGAGCAAAGTGAAGAGTAACAGCAAGCACATCAAATGATCGCGAATCAAGAGTGGTAAACAAGGCTCACGGATGGTCAGCAGTTAGACACTTGGGACAGCAACGAGGTTGCTTCAGAATGTGAACGGGCAACTTACCGCGATTGAGGACGGCATTGTAGACCAACAATGGAGCGATCGCGTTAGTCGTGAGTGCCGCAAAATCGTACCTCTGGCGACGGGAAGAAATATTGCTCACAATCGTAAACGCCATGTTAGGAGGACTCCTACGTGACATGCATTTTTGTGAGAATTCCTATTTAACGACTTTCATTTTGTTATCGTCCGTCACTTGACAGTTGTTCAAACGCGTCGCGTCTTTCATTTGGTTGGCCGACGTAAGTCTTATTCATGGAGGTTATCTCAGAGCCCAATTTCGCCAACACCGTTTTCTTGAACACATGTGATTGGTTCTTATTTTTTGCGCTTCTCATTCGCCGGTGTCATGTTGTTGGTTGGCTTCGATATATTTCAGTAGCTTTGCCTATACTACTATCGTACCCCATATAAGTGAAGCAGCAATCTCATGAATACACCTCAGTCCTGGCTCGTCTTTCTTTTTCTCCTCATGGTCACAGGGTGCGAGCGGTTGGTGGCGATACACAACAGGCTGTGTGTACATGGATACAGTGAGGACCACTGATTTTTATGGTCGCTTCAATCTGAGGCGCATTCAAGAGTTCGATCAACGTTATCTGCGTCTACAACGGTGATATGGGTAGAGAAGAACTGCTAGATAGTGATAGGGGTAGTTCGTTAAATGAGCCAATAAGTTAGCTTGGTTAGAGCACAAATCACATGTGCCCGTCCACTTAACAGATCAACGGGGCAATCCTTTATCTGGCAGCGGGAAATACAGTCGCCAACCAGCGGATCTGGTAAGGTTGGACGGTCTCGCCTTCCAGACTAGAGTCCACGGGACCGTTCTATCGCAACGAGACTGGACCTTAACGTGGTGCGACGGTTTACGTACCTTCTTGACCCATTGAGCTATACTGGGTGATGCCTCCGGGCACCTTGAGAGCTACTTATACAAGGTTGTTTAATAATGAGAGGTCAGACAAACTCAGTCTCCTGGTCCTCCAGGTTGGGAGTTTGAAATGGGATGGCGTCCATATCTGTAAAACTAAATCATTGCCACCTCCCCGCTGCCTTGCGGACAGGCTTTGGAGCCAAAGGCTTGGGTTGAGGACCCTAATCGTCCTCCTGTCTAGGTCTGGGCGCCCTGACAGTATCTCAGCCCACATACAACCATGACATCATCTTCAAACATAAACTTCATCCTGCATCGGCCGTCGCGCAGATTATCAAGGGTCGCCTTATCTGCTGCACACTGCAGGGCGGATAAGCGAAAACATGCTACTGCTGGCGCCTCCCTTCTTATTTTTCCACCTTTTTCTCTTACTCCCATCCCGACCCCCATTACTAACCTTCCTTCTATAATTCCCAGCTTAATTGACAGCAACCGAAGTGCCACTGGAGTAGAACCATCTGCAGCCACCATCCCACAGCACCTATCGGCAAAAGTCCCTTATAAGGCCACGCTATCCCGTTTCCATGGCGACATTCAACTTTCGTACTCTAAGACAAACAGGTCAACAGGCTGCACTCGCACGCACTTTGGACACAGTGGGTGTAGATGTGTGCTGTGTGTCCGAAACTAGGCTCAATGACCCTAACGGGGTTATTGAATTAACTGCACCCGGCTTATCCTCTCGTTATTGGTTGCGCGCATCCGGAGACGTCGATGCAGCATTCACGGGTCAAGCTGGTGTAGGTATCATTCTAAGCTCCAAGGCTGAGCCATCGTTGGTTGATTGGATTCTGGTGAACAGCCGTTTATGTGCAGCCCTTTTGACAACATCAGCTAAGGTTGATTCACGAAGTAGTACAAAACGCTGTTTGTTTGTGATTTCCGCCTATGCTCCCGCCAACTGCAGTACTAATGCTGTCAAGGACACACTCTATCACGAACTGAATGCGCTATCACGCAGTGCTACTAGTTCAGATATTATAGTACTTGTAGGGGATATGAACGCACAAGTAGGGCGTCTGAGCTCTTCAGAAGCTCAGCTGGGTGGTAATAGTGGACTTAATTCAGAACGGACTGACAACGGTGAGCGTCTGCTGCAACTGTGTGCGGAGCACCAGTTGTTTCTTAGTAGCACTGCTTTTAGACACAGTGGGCGCCGAAGTGCCACTTGTCGTCCTCCTGTAGCTGGCCAGCGGTGGACCCAAATTGACCACAAGCCAAAAGTTACAGGTGGCGTGGTTCCATCTTAAATTGCCGCTTGTACTGGAGTACCTGTGTAGACTCTGATCATGCCTTGGTACGCTGTCGTTTCTCCATGAACTTTACCTGGAGGCGCACCAAGTGTCCCCTACGATTGGCAACGGAGAAATTGTCCCAGCCCTCGGTCAGGCAAGCCTACCAAGACGCACTGCATACCAAACTTTCGCTGTCTTGTTCTAATGACACCGAGCTTCAGTAGAATAGGATCTCAGCCGCCATGCATGAAGCAGGAGCATCTGCTTGTGGCACTACCTATCGTCACCTCACCAGTCACTGGATATCCGAGAGGTCCGTGAACCAGTTGGAATCTAGAAGACACCTCCCGGCTGGCTCTGAGCACAATGTGACCAGACGGGCTATTAGGCGTGAACTAAAGCAGAGCCTACGTGCTGACAAGGAAGTCTGGTGGACCAGTAGGGCTCAAGAAATGGAGGAGGCAGGAGCAGTAGGCAATTACCGCAAGCTATTCCAACTAATCCGCACCACTGGTCTCAGAAAACCAGGCGTCAGTGAGACAATCAGAGACAGCGCAGGTGCGCTGATACACAATAAGGAGCGCCGTATGGCTCGTTGGGCAGAACACTTTCAAGATCAGTTCAGCTGGCGCCCTGCTCCTGGACCTCTTCCTACTCAGGTGATGCAGGCCGTGCCATGGACGGTTAGTTTAGAGCCTACGTCGGAGGCCGACGTCCGAAACGCGATCACAGTCCTCAATTGTTTTCGTGCCGCTTGCCCGGATTCCCTCGCATCTGCACTATTTAAGGATGGAGGTGAGGTCCTCTGCAAAGCACCGACCTCCTTATTCGAATCTATCTGGAAGGAAGACAGTGTCCCGGCTAATTGGAGCGAATCGATTATAGTGGCAGTATACAAAATGGGCAGTCGCACAGACTGTGCGAACCATAGGGGTATTAGCCTAACGCCAGTTGTGACAAAATTACTGGCCTCGATTCTCGTTCGTCGCCTCACTGCAGAACAGGAATCTCGGATTAGGGAAGAGCAGGCCGGTTTCCGCCCAGGACGTGACTGTATAGACCATATATTTACTTTGCGGCAGGTGCTAGAGCAGCGCCACGCATACCGCAGACCGACAATAGCTGTATTCCTCGATTTTAAGAGTGCGTTCGATTCAGTCGATCGATCGATTCTGTTCGAATTCCTTGCGCGAAAAGGTGTTCCCACGAAATATGTGAACATCCTTCGTGCTCTATACTTGAACACTACAGGCCGCGTCAGGATCTACGGTGGCCTATCGGATAGCTTTCCGACCACAAGTGGCGTTCGTCAGGGTTTTAAGATTTCCCCATTTTTGTTCAATTTAGAAGTGGATTCTATCATGGAGTCTTCCTTTGCGGAATCTCACGATGTAGGCGTTGAAGTGCTGCCTGGTGAAAGGTTAGTTGATCTAGATTGTGTGGACGATATCGTCTTGCTTTTCGACGATTTTGCGGCGGCACAATCAACCCTGAATAGCCTGTCCAGAGTGGTCCCATTATTTGGTATGCACTTCGCACCTTCAAAGTGCAAAGTGTTGCTGCAGGACCACCAGCCACTTGATGACCCCTTGACGCTTGCTAACGAGGAACTCGAGGTGGTTGATCATTTCACTCATCTTGGCAGCTGCATCAGCAATGATGGGCGCATAGAAACTGACGTGAGCTCACCCATTGCAAAGGCCAGAGCTGCCTTCTTGAACCTGCCCCATCTTTGGCGACATAAGGGAGTTTCCCTCCGTCTGAAAGGCCGTGTATACAAGGCCACAGTGAGGGCCGTTCTGCTCTATGGCAGTGAGACTTGGCCCCTTCGGTCTGAAGATCTGAGGCACCTTCAAGTTTTTGATCATCGTTGTCTGCGAAGAATTGCTGGTGTAGGATGGCACCAGCGTGTCCGCAACGATGATGTGCGTAGACGAGTACTGGGTAGTGATAATCATGCTAGTTTCTTAGAACAACAGGTAACACTGAATAACTTGCATTGGCTCGGGCACGTGCTACACATGCCTGGTCACCGCTTACCTAGGACGGCCTTGTTAAGTCTGCCAGATGTAGGATGGCGCGAGGCTCGAGGTGGACAGAAGTTGACTTGGCAGCGGGAAAAAAAGCCACTGACGACAGACTGGGTGCCGTTGGTCCGTCTCGCCTTCCGGGTTGGAGTCCACGTGACTCGCCTTGTGCTTGGCTAGAGACTGTACAGGACATGGCTCGCAACCGACACCAGTGGCGCGTCTGCTGCCGCCTCCTAATTGGATTCCCTGTTTAATGTGTGTTTGGTGCCGAGTTATCTGCGGGGTAATGGCTGATTATGACGTGTGGCAGTGGAAGCCGCAAGGAAGCTGTCTCGCCGATGCCGCCTTATCTTTGCACGATAGCCAGCCGTTTGTGACGGTGTGTTGTCTACACAAGGCGTAGGCACCTTGACCCTGAAGGTTTGCTTAGGGCATTAAGGTTTTCAGGTAAGTCCCTCTTCTTATTCTTTATTTCATAGGTCCTCATGGTTGTATGGCAGCGAAGCATCAGTTCAAATGGCTGATGTACTGCTGTTGATGATGATGATTCCTCATCAGCCAGATAATTACGAGTTTAAGGCATCAAAGAACTAGTACAAGAATTAGGAGCTAGGAATATGCGTCCCCTAATTTCCCTGTGGTGGACACCGAGACAGTGAACAGTAAATGTTTGCGCCTAGAAACCGATCATGAATTGCGTTGCACCAACCATGGATACACAATAGTCAGTGCAAACCCGAGATAAACAAGACCAGGAGGCACACCAATGGGGGTTGCCCAAAATTCCATAAACAGACGAGCGGCGCACGAGAATGGTTGGAAATCAGTGACAACATCCTGGCAGTGCCACAGGGACCATGGGGTCTGTGTTGACATGTTGTTTCGTCAAATAAAGTAGGGAAAATGGCAGAGGTATAGAACGGCTGTAAGTGCGCTACGGTCAGTTGCATTACGGAAGCACTCTTTGAGCCTACTATTTATGCTGAGACAAAGCCGCCCTCCATCTCGATCAACAACGTCAAGTGAATTTCAGTACTCTTCCCAAGAACTAAGATGAGCGGCATCGAACCACCGATGAGCGTTTAGTCAGTGCTCCCATCGTAGACAGCCAGAGAAGACCGAAAGCTCAAACGCCAAACATGCAACAATAACTAGACCGCAGAGAACGGCTCCAACCGTAAGTAGTCGACTGTGATGCGTCGCCACGTGTTCCGTGATGTGGCGCTGGAAAATACGTCGAAATTGGACCGTGCACACTATCTAGGACATAGTTGGAAGAATAGTGACCGCCCATCTTAGTGAGTGCTGTTTTCCAAGCTGCGAAGAGGCTACACAATAACCAGGAAATCAAATGGTAAAGTGTGAATAGGTGGGAGCATCAGTGTGAACCACCCCAGTGACTGGAGGACAAATCCGGCACATCATCTCCGGACTAAGGGATTTGCAACCCATTTTTGGAAATTTTGTTTAAATATTCTGACGTTTGTCGATTCAGCTCAGATTAATCATGTGTTCCATTTGATGCAATTTCTTCATGCCCTTGGGCCACGTGATGGACCGGCCAAATTGGTGTAGCAGCAGCATTTAATGCACACTGAAGGAGGCGGTCCATGGGCATATGGAAGACATGGCGTAGCCAACGGAAGCGATTTAGAGTCGACAACCACTCGAGTGAGGCACCACTTTCTTGCGAAACACCAACTGGCGGACTTCAACATCGTTCACTTGGTGAGTATTGTCCCACGAGCACTGGTGACTAAAGACGATCCGCGCATCATGTGCGGATGGTGTAGTGGCAAGAAGACGAACTTTTTGTGTGCAGACCAATTGTCCCTCTGCGGTTGTATGTGGCTTCTGACTGGTAGTACCGAGCTAGGGACAAGGTGAAGATGGTAGAAATCGGGCTGATGAGGGTCAGATTTCATGGTTTTTAGTTATGAGAAGGGAATGTACGTCCCCTATTGGATGAGTAAACAGTTGTGGTTTTTCTTGCCACGCTTGTGGCGTCACTCGACCAGATCAGCTGAACTCCTCCATTAGGATCAGAGCGACGGCAGTGTGCAGGATCCAGTTTCCATAATCCATCAGGTAACAAGAATAAGCAACATTAGGAGGGAGCAAAGAGTTTACGGAACGCAAGCAAATGGAGATGGAACTTCGACGAAAAACGCATGAAAAGGCACAATCGTTAGACGTATAGATCGAAGAAAAAAGCGAAGGATCGAAGGAAAGAGAGTAACTGTTTCCACGACTGTGTCATAGCAGAAGGGGTTGCCAAGTATTAGGATAGCCTATCCCCTGGACACTATTGGGGTCTAGACGAATTGTTCTCCAACCGTCATGCACGGGAGTTAGGCATGCATGCGAAGAACCCTCATCATCAACAGTGCATCAGCCATTCGAATCGATGCTTCACTACCGCAAAAGCACAATGACACATGGAACGAAGAACATTACGAGGAAGAGAACGTGGACCTAGCGTAAAACCTAAATGCCCTAGACAAACATCCAAGGTCAAGGCGCATATAATTTGTCAACAACCGACGGTTACAAACAGCTGGCTGGCTTGCAAGGATAAGGCGGCATCGGTGAGACAACTTCCTTGCGGCTTTCACAGCTGTAAACATAAACGGTCATTATCCGGCAGACAACTCAGCATGAGGTATACTTTAAACAGGTAGTCCGAATGGGAGACGACAGGAGACGCCACTGGTGCCAGTTGCGAGTCATGTCCTGTAACCTTTCGAGCCCAACATAAGGTGGGCCGGGTAGGCTCCAGTTCAGAGAGCGATACGGACGAACAGCACCCAGTCTGATTGTCAAGGACTTTGATTCCCACTGCCAAGTTAACTTTTGCCCAGCTCGAGCGTAGCGCCATTTCACATCCGGCGATCAAAACAAGGATTTCCTCGGTAAGCGATCGGCGCAAATCAAGCAGCATTATTTGTTATTCTGAGGAACCAGCCTGATTTTCATTACCAAGTACTCGCTTACGCACATCTTCGTTGTGGACACGCTGATGCAGTCCGATACCAGCAATGCTCCTCAGACAATGATGAGCAGAGACTTGAGTGCGCCTCAGATTCTCAAACAGAAAAGAGGCAAGTATCACTACCATACAGTAGGACGGCCCTCATTGTGGCCTTGTAAACACGGCCTTTCAGACAGAGGGAAACCCCTTTCGGACGCCACAGATGTCGCAAGTTGTGGAAAACACTTCTAGCTCTCGCAATAAATGCGAAGAAAATGATTCGATAAGAATAGGTGGCAAATTAATTGGTGGATCCTTTTGAAATACTCGTTGTGTGAATGGATCACGACGAGCAATCTCAACGTAGACCGCAGTTCACATTGAAAAGAACCTTGATCAAAGCGACCATTGTGGTCATAGCCGAAGCAGATAGAATGGATGTGACAAGTGTTGCTCGTCGTGACCGATAGCCAAATGGGCAGAGGTTCCGACTAATATTCCATTGGTCCCGGACTACAGGCGTGCTATATCCACCTGATGTGAACAAGTGAGGTCGAGACGTGTCGTGGTCCGCAGTGTTTTTGGGCGGGAAACACAATTTCCATCGGTAAGTGACAAATTCAACGCTCGGTGTAGCACAGCACTAAGTTGTGGCTGTAACGAAACGCCAATGAGAAAGGTTTTAGAAGAGCATACGGTAAAAAATGGACAACGTATCAGTTACTCCTAGCTAGAAGAGCGACAAAAGTGCAGGTATACTTAGGTAAACGTTCATAACTGTACCTTGGTTTTGTTGCGTCCATTCACTAACGATGGTTTTAACTTGTCATTTCAATAGTTTCCCTGGCTGCTTACAGTCGTTATTTCTGGACGCAGATAAAAGTTTCACTGAGGTTAACACCATCAGATTCCTCTGTGTACCCGAATGGGTCATTAGTTGTTCGTTCCTTCTTGATTCTGCCTAGTTGCAGGTTTTCAGTGCTCTGGGTGGATTTCCAAGTCATGTATCATGGGGTATAACCAGTGTCGTATTCCCTGAAGAAAACTGAATCGCTCGTGTTCCCATTACCGTTAGTGGGTGGAAGCGTTAAGCGGGACCAGTTACGGCACTAATGCGGCATGATGCATGCAGACGATCTGGATTGGATTCCAAATGCACGAAGTATGATGCTACTTACAATGTATGAGTAGCTAGCTAAATACATAATTTTCTAGTTGAAAGTATTGCCCTCGTCAGCTGCTTCGTGCTGCACCTTGTTTCACGGATAACGTACAGATAGGCTTACAGGTTCACATTGTTTAATAACCAACGCTATTCTCTGATTAACACCAACTTGAAATTCAAGTGCTTGCAAGTTTTCTTGATCTTACTACTTGAGTTGGCGAGTCGCATCGCCTACCGTTCTGTGGCTGTAAGCGTTATAAGAAGCAATGGCTCCAACTCGTATCATGAATTTAGTTTGGCGACTATGTTTGATTTCGTGTTAGTCGGCTGTAACAGGTTTTTTTCGAAGATCAGAACGAGGATACACAGTTACAGTTCAGAGGGCACTTCAATGGCGGATTGTAGAGACTTAAAGACAGTGTCGCCATTGCGCCTGAACAGCAATGAAGGACAGTCATCGAGACCAGCTGTCGTGTTTGCGATGTCACTAAAAGAGGCAGGAATTAAATGGGTAGCAACGCTTAGATATACCAAGACGCCTGGACTTGTCGGGTCCAATATTCACTACAATAACACAGGATGAGGAAGGATCACTGCGGTTTGCATGCATAGCTCGAGTAATCATCATCGGCCGGTGGCCGAGTGGTCTGCACGTTTGCTTTGCAACCATAAGGTCACCGATTCGAATCCGCGTAGGGGTGGGCGTCCTCGCGGTATACACAGCCCGCGCGCGACTGGTGGTGGTCGCGCGGCAGCTAGCGCCGTTACGGTGTACAGCTGGCACGTTCAATCATCATCATTATACACGTTAGCTGCAGGTAGAAAACACTTTAGCTATTGTGCCGCAATACTAGACAAGAAAAAAAATACAACAGTGGCACGCCGGCTGAGACCCCAGTAACGGATGGACATCGTTCCGGAGAGCTAACAGCAGGTTATCGTGCCGTAGCGAATGGGATCGTGATTGGAGGGAGACGCTGAGCAGGAGGGTGATGGACAAAGGAACTCACAACATCAACGCCATTGGGGCCGGCTCCTAGCGATATCAGCAAGTGTGTCCAACCAAACGTGTTCATCGTCCTTAGGACCCCAGCCAGGCAGTCGGGATGCACCAACCGACGCCAAGTTCGAAGTGAGGGTTTTCATTTCTCTCGACCAAGTCATCGTTTGGCCTCCTCTCCTCCTCTTCCAACCACACCCCGGTGCTTAATCAAGAATTGTTTTGGGGTAACAATTGGCGCACTGGCTGTCACAATTGATAGAAGGGCCTCAACTCTCATAGTTCTGCTCAGACAAATATTTAGAGTCCGAGTGAGTCAAACATACACCAAAAGTGAAAGACACTTAGATTCGGTTACCGGTCGGCATGTGTTACTCTGGTAACTACCATACAACGAAAAAACGACCGGTGAACGCCGCAGACAAAAAGTGACCTGTTCTTTTGGATGAGCCACACTTTCAGGTGTGTTCAGATAAGGGGACACTAAATTTGATACAATGAGGATAAGCTCTTGGAAAGACGCTGAGGTGATCAATTAAATCCAGTAGGACGGAACATTGTGATGACGATCGAGTCATCATTTTTGATGACCCAGGGAATTGGGCGAAATTCATCGATGACGCAAAATGTGAAAACAACATCACAAGTCACATCTAAAAGGCGTTACTGAGTCGCCTGACATACGCAATTGTGCAGTCCGACAGTGAGAGGACACTGTCGGTAGCCACACTACGTCGTAAGAACGATCTCTGGAAAGTTTTGATTTTAAGGCTTAGTGGAGCACTGTAAATTAGTGTCAACCATTAGTCAGACTGCGAGGGAACGATCAAAGCTCGAGTTCGTAAATGTCGCAGTGCATAAAAATTTAACGTACCGACGGCAAATAGTAACACAAGCGCGTGCACTATGTTGTCTAAGTGGAGCGTGAATTTATGGCGCTGAAACGTGATTCACCTGGTTGTGTATAGACAGAGAGTAGGAATGAAATGAGATCAAACAAAACCGGAATGGAAGTTAGAACATACTCGAACCAAAAGGGTCTCCAACTCCGATGCACCGGTCTTGGTGCCCGAGCGAGAGGCCTCGTCCAATTTGGCAGATCGGCGCGTGGACATGGGTGGTTTCGGAGGTAGGGAAGGGGGAAGCACAGCGATACTGCCCTCTGCGTGGGCCAAGCAGAATGAGGATGGACACATACAGCAAAAGACGTGAGATGGGCGTCCACATGCATCACAATGGTGCCAAGGGCAAAACCAACGACCTGTGATGAGATGGGAGGAGGGGGGGGGGGAAGAGGAGTGAAACGCTAAACACGCGATTCCAGGACGTACTAAGCAGCATAAATAATGCAATGACAAGTTTGGCATGTCTGAGATTACTAATGAGTAGGAGGATTTCGATGAAGTTTAACTGATTCGTCCCAGTGGCTCGCAATGCAGAACATCGCTACACCCTATTGGAGATCGTCATTGGTGCGCATACCTTCGATCATATGTAAAAATAAGTCAGTAAAATCTCCAAAATTTTCGCTTCTGATTCATCGAATGGCTGCGAACAACCAATAGTCTGATCAAAAAGAGGATGAAGAGGAGTGGATAGATTGACTTTTAAGCATAAAAAAGCCTCAGTGGAGCTCGATTCGTTAACTTTGACTAGGCAACATAGGTGCGGCGGAACAAGCCACTCCACCCCTTGGTGGCGATCAGCTAGAAAGCGTCCAGAAATCCAAGTATCTAGGCAGCTAGATTAGCACTTGTGGAAAAGATGAGAACACAAACCGAGTAGAAAAGTGTAAGACACTTTTTTCCAATCTCCGCCACTTGTGACGCCAGCGCAGCATCACTCTCGCCAAGAAAGGCAGAGTTTACAATACAGCCGTCCGTTCAACCCTTCTATACGGTTACGAATCCTGGCCTATCACATCGACAGACATGAAGAGGCTAATCACGTTCGTTCATTACTACCTTCGCAGTCTAACTCATGCTTGGTGGGAACACCGCGTGAGCAATGAATGTGTTCGGCACCGCGTTATTTCACGTACCAGGCTCTGATGGTTGGGCCGCGTGTTGCACATGCCAACACACCGACTCCCTCGAGGTGCGCTTTTTGTTCGACTGGGGTGTGGATGGAAGGGAAGAGGGGAGGCCAAGCGATGACCTGGTCAAGAGGAAAGAAGATACTCACTTGGAAGTTGGCGTCCATTGGTGTCTCCTGACTGCTGGGCTAGGGTACCAAGGACGATGAACATGTTTGGTTAGATATATCAGTCGACATGGCGCTTGTGTTGTGAGCATCTTTGGCCCTCTCTTTCTCGTTTAGTTCCTCCTCCAACGACGATCTCACACTCCACGAACATGATACTTAGCATTGTATCCTTTGCTTATTAGATTTTGTATTCTTTTGTATTGCGGTACAACAGCAGATGTATGTTTATTATCTTCAGCTAACGTGTACTGATAATGATGATGGACCAAGCCTCCCAGATAAACATCGTCAAAAGAACAACAATGACGACGACAACAGCAATACTACAAGAAAATTTGTCCAGCAGAATAATTAGCGGTCAAAAATAAGAGAAAGAACGGAAGAGCGCGACAAGATTCGTGACTGTGCTCTCATTGCTTATCCAACGCCGCAGACTTCAGTGGTTCGGTCACGTCCTCCGCAGACCAGACACTAACTTCACTAGGTCCGTGATTTCGCCCTCACCTTGCCAGGGTTAGTGTCGTCGCCGTTGTAGACAATCAAAAACGTGGCTCGCTACAGTGAAGTCGAATGTCGATCTTTTGGGATCCTTGGTTGTGCATGGTGCTCGTCAATGGAGAAACAATTGGATCAGTATCTGCGTGGAGCTTGCCGCTAACCGCCGCGCTTGGACAGCCGCAATCCGCAACATTCATGAAGCTGGCTTATCCTGTCACAAAAGTTAGCCATGGTAAAGCAAAATAAGTAAGACAGTGCCATACCTGAAAGAATACCCAGCCACCAATTCCAGAGAACAAATTAAAGAGGACCATAAGCACAAATCCAACCAAGCCTTTCGGTGAGTTTCTTCATGCACTTTTGGATGCAATTGACTGACCACCTCGAGGCCTCACTCAAATAAGCGAGGTACTGGTAAACAATACACACTAGAGCGACCGAGTTGCACGTAGGTGGACCATGTGACCGAGTCACGGAAGCCAATGGCGATCGAAGACAACGTGTAGCTCGATATTCGCAGAATGAATGGCTATTTTCTAGGCATAAACTAAAACTGCCTGCACCATAATGTGAATTCCTTCCTAAATGGATCAGCCTAGGTTTCGCTGTTTTCACAGGCAACTACACGAGCCGTGGCAATACGTGCCGCAGCCGAACACATACACAACTAAATAAATAACGTTTATTCTTGATCTCCAAGAGACATGGCTGAACAGGCATAATTTAATTACAAAAAATATCATTGCAAGGGTCAAGCATTGATTGGTTGCGCGTAAACTATCCCAGATGTGTATTCGGAAACTAGCCTGATAATATGCCGAGAAATAATAATGATGGTATGTGAATGTCCAGGTTGATTAAGTTAATTGAGGTCTGTTTAGCATAGGAAAAGATTATCACGGTGTAGAGTCGCGACATGCACTGTGTATACTGAAGACTGAATGTAGAGATCAAGATATGCATGTGTTGCGCTATCGAGATATTATAGGGCACACACGTGGAATAGTTGGCAGAATCCGGTTCTGGATTTGTCTGCCACTGCGGCTTCCACAGGACGCCTGCGCCAACAGATGGACCATGGTTGGCTTGCGCTGCAACACCCACACACCCAATATTCAGTGTAAAGCCGAAAGAAAAAGATCGGGTATGCGGATGGGATCCAGGTTACATCAACAGAGACGGCCCACATTCCTTCAACATGCACAGCAGTAGCATTCCTGTCTAGCTATGTAGGGAATCATGCGTATTAGAAGTGCACAAGGCGGTGGCTGGCCCGTAGTCCGCTCCACATTGGATAGAACTATTCTTTGTAACTAGCACGGTCACGAAGACCATGCACCGCGTCTCCCCCTGGCAACGATTCAGTCTCCAGGAACCAGTATAATCGAGGTAGAGGGTGTTAGACAGGTAGGCATCTTGTCGACATTCACATCAAGCGCAGCTACACCGGGGACATCAAACAATCAATATAGAATTCGAAGGAAAATAAACATGCAAGATTGACATGGAAAATTCAGTAGAATGACAGAACTGAGCAAATCAAATAAGGTGGAATACTTTTCATCCAAGTTAAGAAAATTCACTTTAAGTGCAAGTCGGAGTAGCCCAAATGAGGTGAAGAAGCATGGTGTATGCAACATGAAACAAAACACACGCGAAATAACGTCATCTATTACAACGCACTTTCAACGCAGGTTGGTTGTGAGATGAAATCTTAATCAAGTGCGATGCCTTCGCGAAACCTGTGCTCCACAAAGTGGGAAGCTAGGAATTTATTGAATTCTGACACTGATTTCGCTTCGACGAAAAAACACACTGCTTTAGAAAAATCGTAGCCCATATCTATCTTTCGGCGTCAGACACCCAAGTTATGCAACGACGTTAAAGACGAAAGGCAGAAATCAACTCACCAATCGGTGGGGAGTTCAAATCAAGACACTGGAGATGATAGACCTTTGTACAATCCGACTTGCTGCAGTAGATCAAATCGGACAGCACTCCATTCTCAGATGACTCCGCGACACCTTCGAACCTCGAGCGAACTCTAGTGCTGTTTGATATTCGGCCGGCGGGGTCTTTTATCGGTGAACAATTAATCGCGTCGGCAACCAACTCTTTCAACTCACGTTCCAGGCCGCGCTTGGGCGGCTGAGGCTTGACGAGTATCCCAGATGGTTTTATCCGGATGTCATCAAGCTCGTCCATGGTGAACGGTTTCGGAGGATGTGAATCACCACAGCTATGCGGAGGATAGAACGTGTACAAAATTACAAACACAAGTGCTTTCAATCGGTCAGAAAAAACTAGAACAGTTAACAGGAAATAACATGGAGAACCTAGATCAATGCCAGAAGTCAGTGTTCATTAGACTGGATGAGAGACTCGAAAAGTGAGCTTGGCCCTCCGCAAACAGGAAGTAAAGCCTCTGAGCCAGGGTGGTATGATTGACAAGCCACGTGGTAGAGCGAGTAATCTAAAGCTATAATGGCCATCCGACACTGCCACGGTGTTATGACGCCGAGAAATGGTCGCCCTCCTCTGGATAACAACAATTTGTTTGCACAGCTGGAGAACAAATTAACATGATTTGAAAGGTAGTTTGACATTATGCACTACTGACGAGTCTCGAGAGGATAAAACGACCGTCAAGCGTGTTTTCGACACGGACGGCTAATTGACCTTCAAACTATTCGATCTCCCCAAGTGGGAGTCAGTTCGAAGCACGCGTTGTGTGTGTGTCGCGGTGGGTGGCTAATGGAATGGAGAGTTCGGCTGATATCTCAAATGTCACTTCTGGTATCTTTACCCGATGAGTGCAACAAAGTACAGAATCGGTCGCTGCGAGCAAACGACATACAATAGTTAGTTGACCGATTTAGTATACTATGGTTATTTGGTCACATGCAGAGTACACGTGACGACTTTTCCCTTTGGAAAATCGGTTTGCCGGTGAAATAAGCATAACAATAGGGCTGTTTCCGGGAGAGGGAACACCGCGTAAGTAACGAGCGTGTTCGACGCCTTGTTTACGGCACAGGAAAAGGAACTTAACCGCTCAGCACCGTCATTTCATGCACCAGGTTCCGATGGCTCGGCCACGTGTTGCGCATGCCAGCCCACCGACTCCCGCGACGTGCGTTGCTTGCGCGCCGGGGGTGTGGATGGAAGAAGAGGAGGGGTGGCCAAGCGATGACTTGGTCGAGAGGAATGAAGGCCCTCACTTCTGAGCTGGCCTCGGTTAGAGCGTTTTGACTCCCTGGTTGGGGTCCGAGAGACGATGAACACGTTTGGCTAGGTACACTTGCTGACATGGCGAGAAGCCGACCTTAGTGGCGTTCCCGCTGTGAGTTTCTTCGTCTCTCCCAATCCTTTTTAGACTCCCGCTCCAACCACGATCACATTTCGTAGCATGTAATTTTACTTAATTTTTCTTGTTGCCTAATAGCCGGCTGGCAGCTTACCAGAACGATGCCCATCCGTTGCTGGTATGCAACTGTTGTATTTATTTTCCTTTTCTTTTATGTATTGCGGCACAGTAGTTGAGGTGTTTCCCACCTCTAGTTAACGTGTATAATGATGATGAATGATGTTTCCAGGAGAAGCGGTTCCAGTAGTGCACCAATACTACGTAGGGACTATTCGCTGCTATGTGACCCCGCAAGTGGTTCATTGCATGTGAGGTGCCACAAACTCACGAAGGAGCAGGAGCCCGATTACAAGTAGGTTGCTAACTAAGCGTCCAAACAGCTACATCGCGAGTACCGGAGTTGCGAGAGCGGCTTCGAGAGTCACGAACTTCCACGTTTGAATCAAAGCGACAAAGATTCGCTCTGAGTTTGGAACGCAACTTCAGAATCACTTGGATATCTGCTGCTGATCTTAGTTGAAGCTTCTGCGCTGTGTGAATCGATTGGGACGCGTACAAGCTTAATCTGGTCAGTGGTGTAATTTGACGTGGATCTGGAGCAACTCGGTCAGTGGAAACTTGTCAGAAGCGGATAACTGGTAGGAATTGCCCGTTGCCCAAAGTAAGACACTCAGAATCCATCCAAAGCAGGTGCTTCAAATAAAACCGTCCACGAGTCGTATTTAATTTATCGCAACGAGATAAGAAGGCAGACATGACAGCAACCAATACGGAAAAGCACCAGGAGGCCGTTTCGTCCTCCCGGGACTCGTCAGTGGTGCGCATCTCAGGACGAGTCCCAAGAGGATGAAACGGCCGTCTGGGGCTTTTCCGGACTGGTAGTTGGCTTATCTGGCTTGTTGTCTAATAGCTATAAACCTCAAGTCCCTCTACTCATGAGAAGCCGCGAGTCGTTGAGGATCGTTGTGATGAGCACTGTTCGCACAGTCAGTGGTCTGATTGTCAATGTGTCTCGGCCGTCAATCACCACTAGCGTACCGGGTTGCACACACACTCAGCTTCACTTGCCTCTATGTGAAAAGCTTAAAATAGCACAAAAACGGTCGTGGAGTGCAGAGATTGCAGCTAGCAACACTTAGCAATGCTGATGTTTGTCAAAGCGCGTTGTTTGTGTCCGTAATGGACGTGGAAGAACACCGGTGTTACACTCGTGGCCGCTATCAATTCCGAGTGGATTCGCCCATCAGAGAATGTGCCTTTAGCACAATGTTAGCAAGTCACAGTCGTGGTTGGAGGCAAGCTGTGGCACACGATGGAGAAAACGAATGCGACGGATATAAATAGGATAGGGCAGAAGTTGACTCACCGAAAACAGACGTGTTCATGACGCGCGGCCCTTGACAGAATGCTTTCCGGTTGGGCGTTGTGCCTCCCGCTAAAACCACCAGCATTACAGGCGAGAGTGCCGGATTTGCTCCCATCACTGGGACCGTGAGTTTTACCAAAGTCACCGACCGTTTCACCTGCTGCATTGCGTTTGGCCCGGGAGGTGTTGTTCGCTGTGGCAGAATCATCGTCGTCACCACCACGGTTATTCGTGCCATTTGTAGATGCCGATGCGCCAAGGAAGCCCACACAATTTGACGCACCGCATCGACAAGAAAGGCGCTCCTGGCCAAGGGCAACAAAATTATAGTTGAAAGTCAATTCCTCGCCTGGGCTGATATCCCTGTATAGGTAGTGGATGGAAAAGAAAAGAAAACGCAGGTAGGAACGAAAGCAAGACAGAATTGCATGTTGCGAAGTAGACCGAGAATCGTAATATGCTGGCAGTGGCCGAGAATGCTCGGGAGGATGTTCGGGGGTTCTATGAGTTAAGCGTTTGTTTGCAAACGCTTCAACCCCATGCTTTGTAACGCTATTAGCGTAATTTACTGGAAGCAACGAAATGTGCGAAAACAGTGCTCAGATGGAAGAACCACCCGGCGTCTCCATCGAAGTATGTTGCATTTTGCCTGAAAAGAGTGCAAAGCAACGTTATGCCAACTTGGTTGAAAACAATCTGTGGTGCCCGAGGGCAACCACAGCGTCACGGATTCCATTACGCGCACCAACGACCTCCACTTGAAAAGTGTGAACAACGACAACACCGATCGTTGGTTGCAATATTGGAAGCGGATAGCATGGAATACACCAGTAATTCGGACATGATCCATGCCATCGGATGGATGGTGGCAGACTCCAAATCAAAACATCGTTGAACATAAGGTTGCGTTTCTCAATCCAAACAAGACAGGTAACCCGTACATAAAAAGTGAAGATTCAGGAAGCAAATAGGAATGGCAGATACGTGGACAATAGCGCACGGAGCTATTATTCGGACAACATAACTTGCGGACCGAGTTATCGCGGATACAGATGTGATGATAGAACATGCGTTTGGACAGTTAAGTTAGCAGGCTCGATATGATGCAAACGGCAAACGACTTGGGGCTGATGTATAAGGATGCTTCAGCGAATGAACAGTAGAGCGGCGAGGAATCACAAAGACCGATTAAGTTATGGTTTTAAGGAGAACAATAACTATAAAAGCGTGTGAAATGTGCGTTGCTTTCAGCAAACGCAACAAATATATATATATATATATATATATATATATATATATATATATATATACATTGGCGGGAGACTGGTGGTGGCTAGATCCTGACTGCTGCTACTGTTGCGCCATTTGCTCATGTCCTGGACGCTTCGTGGTGACCGCTGTGTGGGCGTTGGATCACACCCTTCTCCTTGCTAAGATCCAGGACACCAATCCGCATGAGTCAGTGAATTGACCATGTGCTAGACCCGCTGCCTTTCGGGTGTACATTTAATCGAAGGCTTTGGCTGAGGACCCGAGTCGTTCTCCTGTCAGGTGTGGGCGCCCTGCCAGTATCCTAGTCCATCCTCTTCGGAGGTTAGGAAGTGGTCGATGGCCCTCTTCCCGTAAAACTTAGCCATGGGAGACAACAGGTCTACGGATAATAAGCTCACAGCTCGATTGGCGTAGAGCACCAACGTCACGCATTGTCTCTGAGGGTGGGAGGGCACCTCCGGGTGTTCAATGGTTTGCTACTGCCCGCCTCAAGCCAGGCAACCCCTGGTCAAATCGGTGCAAATCCACCAAAACCTATCTGCGTCTGGCCGTGGTCGCAGGTGCGTATCCTACTACGGTCGCAAAACATATATGAATCGTTCCAGTACCTCAAAGGCTGCGTGTGACGGTCGTCAAGCAGATCCCAATCTGTCTGTGCAATCACATTCCCGAGATGGATCTGCTCCCCACTGCCTTGTGGTTCAGGCTCTTGAGCCAGAAGCTCCGGGTGGAGTCCCTCAAGCAAACTTCCGAAGTACAGCCACCAATGCAATCGTAAGCCTGCGCGCAAAGCACTCAGCATCGGGTGCTGGAACGTGCGCACACTACTGGACCGGAACTACAGTGAGCGCCCCGAGCGACGCACTGCACTCGTCGCGATGGAGCTGGCGCATTACCACATCCATATTGCGGCGCTCAGTGAAATCTGACTAGCTGAGCAAGGTAAGTTGCATGAAGCAGGTGCTGGCTACACATTCTACTGGGTGGGCAACGCCGCATCAGCACCACGTGAACATGGGATCAGGTTTGCAATATCCGATTGCGTCCATGGCGCGCAACTGATGACTGTTCTTCTACGACTCGGAAAAGGTAAGTTTGCCACTATTATGTGTTATTCTGATGACATACGTGATCAATTATACACTCAGCTATTCTCTGCGATATCGTCTGTGCCGAGGAGCGACCGACTATTTCTGCTGGGTGATTGGAACGCGCGCGTTGGGCGTGATGCATCGGTGTGGAAAGGTGTCATCGGACCGCATGGCATCGGTTCAGCGAATGCGAACGGTGACAGGCTGCTCTCACTGTGTGCCACTCACGGCCTGACGATCACGAACACTCGGTTTGCACTGAGTGCGAGTGATATAGCAATTTGGACGCACCCACGGAGTGGTCACGCTCACCTGCTCGACTATGTCATCGTACGTCAGCGTGATATGCGTGAAGTGCGCATGACACGTGTACTGCGTGGAGCTGAGTGTGGCACTGATCACAAATTGGTGTGCACCAAACTGTACATATGTTTTCGTAAATCTATGTATTGCACTCCCGCCGTGAACCGGCGTAAATGTAACATTCTCTCCATCGGTACTTTGGAGAGACATACTGAGCAGCAGGTGATGGCTGCACGCCTGTGTGATGTGGACTGCATAGCCACAGTGGGCGTACTGTGGGACCCCATCCGCGACCAGGTGACAGCTGCAGCCGAGGAGACCATCGGGCGCGCAAACTGTAAGCGGACTGATTGGTTTGCTGACAACAATGCGACGATTGGCGCATTGGAGTCGGGAAAGAACGCAGCATTTGCTGCACATGTGGCAGACCCAGTGACTTGAGGAAGAGTAGTCAGTTTTGCAATCTTCGACGGCGACTGACCCGAGAGCACCGTCGCATAAAAAATGCATGGTGGACGGAGAAGGCGAAGGAGATGGAATGCTACGCCGAACGCCGCTAACACAAGGAATTCTTTGACTCCTTGAAGGCGGTGTATGGACCGAGATTGGAGCCGCTCAGGACACTGATCGATGGTAGTTCAGGCGCTACCTGCACACAGACTGCAGACATAATGCAGATCTGGCGGAAACACTTTGACTGTCTCCTGAACAACCGTTCAGAGATCGACTGGCCTACATTGAACGGCCTCAAGCAGCACCATGTGAAGGCGAGTCTGACGGACACGCCGACACTGGATGAGACGCAGAAAACACTTGCTCACCTGCGAAACGGCAAGTGTGCTGGGGCCGACGGGATCCCGCCTGACGTAATGAAACACGGCGGACCCGCGTTGGTGACTGCGCTGCACCACTTGATGCAAGGCTTATGGATTGAGGAGGAGGTACCTGCTGAGCTGAAGGATAGCCTTGTGCTATCACTGTACAAGGGTAAAGGTAGCAAGTAATGTTGCACGAATTATCGTGGCATCAACTTGCTAAGTTGTGTGGGCAAGGTGATTGCCCGAATCCTGCTCAACCGCCTCGTCAGTCAGGTTGTGGAACCTAAAGTGGCGGAAGAGCAATGTGGATTCCGTTCGGATCGCAAAACTATAGATATGGTGTTTGCGGCTCGTCAGTTGCAAGAGAAGTGCAGAGAACGACACCAGCCATTGTACTCGCTTTTTGTTGATTTCACCAAGGAATTTGATACGGTGAACCGCGAGGCATGGTGGCTGGTGTTAAGTAAGTTTGGTTGCCCGCGTAAGTTTGTAAGTTTAATTGAATGTCTGCACAATGTTATTCGGTTGAAGCTGCAGCCGAACGGAGAGACCTCAGATGACATTGCAGTTGTCTCAGGTATGAAGCAAGGCTGTGACATAGCTCCTGCCCTTTTTAATATATATCTTCATGCCATGATGTCTTGTGCGTTTGATGCCGCTTGTGCTTACGGTGTTCGTGTGGAGCACCGTAATGATGGTGGGTTGCTGAACATCCGTCGTTTCGGTGCGAGAACTCTAGTCTGTGAGACAACTATCCGTATGCTGCTGTTTGCTGACAACACTGCGTTGTTTGCACACAGCGCGGATGAGTTGCAGCACATGACTAGTGCTCTGGCTTCGACAGCGACCAAATTCGGGCTCACAATCAACACAGGCAGAGATACCTGTCTCTTGCAGCCTTCACCGGAGGTGCAACCTTCAATATTGCCACGAATAAGCATTGATGCTGAAGTATTGGAAATCACCTCCAGCTTCTGCGACCTTGGGAGTGTGATGTCGACTGATCAGCAGATACACAGTGAGCTGCGTATCCGCGTTTCGAAGGCGGCGGCGGCGGCATTCGGGAAGCTTGAGTACCGAGTGTGGAACAACCATCAGTTTACCATTGACACGAAGCTGATGGTGTACAAATCCATGGTGCTGTCCGCTCTTCCATACGGCAGTGAAACGTGGACGATGTACCGGCGGGATATACGATATCTCGGCGGTTCCATCAACAGTGCTTGTGACGGATTTTACGCATCGGATGGAGTGACAGAGTTGCTGACACGGAAGTGTTGTGACAAAGTGGAGTGTATGCAGTGCACTGCATACTTTGGCTGAGACACCTGAGGTGGCTGGGTCATGTGAGCCGTATGAATTGGACGCGGATACCGATACAACTCCTATATGGTCAGCTGAGTATTGGGAAGCGGCATGTGGGGAAACCAAAGTTACGTTACCAGGACACGATCAAAGTGAGCCTTTCACGTTCTAATCTTGATTGCAGGTCATGGGAATTGAAGGTGGTTGATCGGCGTACATGGCGCGATCTGATCACGAAGGCAGTTTCCGAAGTGGGGGAGAAAGACCTCACACATGCAGTGCGGAAGCGGCAAGCACCGATGGATTGTACTCCATCGACATCGAGTGTATGGTGCTGTAGCACATGCGGTCGCGAGTACGTGCGTCAGACAGGCCTAAGGAACCATGAGCGAGGCCACTCGTGACCACCACCGAAACGACGACGGGTCCAGCAGAGAACGTAAGCAGAACCAGCGCAGCGTTTGTAGATATGTTGTATTCGATTTACTAACCGTGTGCTTGCATGCTAAGTCTTTTTATTTCAAGTGGTGGGTGTTCAATTTTGTCCTAATGATTTTTTTTCTCATATGTCTACCTGTACTCTCTTCTATAAACTTGCACACGTCGCTTAAACCAATTGTAGTTAATTTCGATAACATTTACGTGTATGTGGCATTTCCGTGAAGTAAACTTTCTGACCTCGTGAATTTATCTCGGATTCGTTTGTAGACAACTTATTTCATATGCTCGTTAATTAAAGATTGATTCCTTTGGGTTCACACTGGATATGGGGTGTGTGGATGGAGCTGTGGGTGTTGCAGCGGAAGCCACCCATGGTCCCTCTGTAGACGCAGGCGTCCTGTGGATGTCCTATGGAGGCCACAGTGACAGGCAAATCCAGAACCGGATGCCGCCAACTACGTAGCCTTGTCCTCTGCACGTTCACAACATGTATGGCAGTGCAGGATGGGCCGAGCAATATAACAGTCAGATATCAGTCAATGAGGTCCGCTGTCGTCACCCAAGACTAATAGCATAAGTCACTGACTCGTAAGAGCAGGGTCATGGGTTTGAATCCGGTAGGATCCGTCAGGCGCACACTGCTGACGCGTACCAATAAGAGGTGAATGGCCGTTTAGCGCCTCTTTAGGTATGGTGGCTGTCTGCGATGAATTTATACAAAAATTAGTTGGAACATATGCGGAGAAAAGCTTTGTCTAGCTGCAGCTGGGCGCGGTGGCAACATGAGCTCAACAAACGAGGAATCTTAAATGCCGTGGCCATTAGGCCATTATGATGAGTGACAGCCGGCAGCCAAGCGTAACGCATCGTTGTCGAGCGCTGCAAGTTGTAAACCGTATGTAACTGTTGTATCGCCGCCGACTGTTCGTACCCCGTGACCACAATGAGAACATGAAAGACGAGCCGGGACAGTGTTGGGGTTAGATCAATCCTAACTAACCCAACCACAATGATCATCGATCAACCGCTATCGATCACCGTATTGAACACTCCGTCATAGTCAGAGCAGCGTTCATATTTGGCATCCTGGGCTGACGCGCAGTACGGTTGTCCAACTACAGGCTGTAGCCCAACTTAGTCAAATACATGGATTCTCGAAATATGCTCATTCTATCAGTATCGCGTTGCAACAGACAGAATTGCATACATGAAAACACTGCTCAGTGTATACAGGGAACAAATAGTGGCCGAATCCAAGCTACTAAGACACATTGAAGCCAGCCAGGCAGCCTAGGAGATGTTGAACGACACAGGCGAATGAGAAGCAATGACGTGTGCCTGAGAAAACGGCATTGACGGAAAGGGAACCCTGAGAAAACATAAATTAAGAATGATGTATGCTTGTCAATCAAATTAAAGTGGCTTATTTAAACAAATGTGAAAAGGTGGAAGGTGTAAATATTAGAGACAGTAACTATGAATTGTCACAAAAATGTATGCCAAGGAGGCATCAACCTAACAGCAATCTCACTATGAAGTCCCACAACACTACATACCGCTTGAAGAAGAAGCCAATCTACAGTGTCCTTATGGCAGCCTGAAATGTGTCCGAGTGACAACGTAGTCAAGGAAATTCGTCATTGATCGATGCCGACTGAGGCGCGGATGGAAGAGCTGGCTTCGTCCAGCGGGGCACGGGCGCGAGCCCGTCGTATACAAGATGCACGTACGTTCTTGCGTGACAGGAGCAGTTGCAATAATAACAATAACAATAATAATAATATATCTCGTGTCTGCACCGCAACCGATTTGGTTGTTCGGTGTGTTTCCTTATACTTTGGTGCCATGCCATTGACTGACCGCCTCGGGGTTTCACCCAACCAAAAAAAGTATTGGTAAACAATAAACGCCAAAGCAACCGGACAGCAGATACGCGAAGCATATGGCCGAGTCAAGGAAGCCGATTGGAGTGCAACAAAAACTCTGTGAGGCAGCACTAGCAAGGGTCTGTTGTTAAACTGACCAAGTTCTGTGGCAGTGACTCCGTTCACTGCTCTACAGATGTGAGCGATTCTCCCAAAACATCGGGGGTCGGAAACACATCATCTACACGCAACAGCCAGGTCAGTCGCCGATCACCAAACTGTTGTGTCGCCCCTCACTTGCTCCAACCCAGGTTGGCAAGAACACTAAAACGCGCACGGACAAGGTGACTTTTTATCAGAAAATGACACCGTTATATAGCAAACGAGTGGTAGTCAGGACCAACCAAGACACTGAGAACACCGAACTGTAAGCCAATAAGAGAGCAGACACACAAAACATCAGTCCGACGCACTCAAAGAAGGGTAACAGATGATTTCAATCTCAGGGGAAAAACCGTGGTAAGCCACCAGAAGCAACGACTTTAACAGCCAATAATACTGTTAATTAGATGCGTTAAGATTAAAGCTCCATGCGACAAAAGTAAGAGCTTGCAGACGTTTCCCTAACACCGTCCTCTGTTTAACAGTAACACTGGGGGATCGCAGCAGCATAATCATTTTCCTTAACCAATACGCTCACATCCTGCCAGTTTGGGCGGCACTGCGGACCAGCGAGCTGCGAGACAGTCACCGATAACGATGCGCCAAGTTCCCATGGGCTATTTGATTGAAGGTAGGGAGGGAATCGAGACTAGCCTACGACGAAACTCTCCACACAAGGCGCGGAGCAGTTAGCGAAGTTGGCAATGGGATTCAATAATAATGCTCGCAGCAAAGAAGTCAAAGTGTATGATTACCAGTGCCTATCCTCGATCCCGTTGCTCAAGATTTAGCAGGATCAGACCCTCGTCCATAACTCCGCACCATAGACAATCAAAATAGTTCCCAAGAATCGCGTCCGCTGGGCTATCGGAGTAGGAGGTAGGCTGACACACACGGCACTAGTGACAGTTACAAGGACAGAGTAGTGCTTTGCAAAGAAGCTATTTAGAAACCAGGGAATCTTGGCAAAGCGCCAGCTAGATTGACAGTCGCAGAGATCGCAGGAGTGACCTGCCTTTTAGCTGATCCCACCTGTAATGGCGGTGATGTGTAAGTGTGGGACAATTCTTGTCGTCAATTGTTTCCGATAATTCCTCTAGTGAAAGAGTAAACTTCAGTGCGGTTGATATCTTAAAATATACTCGAAACCAATAGGAAAATCATCAAATCGGAAGGGCTTGCAAACAACCTGTTGATGTATCCACTGGATGACGTCTCGCTTTTAATGCAAAATCTTCCTCCTTGCATTCTATGAAATATATATATATATATATATATATATATATATATATATATATCCCGTGCCCCATGCTGAGGCAGATGTTGCATTCTTGATGCTTCTTCACCGCAGTTGGGATAAACCAACTTACACTTAAACTAGGTCTTTTTAAGCTGAACAAATTTCATTCCACTTTATATGGTATGTTCTGCCTACCTGAATAATGTTCTATTAACTGGCCAAGTTACTTACGCTAATTGCGCTTATCCTCGGTAATTTTGTTGCGTTTGTGGCATTTTTAAGTAACGTGTGGACATTCCTTACTTATCACAGATTCGTTGCTAACCAACTTACTTCATATGATAATTTAGCGAAGAGTTATGCCACCGTATCTGTATGCATTATTGGATTTATTTTACTTCAGCTTGTCGTTTCAAGTGATTGGCTGTTGCTTGATATCCCCGGTGCGGCTGCGCTTGATGTGTATATTGACAAGGGGCCTACCTGTCTATTACCCACTACCTCATTCATACTGGCTCCAGCATACAGTTGGTCGTTGCTGGAGGGGACGGGGTGCACGGTCCTTGTGGCCGTGCTAGGCTCAAAGAGTGGTTCCGTGCACTCAGTGTGGAGCGGACTACGGTCCAGCCACCGCCTTGTGTGCGCTTGATTCCCCAAATACAGCGTGTTTGCGTTTGCCTGTGAAGGAGTGTGGGCCGGCTCCGTTGATGGAACGTGGCTCCCATCCACATGCCTCCCGGTCTTATTCCTTCGGGTTTACACTGGATATAGGGTGTGTGGTTGGAGCTGTGGATGGTGCAGCGCAAGCCACAGTGCCAGGCAAATCCGAAACCGGATGCCGCCAACCATATATATGTAAACACGAAAAAATAAGACCGGGAGACATGTGGATGGGACCACATTTTATTAACGGAGCCAGCCTACACTCCTTCAACACGCACAGCAGTAGCATTCCTGTCTAGCTATGTAAGGAATCATACGTACCAGACGTACACAAGGAGGTGGCTGGGCCGGAGCGGAGGGTGCATGGTGCGATGGGAGCTGGTCGATCGAGCCAGCGAAACAGACAGGACCGGCAAGTGAAAGGCCAAGCAGAGGTGCTGGCGCAAGCTGACCACATTCACAAGGATCGAGTGAACCGACCAGAATGGGGTTGGGACACAGTGAACAAAGTACAACTTTGTTCCAGTCAAGACAGGAGTGGTCCAACCAGTTGCAAACGAACGATGAGTGCGAGCCAACGAATTCAGGCAGGTGGCTAGTAAGAATCAGCCATTGAAAGTGGGTTTCAGAGAAACAGCGAACAACATTTGTGTACAGCATAAAATAACCTTTCATTTCTTAATAAAGGATTATGTGTTGCTGTTCAGTCATCGAGTTAATTTTTGGAGGGTCACTTGGACACAGTCTGACGAAGCTTCTGCGTCAAAAGAGAAACGTTGCTAGTTAAAGTAAATCAAGTGATTTCTAGCAAATCGCTGAAAAGATAAGTAGCAGATGAGAAGGAAAGTCCCTGAATAAAGATGGTTCACAATGAGACCATTAAGGCGGATAACAGATTCCATGCGGATTAAAAATTGATTGTAAGAGACATGACAGCCTGACCAGAGGGTAAACACGTTGATAACTGTGACTCGTCACAACGAGACTGGACCTTGACGCGGTGCGACGGTTTGCGTACCTCTTCGACCAATTGAGCTATACTGGCTGGTGCTCAAGGGCCCTTTGAGAGCCAGTCCTACCAAACTGGTGAATAGTTAGAGGTCAGACGATCTCAGTCTCCTAGTCTTGCATGTTGGGGATTTGAAATGGAATGGCGTCGATTTCAGTAAAACTAAATCATTACCACCTCTCCGTTGCTTGGTGGACAGGCTTTGAGGCAAAGGGTCCGGTTAAGGATCCTAAGCGTTCTCTTGTCTAGTTCTGAGCGCTCTGGCAGTATCTCAATCCACATACAACCAGACTTATGGTAGCGAAGCATCAACTCCAATGACTGACGTACCGCTGTTGATCATGATAACCGTGACCAGGGTCGGTAAACAAAGGTGGAAAAGGCAAAAGATGCGAGGGGGGCGGACACGAACCTGACGGCGAACAGCCCAATGCGATTGTCCCCATTCACTGTCCACTTTTGTGTGTTCAAGTTGGGATCACAAGAATGGTTCATAAACCGGCTCAAATTGCCTTTCGGACCAGCGTCAATGATTCGCTGCGAGTCCAGCTTCATCATGTAATAGTTGGTCACATTGTTCTCGTGGGCGAAACGTAGGCGCCGATTCGCCTCCTCTTCATCGATGAGATCCCCAATGTATTCGTTGACGAATTCGCCCTAAAACAGACACCGACCAGTGGATGAGACGCGTGATGATGTGGACGCACGTTTGGATCCGACAAAGAGACTTGTAGACTTACTGAGTTGATAGGCACAAGGGTTTTCAGACCCCAACCCCGATCGGACCCGGTCCAAAATGGCCGCTGGGCTGGATAGAGGCGTTTGGTAAATCGCTGATTTCGACACGCATCTCCATTGGGGCAGACACTGGGCAGACATTCATAGTGCAGTTCGCGATTGATGCAACTGCTTGTCGGCCCGCATGGATCACCTGACGGATCGGGTTTGCACTCACAGCGTGGGGCCTCACTTGGGTCGCTCAAGCGGTAGACACGCACCGAGCCGAGTGGCCAATTCACCTGGGAGACGGCGGTGAAAGAGAGAGTACTCGGAAGAAGCAGGGAGGTGAGGGTGGTCGCAAACCCAAAAAGCACTCAAAAGAAGGGTAAATTAACCTATGAGGCAAAAGTCACTTTGATCTCACCAAGTGAAGGTGGGTATAAAGATAAGGGCGAAATTCGTTGTTGAAAATTGAAGCTAAACTCCAGCAGAGTGCTCGGCTTACTGAAGGAAAATGACGTAGTATAATAGATGAGGTGTAAATTAAGAAAATATACATGATTCCTCACACGCGTTTGACCACAAGTACATACTCAACAGCATAAAAAGGTTGGCATATTACTTCCGCTTGCTTCTACCGCAGATAACATTCCCTAGTGGCGTAATGGTGGATAGTACAGATATTTTGGGTTCTGATTGGCGAAGAAAAATGAGCCAGATTTAGTAAGCAATGTGGGGAAATATTGTTTTATTGAGAAGATTCATAGCAACTGCACTTGGCCAGACAGCCACCGCGCATCCAGGAAAGCGACAGACGGCCGTTTCGTCCTATTGGGACTCGCTAATAGCATGCATCCGCCGAATCTTGCGGGATTCGAACCAATGACTTATACCACTGAGCCATAGGCGATGGCAACGGACCGCCATGACTGATATCTAACTGCGATATAGCGCGGTCCATTCTCCAATGTCATACAGGTTATGAACGTACAGAAGATAAGGCTGGCCCCCAGAGCTACGACTTCCTTTGCAAGCCGTCACCAGTCAAGATGGCATGTAAACTGCTTAGGCGATTGGTGATTATCAGTGCACTGACGAGTCGCAATAGGATGAAACGGTCGTCCAGCGCTTTACTGGATGTGTGGTGGCTGTCTGGTCAAATCTAGCTGCAGTGTAACAACTTAGAAATGGGCCATATTTGTTGATAGCGCCTCCGGACTATAGTACAAATTAACATAAATCGCCATATGACAGTTCCACCAATGCGTGCACACACACACACATACACAAGGTAAGCAGATAAATGTCGGGAACTATTTGCTACTCATCAACTATGATTTAGGCCCCAAAGCATTGCTGAGACAGATTCCATGACCCGGGTCGCTGTAACAATAATGATACTGATCGAGGAAAAGTACAGCAGAGAAAATAAGCGCCGGTAAAATTCATAGGAGACATGGGGTTGGCGATTTTTTGTTGAAAAGGAAGACCGCGGTGATTCCAGCGTAACCGAGCCTCCACCAAACGGAGAGAGCGAGGTGGATGTACTTGGTGAATAGTGAAAATGAACGGAGATCAGGTCGACAGAGGAGCGCACGAACGTCCCATACTGTGACGCAGTAGACACACACAGATGAAAATCGAAAAGATGACAGCGCGAGGGGGACGTGCGCGTATTATCCCAGGCGGAAAGCCAACCAACACGAAGCGAGAGTACAGATGGGTACCCCCATAGCCGATGAATAACGGAATCATAAACACATCCACAAATGGCGATGAAAGAGTGGCGATGGAGCGGTTAAACTGGATACCAGTGTCGTGTGGTAGGAACAAAAAATCAAAAAGAGGAAGCTCGAAGATGATAAAGCCAGAGTAAACCCCCGGCAGACTTTAAGTTGAAGACCAACCTTGATCGGTTTGTAGTAGTCAGGACGCCGTTTCCTACCAGAAAGTTGTCCGAATTTCTCCCGTCGGCTTGACCAACCATCTGCAGCTTGTTTGACAGCCGCGTCATAAACCTGCTTTCGCTGAGCGACCAAAACAGGATCGGTAGTTGTGTGACCCTTTTGTAAGGTTCGTTTCGAAGCTCGACTCTCCTTTCCGGGGCGCAGACGTTGACAACGTGCGGATCTCGGTCGCAAGTTGGGAACATTTTGAGGCGACATCTGAAGTGGAGAACCAGCTGGAGAGGAGACAATCTTTTTAGGAGACAATGGCTCATGGTTTTCTCTGGACGCACTGCAATGAGACGCGTTAAGCTGCAGTAAGGGGTCCTCGTCTTCGCCGTCATCGAGGCAGGAGCTTCGTCGACGAAACGAACTGTTGGCGTCCTCTTCATCAGAAGAGCTACCTGAGCTAAAGGGAAGAAAAAGCGGAGAATTCACAGCATACCGACGGGATGGATCTCATGGTTGCTCACGAGCAATGTATGACGCAATGCCATCAGGAAGTTAATTGTATAACTAAAATCGCTTTTTATCTCTATACTGTTTGCAGGTCCCGAGAAGCCAACATGCTGTGATCCCATAGAGAAGAAGGCATCAGCAGTACGCCGGTACGCAGTACCGACGCTTCGCTGTCGCGCAACCACCACCGCCACTCGCACGTGAACTAAGGGTACTGCGAGGGTCGCCCGGTCCCTACGCAGGTTAGAACCCGCGCACTCGGATTACAAGGCAAATTTGTGATCCTTAAGTCTACGGACCGAATGCCACAGCTCATAGGCTGTAAAGAGGATCCAGTAGTACTGAGAAACGGTTATTATTAACCACGGGATCACGATACTGCTATGCAAGTTACGAAGGTTGCAGAGGACAGGGTTAGCCCGGAAAAAGACTTCCACTGACAGTAGCTATGCAGGACAAAGAATCTAAGAACGTATAGGGCGAACATTTGATGTATCAATGAGTAGAGGATTTTTGATGCAATCAATTGGGGCTTCAAAGAAGTAAACTCCAAATCAGACAGTTCAGCACAAGCCTGGAAACACAGTAGGCGGCCGTTTCGACCTGTTGGATCACGTCAGTAGTGCCTATCCATTGGCTCCATCAGGACCGGTGCTCATTATCACTAGCGGCTTGAATCGCCAGGCAGCAGTTAAGTTGTAAATCAAGATGGTCCACCGCTATCCCCAGTGGCGAAATGGCACAAGTTGCTGGCTGATGGCTCAAGCCTCTGGTGGCCATGGGTTCGGATCCTGACGATGCCGATGGATGCGCACTACTGACGAGATCCGACAGACTGAAACGGCCGGCTAATGATTTTCCAAGCATGTGGAGAACTATCTGACTTGCGATGAAATCACAATGAAGCAGATATGGAGATGTTCATTCACAATGCCAAGATAGAAGCAAGAAGCAACAGTTGTAGAAGCAACCGAACAGTTTGATGAAAAGACTAACAAGGAACCGAGTTCAAAAGTGGGGTTGGAATCCCAACCGCGTGGTGCTAGATACAGTCGCCCAGTCGCGCGTTAAATCAGCTTCGTCCTTCTCCCTATTATTATCATCAGTGTTATTATTGGCATTATTTCTTATTATTACAACTCATATGGTTGTACAGCAACGAAGTATCGACACAAAGTACTGAGGCACTATTGCCACGGAGGATAATGATGGATAAGCAAAGGAAGCTCATTCATCCTGTACCTGGAGTTCGATTCGCGCTTGTCGTCACCTTCTTCGTAGGGGAAGAGTCGGGCGCGTGTGGTCCACAACATGATGGGCACTGAGAACTGGTCGTCCGTATCCGCCTGTTTTGTAGTGAGACCAAACAGGCGGATAGGAAAGAGGCCCAAAGAGTGGTCCCAGGTGGATGCGAGGCGGCTGATTCTTTCGTCTCCGACGACCTGATATGGCAGTGAGTCATCCACCGACTCGGAGTTGGAATGTGCACTCGCGGCCGCAAGATGTCGTGGATGAACAACTTCGCCTGGCCACCAGTACACACCCACTGTGAGGGAGGTGTAATATTGTAAGTAGGCATGTGAACTGGATGCGCTGGAATTCAAGTTTGGAGGCAATCTGGCCCATACGATTTCACCGTAACGTGGGAAGCGTCCGTTCACACAATCTTCGCAAACAAATTTGTCGGGAACCTGAAGAGAGGAAATGAATGTGGATACCGTGGAGTGAGATCCGGTGGGGCGATAGAACAATTGAACAAGTCCTGTTGCTTGTAACAGAGGCGATAAGAAGTTGATTTTGGAGAGTACGTAAGCTAACGGAGGCTTAAATGAAAGCCGCTACATAGCGCGATGGTGAACAATGAAGATTCGAAGAAAATTAGGCAGAAGTACGCAAGCTCTATTTAGCAGAGTCCGATGAAAACTCGTCGACAATCAAAATAGGAAATTCCGATTATAAATAAAAAACAGGAAAGTTAGAAGACGCAATTTGTGTGATGACGTTGCCATTTCGTGCATTCATATCAGTCACAAACTGTAACAATGATACCTAAGCAGACAGTGTCCTTTGAGATCATAGATAGTTAAGCGCTTGCAATCCAAGGGTAGGCTAAGAACCAGTCAGTACTTTCCGAATGCACAGCGGTGATTGTTCGCGATCGATAACGATAGTCTAAGCATGTTAATTAGTTATTTGATTAATTATGATGCAAGCACCGAAGTGCGGTGGATCCAGTTGCCACGACTTCGTAAGAATAACAATAAATAGCAACAGCAATATAGTGGGGCTAAAGGCAAATAGAATGTGAAGAAAATGGAAGCAAGAAGGAAGTGGGTTAAACTAATCAGAATGGAACGAAAATTAACAACCAGATGCAAGAAACCGAACGCAGGAACGCCACTGACTGAGTGACTGCGCCATGTCTGATACGGTCTTTAGCTAGTGGTGTGAGGCATCCCGAGCCCCACATTTACGAAGACGGCACGCACTGCTGGACACGTATTACGATTGTGAACGGCTCACCAGGACAGACTCGCTGGTCAGTGATTAACAACTGCCTTGTGTCTGCAGAGACAGATCGGTTTCCCGATGCAACCGATTTCGGCGTCCAAGATTCCACCCGGCTGCGTAACCACTTCGGGATGTGTTCATTTAATCTGACATACGACGATCAGGGGCACTGAATGTACGTTCGGTAGCATCATACGGCGCGCATGGTGTTGAGGTGCGGTAATTTTCCAATTGGAATGATGACCATTAACAGTGATGCAGCACATTTGGGATCTGCCCGACAATCATGCCTAAGGAATCAAAGATCCATGCCAGTGCCCACGTTAGGCCAGTTTCAGTAGCACCAATGTATGGTTTCGCGTAGCAAAAATGTACCAACATATGCGAATGAGCCCTACTTTTTCGTTTGCGGCTGGTCATGCTAAAACTAGTAGCTGGATGTGGAGCGCGGCGTTGCGAAAGGGGGAACCCTTAACAACGGACTGTTTGAAATACGGTCGTTTCAGGGACCCCAATGACTCGAATTCACTTCAAAGTGAATCACGGAGCAGATTGAGATTGCGCGTCGCAATCCATCCTCACGAAAGTGCTTCAAACAGACTTATGCGAATGGATTAATCTTTTTAAGTGCATAGGTTAAAACATACTAACTGCAAGCATACTGCCTCCGTGGTAGTCAGCAAACGGGCTAGTAGTCGATTATTCTGTCGCGATTGTACTTGATACAAAATATTAAAAGCGGTACGTCTACCAGTTTGATGCTAGATGTTGATCAGATGGTTGGTTGAAGCATAGAAGCTGACCCAATTTACTTGGTTGTTCATTAACATTGAGACGTTCCGGACAAACAGTTCCTTGATCCTCCTACCCGAAGGCTTAGTTGTATATTCAAAGGACCGTGAGACATATGGATAGTGTCGTGTTGCCCTCCGGGAAGCAAGAAGACTGGACCGCGATCACGAAGTAGTTTATTAAGATTACGCTCGAATATTTATAGAGTATATACACTATTTACAACAGTCCGTTGCAATGGCTCATCCCTGTTATTTGCATTGCGTCGCTGGCTCCTTTTCCATTGGTTTATGCTTACTAGCCACGTTCACATTGTTTAAAATCACCTTGACTTGCTTAGTGGATGTACGATTGGCGGGATTGGGCCCGCGCGCTTCTTCCCTCGGTCCAATGCCACAAGCCTTGGCTTAAGGGTGCACGAGTATGCGCTCCTTCGCCTGATGGCGCCTGATTGGTCACTTGCACGTTCAGCGAATGGTTGCAGGCTGGGCGCGATCATGAGCCAACTATTTCCTGATTGGCTGACCAGTCTGCTTCCGTAAACATGCTCAATGCCTATCGGTCGGGCCCGTGACGTTCGATCGGTATTACAGCGTTTCCAGCCCTCATCACAGATAGAATAACTGTTAGACCACCAATGATTGGAGCGGATCAAGAGCGCAAGATACCGATACTATTACACGGGCATCACCGAAGCCAAAGAGCTTCAACGCGCGCTGCTGAACCACGCAGTGGCGCTGGATATAACAGAAGATTGTACTGTTGAGCGACAGAATGACAGCTCGCAACATGCAAAGTGACCCCTGGGGTGACGCGGGTGCATAAAAAAGCGAATCGATGGAGAAGCACGTGTGGATTCAGTTCTGAAACGGGCCGTAGCCCTTTGCGAAAGATACCGCGCGTCGTGTGTCAGCCCGTTCAGCAGCATTAGTACGGGGGCCAGAACCTACTGTATGAAGACTATAGGTTCCGCGTATCCCATTTATTCACGCGACGAGGGAGTGGATTGTGATCCTCTCGATCATAGATTTAAAGGAAATAGGAGATATAGAAGCATGTGAGTAGGGGTTCTTTCAAATCAGACAGTATTCCATACGTCCGGAAAAACACTCGGCGGCCGTCTCCTCCTATCGCAACTCGTCAGAAGTGCGAACTTTTCGGCTCTACCGAGAACCTAATTCAGGGTTCGTCGACACCAACCACCAGCCAGTAAGCCATGGGTGAAGGCAGTGCACTAGTATAACCTGCAGGCAAAGTGAGATACACCGCGACTCATTCCATGTTATGTAAGTAACGAAGGTTGCAGAGGACATAGGTGGCTCCCACAGCTACGGCTTCCAATAGCAGCACCTGTGTAAGATAGCATATATAAGCTGTCAGGGTAAGTATTATGAGTTGAGATTGAAGCCGATAGGGGAAGACAGTTCGTATTAGTCACAACTAAAAGCATCCAGCACAGCAAACCGGCAACGCACATCGACGCTTCGCTGCCGCGCGAACACCACCAGGCGCGCCAGGGCTGGGTACACCGTGAGGTCGTCCGCACCTACGCGGATGCGAACCGGTGGCCTCCGGTTCGCCACGCAGGTGCAATCCTTTTGGGCACCGGCCGACTAGCGTAGTTACTCCAATGCATTCGATAGGGCGCTTACGAACTCAACAAATCACAAGTAAGTTTCGGTGACTGAGCCATGCTTACAAGAGGGCGTCAGGCTTGGGTCGATGGCAACAAATTAGTGAACAATGGACATGCTCACCCACCATTATAAGAGATAACCCGTAGCGTTCTCGTTCCAGGATAAATGCACACAGGGTTGCTAAACAACAGTTTTGAAAGAATAGGATCGTCTGGATATTCCAAACATATCGTCAAGTGCTATCAGGCATGGCATGCGATGTTCACTTCTAGACCTACGTGTCACTGTCAGAGGATGAGTACGCCCGACTACAGACCACGGGGTGACTTGCGCTGCACCGCTAGGTCCACAAATTCCTTATGTGATGTAGACTCGAAGGAGTAAAAATTAGAGACATGCGGATGGGAGCCATGGTTGATTCGGAGGAGACCCATACCATCGCAACACGGAAAGTGTTAGAGTAAAGTGGGAGAAATGTGCGCGTAACAGACAAAGTACAATTGCTGGGCCGTAACCCGTTCGGTACTAGAACCATGGCTATTCCTGGTGTTCATAGAAATCGCGGAAGTGATCGTCACAAACTCTCCACTCTGCTGGTGTTTTCAAGACTTGGAAGACAATCAAGACGGTAGACCATCATACAGCACTCCAAGTTGGTGTTCATATGACTTACGAGTGGTCAGCTCAGATCATACTCGAGTTCAGCGTTTTCAAATATAGAGTAATGAACATACACTACTAGAAAAGTTACGAACATCACGGAGAAGACGTTTTACAAAGCGCTTCAGATGAAGGTGATCTTTGGGTTCTCGTTCAGAACGATATCGGTTGCACAACAAGGTTCGAAAAAGCAGCAATAAAAGCTAGCTAGCACTGTACTTTCTGCAGAGTCCTTGGCCAAGTTGATCCTGCAGTCATCTGGCAAATGATCAACGCTTGCATGAGGCCATATGCCGCACCAGGTTCAGATGGCTGGGCCATGTGTTAGGCATGCCAGAATACAGACCCCACGCGTTGTCTGCATGACCGAAGTCCGGATAGAAGAAGAGAAGTGGAAGTCAACTGATGACTTGGGAAAAAGGAATAAAGCCCCTCACTACGAAGTTGGCTTCGGTTGGATGCACATGTTTATATGGCGAAGAACCGACCTCAATGGCGCCTAAGTTGCGAATTTCCCCATTCCTTGCTATCCTACTTGACCTCTCTATGCAAGCATGATGTGCTCGTCAATCAGTAATACAAAAAATATCATAAGATTAGTGTTTCGTTTTGCTGCTGCCTTTTTAAGCTTTTCTACCACTTGGTTGAATTGTATACCGGCACAATAGCCGCGATATTTCTCACCTCTACCTGATATGCGGAATGAAGAAATGCAGTGGGGTCACATGTTGAATAGACTACCCCTGGTAGACTGCCTCGCTGTTCTTGAGGATCCCCAATCGAGGGAGACTAAAAACGTTAAGAGTTTGCTCCATCTCCCTTACCAACGAAGACTGAAGGGATTTCCAGTGACCAATATTGTCGTCTGTGTGGGCATCAGCAGTACGCCTGTACGCAGTACTGACATTCCGCTGGCGCGCAACCACCACCAGTCGCGTGTGGTCTAAGGATACGGCGAAGGTCACCCGGTCCCCTTCGCAGACTCGAACCCACGACCGCAGGATTATAAAGCAGGCATGTAATACTTAAGGCCACGGGCAGGCTGTGCGGTGATCTTAGCTTGGTGTATACGTCTCTCAAAGATCCAATCCATGCGTGTCGAAATTTACTGAAACGTAGTCACAACACTTCCTTGAGTGGCCACTATTGGAAGTTGGCCACATAATATGTCCGATCGTAACGCCCCCGGAACTTCTCCCTCTGTGTATCACAATCGCGGAACACTCACTCGAACGCTATCATCTCGGTTCCTACGTAAACCGGATTCAAGACTCAACATAAGGATACAATACACCATTTGCATGATATGAGCGGATCCAAGTTGCCGGGATAAAAGTACAAGGTAACCAAACTATGCGCACATGTGAAATTTGCGCGCTAGATTTGTTGTTACACTCACATCATTGGTCTCATTGTTTACCTACGGAAATTGTTAAGCGTCTGAATTTTTTTGAAAAAAATCTGTGGTAAACCTAGTGTTCCAAAATGGAAAGACTTTTTGGGCCTGGGGTCGTCACATGCATCATGCTTTGCTCAGAGACGAGGAGCAATCCCCTTGGAAGCAGGATAAATAAGGTGACAACATAGGGAATAGGTGAGTTTTCAACCTCACAGTGGGCGTGGTTACACATGATATATTAAGGAGAAGCGTTCAGCGCACGTCAATCATCCGAGTATATTTTTGTTCGTCACAATCAGCCGACAATTCAGATATGTCGACCAGCTGTCCGGAAAAGCACCAGACGGCCGTTTCGCCCTATTGGGGCTCATCAGTGGTGCGCATCCTTCGGTCCTCTGCGAAGGATCGAACCCATGACTGCTAGTGGCTCTTGCCAACTAGCCCGCAGCTTATGCAACTGCGCCATGGAGGACGGTATCTGACTATCATGAATTGTTAGCTAAATGCGATATAGCCCGACGCATCCTCCACTGCCATGCAGGCACTTGCCATGCAGATGACAGCGGTCGGCCTTCTGGCGTCAGGACTTCCCGGTTACGGCAGCTATGAATCGACATAGCATTTTGTGGAATCCGTACGGGCGAATTGGAAGGATTTTGGTGAGTATTTTTGTTCGTCGCAATCAGCCGACAATTCAGATATGTCGACCAGCTGTCCGAGTATAGTCTAACTGAAGCGACAGGACATACGAACCAAAGATACGTCAAATTACAAGCGTAATGCGTTATCGGGACCGATCAGGTAAGAGGGGAACATACCTCATCAATTTTGAGACATTCTTCGTGAAACGAAGCAGGGCAAGTTTCGCAGCAAATTATCCGCCCTCCTTTGGAGCATATAAAACACCAAGACACGTTGGTAGGACGGAACATTGTGGCCAAGGTTGGTGAGGCGATGGGAATTCTCAATGGTGGCGGGAGAAAGGTGAGAGATCGGCAGTCGTCGAGAGCATGACGAGGACATATGATCCAGTTGGGGGCAAGCTGGAATGTATGAGACAACGGAAGAGGTAGAATGTGTTCAAAATGGACAAAATTTACGCAACAGTGCGAATGAAAGCGAGCACAATATCCAGTAGAAGGCGCTAGGCTGTAGCAGAGATGATGTACCAGTCGGCAAAGGTTTTCCACTTGTCATTTTTAAAAGTCCGATGTATGCAACACAAGTGGAGAAGACAGCGACAGTGAGGAAACTATCAATGACTGGAATAGCAAAGCTGGATATTTTATCCAAATTCATGTACTAAGGTAAACCATTAAAGTGGAATTGATGAACATTCGAGGGAGATAAGCACGATCAAAGATTCAGTCAATTTCGCAGAAGGCATCAGCAGTACGCCGGTACACCGTACCGACATTTACCTGTCAAGCGACCACCAACAGCCGCACGCGGGTCGAGTGCACCGCGATGTCGCGCGCACGTACGCGGATGCTAACCGGCGTTATACTTTCGGCCACCGTCCGATCTCGAGGAAAATTTCTCGCAGTTCGACTCAATCATACAGCGACCGGGAAAGCATAGGATGGATGAACCATTTTCACAGGGTTTAACAGCAACGTACATTGCTCTCGGCCCCAAAATAGACGACGGTCCGGTGAGTTTCTTCCTCTTCCCATTCCTCCTCATCATCATACAAGTTAGTTAGAGGTGTAAAACACTTCAGCTACTGTGCCACAAGACATAAAAAGGAAAATAAATGCAACAGATGCATGCCAGCTGAGCTACCAGTAACGGATGGGCATCGTACAGAAAAGCTACCAGCCGGCTACTATGCGACAAAAAATTAATTATGTAAAATTACATTGTGCTAACAAATGAGATCGTGATTGGAGTGGGAGGCTAGGAGGAATGGGGAGGGACAAAGAAAAGCACACCACGAACACCCCCGGGGTCGAATTCTAGTCATGTCAGCCAAACATGTTCATCGTTTTTCGGACCCCAAGCAGGGAGCAGAGACGCTTCAACCGAGGCCAGCTTCAAAGTGAGGGTCATCATTCTTCTCGACCAAGTAAACGCCTGGCCCCCCTCCTCTTCCATACACATTCCCGGCGCGCAATAGACATTAAACAATTTCTTGTTGCTCTGGTGGTCACAGAGGATAATAAACAGCGCCATACTTGCTGCAGGGGTTTGGATACTACTGCTCAAGCCTTTCCGTCTTCTTAGTCACACTTTTACGCTTTTTTCACCCTAATTGTTTCGTTCCAACTTCACTTTTATCCCCCTGCTTATAACCCCAGATTCCTGACCCTCCCCCCAACATGCTTTGCTAGACGTTTATTTTCTTGTCGCAACTCACATGCAAACGCGGAGCGTCCCACTCCTGCCCTGTCGATAAGCCCATGCCCAACCAAATAGCCCACCCCAGTTCATCAGCTTCCATTTGGAGCTCTCGATCCTCTTCAGATTGGCATGCCTCAATGTACGCGCATTGCTACAGATCTCTGACTTCCTGGACAAGCGGTAACTGACAAGTTGAGTCTGAATGTGATCAGACGACCCATATGAAGTGAGTAAATTTCTTCAAAGCTTACACGCTGCAGTGACGTGATGAAATGAGATCAAGCGACTATGGTGAAAACGAAGTTGGTCGCCAATGAGGTGCTGTTGGAAAGGGAGATGCCGACAAGCACTCCAATGAAAAAGATTTACGGTACAGCCCAAATACGGTTGTTCGTAGTGAAGACACAAACTGCGGCTACAGATACCTTTGATGCAATGATTTAAGGCTGAATATTCGAATGGACGAGCATATTTCGGAGTGGTTAGGCAAACAATAGGAATCTTTGAGGACTGAGCCAGGTAAAATGAGACACAGAACTGCCTCGGCAGTTACTGAACCCCGATCACCAAGTCAGCCCCGCGACACATCATTCGAGTGCCTTATGCGCAATCAAAAGTCCCACCATATTCCTAAGCCACTTGAAGTCATTGTCATTGATCGAAAGCGGACGCTACTCTGCCTGCTTACAGTGACACGGAACTTATCGTTGTGGCGTGAAACGCACCAACGGAGGTCACGTGGGTTCGTCATTTTGCAGGTGCTATTGATTGAGGATGAATGCGTCAACCACCAGAGCTGTCTTCTATTCCTACAAGTAGAAGCGCATCACATTTAGACTTAGTCGGACAGCCACAAAACGCCCGGAAAAGCAATGCACGGCTGTTTCGCCCTTTCGGGAATTGTCAGCAGTGCGCATTCCATCTGGCCCCTGTGAGGCTAAAAGCCGCAACTCGACTGTTACCAGTCTGCGGTTAAAACAACTGGGCCACTGGGAACGGTAACGGACAACGTGACAAAGTTACTAGATGTGATATAGAACCGCTTATTATCTAGTGATTTGCACGTTACTACCGTGTAGAGGACAGGGTGGCACACTTAGTGTTTTTCCGGGTTAGTGAGTATAGATGTGATGAAGCATCTATACCATTCAACCCCCGAGTACTCCCTATTCTAATGTTTGCAGTTGGAATAGTTAGGGAAACTTATACTTTCAGATTTAGGCTAAGTTGAAAAGGGTGTGATGCTTCCGGAAACGAAACAACGTTTACACATAATGTATGCAACAATCAATCAAACAAGGGCCGCTAGCAGGTGCAATAAACATTAGTCGGCGATGAGGGAATCTGCCGGCAATATATATATATATATATATATATATATATGTATATATGCATTGGTGCTGAAATATTGGAAACCACCTCCAGCTTCTGCTACCTTGGAAGTGTGATGTCGACTGATCTGCAGATACACAGTGAGCTGCGTATCCGCGTCTCGAAGGTAGCGGCGGCATTCGGGAAGCTTGAGTACCGAGTGTGGAACAACCATCAGATACCATTGGCACGAAGCTGATGGTGTACAAATCCATGGTGCTGTCTGTTCTTCTATGCGGCAGTGAAACGTGGATGATGTACCGGCGGAATGTGCGATATCTCGAGCGGTTCCATCAACAGTGTTTGCGACGGATTTTGCGCATCACTTGGGGCGACAGAGTTGCTGACACAGAAGTGTTGCGACAAAGTGAGATGTATGCAGTTGACTGCATACTTTTGCTGAGACACCTGAGGTGGCTCGGTCATGTGAGCCGTATGGATTCGATGCGGATACCGATACAACTATTATATGGTCAGCTGAGTATAGGGAAGCGGCATGTGGGGAAACCAAAGTCACGTTACCAGGACACGATCAAAGTGAGCCTCTCACGTTCTAATCTTGATTGCAGGTCATGGGAATCGAAGGTGGTTGATCGGCGTACATGGCGCGATCTGATCACGAAGGCAGTTGCCGAAGTGCGGGAGAAAGACCTCATACATGCAAAGAAGAAGCGGTAAACACCGATGGGTTGTACTCCATCGACATCGAGAGCATGGTGCTGCAGCACATGCGGTCGCTAGTGCCTGAGTCAGGCAGGCTTAGTGAACCATGGGCGAGGCCACTCGTGAACACTACCGAAGCGACGGCGGGTCCTGCAGAGAACGTAGGCAGAACCGGCGCAGGGTTTGTAGATACACTGCATTCGATTTACTAACCGCGTGCTTGCACGCTAAGTCTCTTTATTTCAGGTGGTGGGTTTTCAATTTTGTCCTAATGCTTTTCTATCTCATATAAATGTCTACCTGTACTCTCTTCTATAAACTTGCACACGTCGCCTAAGCCAATTAACGTTAATTGCGATAACATTTTCTTATTTGTAGCATTTCCGTAAAATATACTTTCCGAACTCGTGAACTTATCTCGGATTCGTTTGTAAACAACTTATTTCATATGCTCGTTAATTTAAGATTTATGTCACCGTTTCCTTATGCATTACTCGATTTATTTTCTTTGTTATCATTCTCTCAAGTGAGTGGCTGTTGCCTGATATCCCCGGTGTGGTTGCGCTTGATGTGCATGTTGACAAGGTGCCTACCTGTCTAGTACCCACTACCTCGTTCATACTGGCTCCAGAAGACAGTTGATCGTTGCTGGAGGGGACGGGGTGCACGGCCTTTGTGGCCGTGATAGCCTCGAAGAGTGGTTCCATGCACTCAGTGTGGAGCGGACTACGGTCCAGCCACCGCCTTGTATGCGCTTGATTCCCAAATACAGCGTGCTTGTGTTTGCCTGTGAAGGAGTGTGGGCCGGCTCCGTTGATGAAACGTGGCTCCCATCCACATGTCTCCCGGTCTTATTCCTTCGGGATTACACTGGATATGGGGTGTGTGGTTGGAGCTGTGGGTGGTGCAGCGCAAGTCACCCATGGTCCCTCTGTAGGCGCAGGCATCCTGTAGCTGGCCACAGTGACAGGCAAATCTGAAACCTGATGCCGCCAACCATATATGCATACAGGGTGGCCACGAAGTCCCTGGTCATTGTTCAAAACTGATGTTCTTTGCAATACCATTTATTATTAAATATTTGCACATTTATCATAATATTTATAGCATATATGTACGATACTTCTGCCTTTCTATTTTCAGACATGCAATGAAAAAAGACTCATAGCTGCAGTTTGGGCACATGATCGAGTGCTGGAAAAAATAACAATGACGTTTCTACCAAATTCCAGGAGCCTTTCAAGAAGCCTGCACCAAAAGAGGACACATTATTGGCATGGGAGAAGAAAACATTTGCAGTTGGATCTGTGCTGGATGCCCCTCGCTCTGGACGCCCTGCCTTCCGAATGGAGCACGTGGAAATCATTCGGCAGTCAGTTTTCAATTCTCCAAAGAAGTCGACACGTAAGATGTCTGCTGAATTGCATATTCCCCGCTCCATACTCCAAAAGGGAATCAAAACTAACCTAAAGCATGTCAGCATTCAGGCCAAGGCGAGTCAGTGAAATGTCTGATATTGATCGACAGAATCGGACGGAAGCTTGTCAACAGTTCTCTAGGAATTCCCCACCAAAATCCGTCGTCACAATGTCTTCTTTAGTGATGTATGTGCTGTCTAGCTCAGCTCACGATCACGAAATGTTTACATCTGGAGTAAGCTTAACCCATACTATGCTGCAGAGATCGCCCACAACCCACGGCACGTCATGATGTGGGCGGCAATCTCAGCCACCAAAATCATTGGGCCATGTTTTTCTAAAACTCAGTGAATCAGTCCACCTACCGAGAAAAGTTGGAGACCTGGTTCATTCCACAATTGGTTTCAACTGGACTCACGCATGTAGCCATTCTGTAGCAAGATGGTGCTCCTGCACATTTTGCTATCTCGGTGTGGCGGTTCCTGGATGAGAATTTCCCTGGCCGGTGGATTGGATGTGGATCACAGCATTGATGGTCAGCTCGCAGTCCTGACCTCTCATCATGTGACAATGCTTTGTGTGGCATGATGAAAGACATCAGATGACTTGAAGGTGTGGAGAGTAATCCGCAAACCCAATGATTGTGATTTGTCTCAGCAAGAGCTCGACCGCCTCTCCACGTGGTCTGCAGAGGTCAACCTTCCGATCAACCCGGTCAAGTCGCAGTCTATGAGTCTGGGTAACTGTGAGCACAGCCGGATATACACGGTGGCTAGTCAACTGTTGCATCTCGCGACTTTTGTGCGGGATCTCGGTGTACTCTCACGGTACGCTAAAGTCCATGGATAGCAGGAATAGGATTTACCAAAACACCCTTCGTATGCTTTGGGTTCTCAGGCGCAGCTTCAGCACTTGGTCTGAAGAGATTGCCTATCGCCTCGTCGTCTCAATAATACGACCAATGCTAGAGTATGGCTCTCCTGCCTATTGTCCTATCATCCGCCGCGAGGCAGAAAAGATTGAGCGAGTGTAGCATGTAGCCATCATGCTGATTCCCAACTTACAAGGTGTGCCGTACGAAGAGCGGTGAAGAAACTAAGACTATACACCCTAGCTTATCATCGACTGAGGGTTGACCTCATCATGACGCACCGGATATTACATCTGGGTGATTACCCCATGTTGAGACCACTGCTTCATCTGCGCACACCAAGCAGCACACGAGGACACCGGTATAAGCTTGTCGTACCGGATTTGAAGCGGGTCGCTCACCAACTCTGTTTCGAACGCAGTGGTGAATGTATGGAAGGACCTGCTGTAGCAAATAGTTGAGGCAAAGTCGGTGTCGAAATTTAAGAAGTTCCTTGACAAACACTTTGCCGACGCAAAATATATTGACCGGAACACAACATAACGGGTATTTGTCCATGAGTGACAATTGATGCAGCTACACAGAGCAAAATTTACTTGCTGCTTCCAACCAGTAAGCAGTAGAAAAACACCTTACAACAACACGACAAACCTTAAAGCTGCAATCCGTACTTCATTGAACTCGTTTTCCCCTGATGTTCTGCAACTCATTGCAGCACGCACTTGGAGACGCATTCGTCTATGTGCTGAGAATGACGGTGAACACATAGACACATTGGATCCATGACAGTGTGATCATAGGCTAGCACATGTTTGTTTCAATGAATTTCATTGATCAGTGAAGAGCCCTTCTTTTCCTAGACAAGTATCATGTACAATTTTTTACATTTATACACTGATTTACGTAGGTATATGCATAAACGTGGAGTGTCCGGGGACTTTGTGGCCACCTTGTATATATCTACAGTTGGAGCCTCACTTCGTCCGTTTTGGCAAGCAAACAATAAACGTCGTGAATGGCTTCATCATCGACTTACCTCTTTGCTGCCAGCTGGGAGACACCAGTCACCAGGGTGGTAGGCCGCAGGGCAGAGGAAACATTGAACATAGCGTGGCGCGGGGCGAGGAATTGTACCCGGCGATTCTACGGCGCAAGCCAAACACGTGTGGGATGGACAGGAGAAAGCGCCAGCTCTCCGGTCACGAACCATAACACTAAAGGGCGGTTTGCGTAAGCAGCTAGGGTGGAACCATCGGTGGCAAGGTTTGACGGAACACCGAATCATCTGATCTTTGTTGGAGCAAGTTTTGTCATCATCAGTAGTACCACCTGATGGGGTTGCCTCCGTTTCGCTACCGGTGGTTGTCGCGGTCGATATGGAGTTCGCGTCCGGAACATGCATCTCGACAGCAGACACAGTTGGGTCACAACCCGGTGCAGCAGCATGATTTTCGACATCGTAGGCACCTGGTTCAGTCTCCACAACCTCAGCAGTCGAGGTGATTTGTGAGACTATCAATGGGGCACAAGGTTGAGTAAGCTGAAGACAGAAAGGGTGTAACGAACGCGCCGAAGGGTTATTTCATACTAAGGTAAATTCGTTACACAGCGTTTCGCGTAAAGACAAGCGGAGAGTGGCAAGTGATAACCACGTGGGGCATGCAAGCAGTCCCGAAAACCGATGCTGCGACAACATCGTTAGTGAATGGTTATAAGTTCGAAGGATGAGTCCGCAAAGATAAAAACAAACAGGTAACTGAAATCCGGTGGTGTTCAATAAAAACTAGGTACCAACCGTCAAAAATTGTATAGGTTAGGTTGGAGACACACCGAAACGCGGCAGAGTAAGCAAATGCAATCTGAAGAGAATAGGGTGAGAACGGACGACCAACGTGAACTGAAAAACATGTAAGAATAACCTAATGAGAAATAATTGGGCTGAATCATTATCACCATCATCATCCTGTAAGTAAGCTGAGTGACTGTAACCCAGTCGACCACTTGAATAGAAATTAGGTGCTGTTTCATCGAAGACAGCCGGTGTGAAATGGTGATACCAAAGCCAGTGTTGCGCTTGTGCCCTATCCTTATTTCTGAGCCCGGAGTACTAAATCTGACACGCATAACTTTTCTCCAGCTATCCAGGAATTAGTAACATCATAGCTGAGTTGGGGCTATCTTGGATTGTAGAGTCGAGGACAGGCAACACCTAGACATCATAACTATGGACTGCAATCAGTGATAGTTAAATGCTATGAGTCAGATCCTCTGGGCCATGGCTGTTCCCTGGAGAGTTTATCAATCGCCGCAGACTGATCTGGCCATTCACGTCAAAATAATGATACGAAAGGAAAACTATTGGAGGAAGGGCTATCAAGTAGTTCGATGGTCACTTGGCCGCCGTACAATCCGAATTCCGACTGACGACGCGTCTTCCCAGACGATGGATCAAGCACACATCTTAACACTCGCATCGCGCCGCTAAACAACAGCAAGATGATGATGTCACATCGGGTGGTGACTAATCGTTTGCAGTAAAATTGCCCAGCTTGGTGAACAGTCCGACCACCGAAACAAATTTCGTTAGGAGATCCATTACGTTCTGCAAAAATCCTCGGGCCAATCGCTTTATTTGTCACGGCCTTCGAAGTAGTCATCCTACTGGTATTGGTAAAATCAGGGTTCCAGACAAATGCCCTCAATACCAGGCCAATGAGCTTAGTGAGTGACGTTTTCCACAGCGGTCAGAAATTTCTCAGACATTTTCATTTGTTCCAAAACACTCTCATCATAGTACACGAGAATGAGACTCTGATATGAAAGACAAATTGCAGAAAAGTCTTCCACTTTTCTTCTTCGTATGTTCGAAATGTCAGTGCGTGACTCTCTCGGTTGAATCATCCGGAGTGGACGTTTGTCACAAGGGCAACTGGCTAGCATAGAGTATGAGAAATGAAGCCGAAAGGACCGTTGCAGAGCGGTGTGCATTTCGGCATAAGCGTGCCATAAGCAAGTGCAAGGTAACGTCGCAAGGCTTAGGACAACGGTCACTAAATCAACTCTCGTAACACGCTTGATGAGTAACTGACCAGAAGTCACTGAGAGCATCATGGTGAATGATGTATTAACACTTTAGCCACTCAGAGAAACCACGAAAAATAGTCTATCTAGTAATATCACGAGGCATAAGACTAGAGATGGGCATTCTGCGTTAAAGAATGCGTTAAAAGAATGCTCGTCTTTGACTACTGTCCTCTGTGAAACGAAGCACACAAAGCAGCGAAACCAGTTGTTTGTAAACGCACAGTGCTGATATACGTACGCGTCTTGACCATGTAGACTTGCTTTGTACCGTTAGAACCTACATCACAAGAGAGAAGGTATCAGCAGTACGCCGGCACGCAGTACCGATGCTTCGCTGTTACGCGAGCACCAGTCGCGCGTGGGCTGGTGACACCACGACGTCCCCTTTCTCATAAGCAGAATTGAACCGGTAACATTCTGATTACAACGTAGAAGCCTTATGTCTCAGACCCTGTGCTCACCCATATTCACATTCCTCATAAGTAAGGTCACAGCGTAATGTTTATAAGGTACAGAAGCAACAGTACATTTCATTGGTGTTCGGTTCAGTCAAAGAAACCATGATCCGAGCAATGAAATGAGATGGATCCAGATGACATGACTCGCGTCGTTAGGATAACGGTAAAAGAAAATGCCAAGAAAATAAGGTTAAAAGAAGTGCGCAAAACAAATCGAGACAGAATGAATATTAACAGCTGAATGCAAGAGCGTCATTGACTGGGAAGTCTCCGATAGAGTCTCCAACTACTAATGTGGACTAAACCGAGATTCTCATCCCCGAGTACTGATGTTGGTGATGACGATGGAGAAGGGCTACTCAAATCTGACCTCAGCGAGTAACTGCTGGGGTCAGTAGGCTGTTCGTTCGACAATGGGGCACTATACCCCACTCTACTCTGACACGTAAAGCTAAACCCCCTATGATGGTTAAATTACGCTTTTTGAAGATTGAACCGAACGCCTACGCCGGTATGCCTTGTCTAGCAGAATGGAGGATGGTTGAGTTAGGTCTCAAAGTGACCGAGTGATAAGTTGACAAAGATAAACGGAAAATACTGATGGATGGTGATTGTGCGTCACGTCAACGTAGATGGGAACCACAGCACTGACCGAGGCAATGGATGCAGACCTTGTCCGACGGCGTAATCCAGGAACAGCGTGTAAATTTCCTGTTTCTCTAAAGAGCGATTGCAATGTTTCCAACCTTCTTTGGAACCTCTTCTCTTAATCACCCGATGATAACTGGCATTATCATTGGCAGAAATATTTGTTGCCAAATTTGCTCGCCACTGTGATGGCAAGAAAGCGGTAGGCGCTTGTGAACGTAGAGAGACAGCAGACGAAAGGCGCTGCACGATGCACATCTCCAGCCTCGTACACACACTGCACCCATAGGTCATGTACACTCGAAATGATAAGACCTGGAGGTATGTTAGCGGGAGCGAAGAATGAGACCAGCAGTTTAGTAACAAGTACAGCAGATACGAGAACCGCTACATGGGTACAGCAACGCCAAGAGACGGTGTCACACAATACACTTCGTATGTGTGGGAACGGTACCTGTTGGTCATACATCCACATAAAAGTGGGACAGAGCAGCGGCAGCGGCCTGCTTCATGAAGGAAATCAACTTTTGAACTCAGTATTATCAAGGAAGCTATGCATCCAGCCTTCCTTAGCAACAAGCAAAGGTCTTTGGGAGCTGGTAGTCTAAATAACGGTATTATCGGACTAGAGACACGCCTGGTCGTAATTCGAATTATCCGGGGGTGGTGGCATGAACCGAAGGCAGCAATGAGGCATGTGTTCGCCATAGAATCGGCACTCGTAAAACAATGCTGTGTGCCCATGATAAGCATTGTGAGTATTAACACAGCAGATGGCCGACTACACTGAAGTGGAAAGCTGGTAATGTGGAGAACAGAGCGGTAAAAATCCACGACAATATGAATGGTTGTATTAGTTAACATGAAACTGAATGTGCCTAAGCATATGGCACAAAAGATGCATGTAGTCACCCATCCGTGAAGCGTACCAGATACCAAGAGTAATAATAATACTAATACCAATAATAATAAACGGTTGATCTAGACGCTGAATCAGCGCAAACTGAAGGTCACAGCACACACACTGACACTTAGCCAGAGAATATAACCGACATGAAAGTAAGTATATGGCGAGTACAATAAGTATCAAGAAGGTAAAAAACGAGTACCGTTTCACGCTAGCCGAAACCGACGGGCAGCTGAAAGAAACGAGTAGAGCCTAAAGAACACAAGGAGAATAGCGACGACGGGTGGTAGCTGCTGTGGCACGTGACCATTCTTCCGACTGACACGGCGTTTGTGCATATCTGAGCAAGAGATGTCATGATTAGCGCTGAATCTACTGTGGTTCGTTTCTCAGTTAGTAGCTGGTAAAATAGTTTGAACAGAACTGGGAGCAAAAGGTACTATCGACACAGGCAGATCACTGTGGTCACACATTTGCTCAAGCAATATTCGCGATTGTAGCCACTGAAACACCTCGCATATGGGGGTGAAAGACCCTATCGCAAACTGCACATTGTACCCACAACAAGATCATGGGAATGAGTGGATGGGGATGCACAATGAGACCATAGCGCCTTGGAAGCACTTACGGTTGCTCATGAAACGGTGGGGCGATGACAGCGACACATCGGCGTACAGCGCTGATATGCGCTTCACTGCCATGCGCAACCGCGTGCGAGAAGAGGAAAAAAGCGCCTACAAGTGAGAGAAAAACGAGGGAAGAACAGAGGGATAAGGAGGTACACACACACACACGGCATGCCTAAGTGAGGGCACGCAGTCAAAGGAGAAACTATGTGGCTCTCCGGAGAGCTAGCAAGTGGTGCATAGGGTGTTCGCTTGTACTTAACACAATACTCAATGTTGGTCTAGATAATCCACAGCAAGAGGAGTCACTGGTTCCATCACAGAACTAGTCAAACAGTGCTCGCTTAAATAGTGGTTACAGGAAAATGAGGGCAAATTTAGCCACATTATGTAAATGATGGGAAGCTGATCACACAGAACTGGACCTGCCTGCTTGAACGAAGGATCAGGTTATATATAGAGGGACAGTGTTCCACACACATTCGATAGCTTAGATTTACTGGTCAATTACGACCAAGTCTCCAGATGAATGAGAATACTACGTTCAAAAAGAAACCGAACTTTTGAAATATCGCCCCAACCAAAAGAGGGAGTGCGCATCGGCTACTGAGCGCACGTAGGGCTTGTTTACACAACATCATCATCATCATCATCATTACACGTTAGCCGGAGGTGGAAAACACCTCAGCTATTGTGCCGCAATACAAAAGGCAAGAAAAGAAGAAAAAACAAAACAACAACAACAAACAGTGGCACGCCCGCTGAGTCCCCAGTAACGGATGGACATCGTTCCGGAGAGCTAACAGCTGGCTGCCGTAAAAGAAAGTCATATTATGCCAAACGATTGAGATTGTGATTGGAGGGGGATGCTAAACAGGAGGGGGATGGACAAAGGAACTCACAACACAAACGCCATTGGGGCCGGCACCTAGCCATATCAGTAAGTGTGTCCAACCAAACGTGTTCACCGTCCTTAGGACCCCAACCAGGCAGTCGGGATGCATCAACCGACGCCAACTTCGAAGTGAGGGTTTTCGTTTCTCTCGACCAAGTCATCACTTGGCCTCCCCTCCTCCTCTTCCAACCGCACCCACAACGCGCAAACAAAGCACGTCGCGGGAGTCGGTGTGCTGGCATGCGCAACACGTGGCCCAGCCATCGGAGCCTGGTGCGTGATATAATCGTGCTGAGCGGTTCACTCGCTCTTCCTGTACCAAATACACAACAATCTACTATTTACCGCATTTTGTTAGCTAGCAGGCCAGCTACAGTCACAGAAGTGAACAAGTGCACAAGCTGTTCGGGTTGGTGTCAAAGTGACAATTAGAGATTGAGGAACAACGTGTGTGTGCTTTACTACAAACTTCGCAAAACTTTTAGACATTACAATTACTTAAGTAAGCATACGGGGCGGACTGTATGAGTCGAACGCAGTGCCGTAAGTGGCTCAAGTGTTTGAAAACGGCAGAACGTCGCTTGATGACGAGAACAGGCCTGGACGACCTTCCACATCAACAGATGATGACCACGTCGAGAGTTCGTGCGGTGATCCGTGGAAATAGCCAGGCAACTAGCCTAAAATTTGCTGGCGAAGTGAGCATCAGCGTATGATCATGCCAGTAACTTTTGAGTGACAAATGTGAAATGCGTCGTGTAAATGCGAAACTCGTTTGTTGACTGACGATCATAAGTAGAACCGTGTTGAAATCGGACAAGAACTGCTTACCACTGTTGTTGACAATGAAAATCCTAAGAATAGCATAACAGACAATGAGATGTGGGTTTATTGCCATGATATTGGAATGAAGGTGCAGTCGTCGCAGCGGATGAGGAAAAGGTATCCTCGTCCAAAAAGCACGCACAAGTCGGTGAAAGATCAGGGTGATGTTGCATGTGTTTTTTTACTGGAAATGCATTGTCCATCAGAAATTTGTGCTACGTATTCAGATGGTAGACAAGACCGTCTATTAGGTAATTCTAACAGGTTGGAAAGATGCGGTGCGCAAAAGAGGCTTGAACTGCGGTAAAACCAGACTTCTTAGATGGTGCATCATGACAATGCGCCGACTGACGCATTGCTCTTTGTCCGCAGCTGTCTAGTAAAACATAGAACTCCCACTGTACCCCATCCATGTATTTTCCGGACCTAGCTCCATCAGACTATTCGTTTCCCAAAACGTAAAACCACGTTGGAATGATGCCGTTTCCAAACCACAGAGGAGATCCAGACCAATGCGACAAGAGACCTGCGCGACATCCCAGAAAGTGCTTTCCAGGAGGCTTTCTAAAAACAGAAGCACCATTGGGAACAGTGCATCGCCAGCAGTGGCGACTATTTTGAGTTGAGTAGTGCTTAAAATGTTTTACAAGGAGCAATGAGAAGATCGGTTAATTTTTGAACAAACCTCGTACTTAGAAACAATTAGGGGAGCGAAGAGAGGAAAGGGGGTAACCAAACAAGGACAGAAGTACTCCGAGGATTAAGGATAGAAAGGTTTAATTGTTAGAATGAGCAGTCAGAAAGATGTGATGGACTTAAAGAAGGAATGCCATTGGTTTCGCAATCACATTGCGTCGGAAAATTCCGAACTATTGGTGTGAGTGATCCCACTGGATCTGGTTAAAAAGACGCGCATTTTTCGTCGGCATCATCACTTAGTTGGGCAGACATAGGATGAGATGTAACAGGCCGACAAACACTATGAGAACAAGAACTAACTAGCATGGTAGGTCCAAATAAAATAAAAGATCCAGAACGGCACAAGTGTTTGTTGCGAAACATCGACCGTAGTACACTCTAGCTCATTAGAAACGTCTGATGTAACATATAGTCTACCAGCCGCAAAGCCACATGTACCGTTCTCTCTCCAATAGAGGTTTGATCATCACGACTGCGTATATGAGTTCCGAGAAAATGCAAGAGCTAAAACTCACATTACAGATAAAACAACGCCTAATTCCCATAATGCACAGGTCACAGGCTGGGACCGATTTGGCTGCTGCCGGATCATCGGACGGATGGGGGTCCCCAAAAGCAACGTTGGAGGAGGTCTCATTCGGGCACTCGGAGGATACACCGGCCTTTTCGTCCAGTGGTAACCTCGCCTTCGTTGCCGGTGGTAGGGTCACTGTCCGTGCGCAATTGGGGTGCAGGTAATTCCCACAACCACCAAAACAAGCAACGATGATTGGATAGTAAGCGTCCTCCAGAGTGGGATCCAATTGGGACTTTTTACACAGCAACGAATCCGCGTCGAGTTGGTTGGAGGATTGGACTGGTGCCTGTTCACCGGCTCCGCCACATACAGCACACACGAATATGCGCCGGGAAGTGAAATTCATGAAACGAAGTTTCTCAAACTCGAAGCTGCTCGCCAATTCTTTTAGGGAAAAACCGGGACGACTCTAAAATGGAAGAAAAGAGGGAAAAAGCATAGACAGCAAGCATTAAGAGATGAAAATCAACCTCAGTCCAGAGTGATGGTGAGTAGGTAAGGACAAAAATCGATCTAAGTTAAGAAATAAAAAAATTATCGCAATAAATCAAACAGTGAAAGTTGATACAAAGGTTTTTTGGACGAAGGAAAAGAAGGCCGGGCATTTGTAGAGAGAAAAATGAGCCTGTTCTATTCGTCTAAATTCCTTGCATCAGAGGGTGTTTCACTTTGAAGAATGCAAGGTTTTATGGCGGTAGGAATGCTATTGGTGATATAGTCATGATAAGTGAACTAATTCAGCAAGTCGAGGAGTTTACTGATAATGATGAGGTCGAGAGGTTAGTTTAGTCCGGAAGTAACACCGCGTTCAGAGGGTCGGAGACACAAGCAGAAATTAGGCACGGTGGTCAACCCATTCAATTGCGCATTCGTGTAGACTACATTGCCCGCGAAGTTCTGGTTGTCAAATGATCGCACAACATGAGCGCATAATGTACGCACTCATAACTATCGAATTAATCGGATCACTTCTCTAACAGGTCGGAGGTAGAGCGATAGCTAGGAGGTCAATGGAGCCCTATTTGTAAGTGCTTCAAAAGTGAGAGGACCAGGTGACAGTAGATGCCAGCAACAGAATTCATCAACGCACGACATCGTATTAGATAGGAGGACTAGATCAAACCTTGTGATTTGCTTCGGCGATTCAGCAACAGTGGAAGCGGCGAAATCAGGCGTTCAAGGGCGGTTCTCATACGCGTTGGGAAGCAGTGCATTCACATCTAAAGTGAGCTTTGGCTGCGAAACGGAGCGACCTAGTTGCCTATCAAAATGATAGTCTTGATGCCAACAAACTGAGGACGTTGACTGCCTATCTTTCTGACTCGTTTCGCACAACGATACCACTCCTGAACCCATGCTTCGACTTGATGGACATTTTGAAATAATGCTTGTCGCAGTATTTGTGTTTTGATGTGTTGGCCTACTGGGGACAACTACGAGTTGGTTTAATACAACTGTGGCATGCGTCTATGTGTCTGTATCACGTCATCACTTCCGTGTTGGAACGCGATGTGGATTTGAGCCAAATCGATTACAAGTTTGATTTCTCAGTGGAAAACCGTATTCCGATAAGTTGCAACCACACTTGCTGTATCCCATAGCATTTACCGTACACTAACAATGAGAGAGAAAACAGAATAAAACTAATCGGGATGGAATAAAAACTATCAGCTAGATGCAAGAAATCGAATGCAAGAACACCAGAGACTGCATGAGTGCGCTAGGCCTGTCACGCAGCAACCTGACCAAGTCTCTCAGTCAACTGCATCATGCTCGTATACCGGGTTATCGACTGGCCACTGCACGGTTCCGTCCAAATTCGTGAAACAACGGCTATGATGCAGGACGAGGAAGCCGGTGAACAGGAAGAAAGAAGAAGAAGAAGGCATCCGCAGTATGCCGATACGCGGTACCGATGCTTCGCTGCAGCGTAACCACCACCAGTTGCATGTGGGCTACGGATACTGCGAGGGTCGCCCGGTCTTCTACGCAGGCTCGAATCCGCGCTTTCGGATTACAAGGTAGACTTGTGAGCCTCTAGGATACAGACTGCGATCAACAAGCATACGGAGGACATGACTAAGCCAAAGGCATTTAAAGAGGAGGCTAGTAAAAAGAGATCCACAGTCAATCATAAAATGTCCCAGAGCACTTGCAGAAAACAAAAACACATTCGGACGAAGCAAAACGGTCTAGCGTGCATAGCGTGGCTATAGTGAAAACCGGGTAAGTGATACAGGGCTACTCATCCAAATGACTCAATAAGGATGGCACATACAGTTCAAAGAGAATAAATAGTACAAGGAAATTCAAGCAAAATGCTGCGGGCAGAACAATCAGACACTGGACAACCTTTTGAGTCCTGACGGCTATGAATTGGACAACTGATCATTTCATGAATCTTGGTATCCGCAGCAGCAACGACGGCCGAGTGACAGCTGAGGGTGGACCATGTACTGTGAAAGGCAGAAATGTACAAATTCGTGACGTCTTTGATTCCCAAAGGGATTTCCCTTGGTCCTGTCCACAGGGCCAAAACGAGGGCCATTTTCATATACAAGCCCGAAGCATTGACAGCACACCGGTGAGCCGAATGAACGCTTCGCTGCTACGGGACCGCCAGGAGTCGAGCATGGGCTAGGGATACTGCGAGAGTTGAACGCGAGACATTTGGATTCCAATGCAAACGGCTCATCCCCTCGGCCTACATATACAATCCCTTAGATTCCAGATGCCTTCAGGTCTTTCACCGTATTTGCCCGCAGAGGGTCGCTCGCGTCTGGTGACGCCATCGTGTCCACAGAGATAAGATACGGAGACTAGAACCAGAATATGAGAGTTGGCTTAACTCGTCAGATCAGCAACTAAGACTGAATGGACTGCGCCGATTTAGAGACGTGCTACGAACGCAATCCCACTTGTTGTCGAGGACACTGTGTGTTGCAGTTAGAGTGCGTAAGTCTCAGCGGTGAGAAGAATCGTCTTTTTGGCTGCGAGACATAATGTCGTTAACCGCCAACCCGGATGCGGTTCGTTTGCCTCCGCTTCCAGAATGAGGTCCGCGTGACCCATCCGGCGCTTACTTCGAGGCCAGCAAAAGTGTCTAAGGTGTGTGTACGTGTGTATGATGTCGAATGAGATAAGGGTTGGCTATGGTGAGAGAGAGGAAGTGACAACTCCAAGGCACCTACCTCTACAATGGTACACACAGTTCTCCTGCTATGACCATCTAAGTATTGTGACTAAGTATTGTTGATAGGATACAAACAACTTGACACTAAACGATTGCTTAAACAGTTCACCACCCTTCTTCCACCCTATATTGTCATTCGTCATTGGCGGAGTTTTTACAGTCCCACGTACGGTGATCAGTCATTAGCACAAATTCCCGTTGCAAAAAGTGAAGGTCTGAAGAAATTTGCCGCGATGGGAAAGCGGAATGTCGTACTTTGGTATCGGATGTGGATGTACCATTCTCCGAAGCATCAGTGAGATGAGGGGTTCGGGAAGACTTGCGAAATTTTGACGGCCGACCAGGTCCAGCTGAGCCGGTCGAGGCGGTCGATGACACCGCGTACCGATTCTCCGTTGAGAGTGAACCAGTCGCGCTCTCACTTTCGGAACTGTCTGAATTTTCAGAGGGAGACAGACTACCCCCCGGGGGTCTCACACGTTTTCTTGGGCGGGAAGACCAAGAAAAACGACCTGTAAAAATAGGCAACAAACGAAAGAACATCGATGTAACGACAATCCAAGCAGTCCATGTCCACAGGAATAGGTCATTGAAGACGTAAAGTTGACTGGCAGAAACGTGTGACAGACGTAATGCATTAATGAAAAGATTAACAAAACATAGTGAAAATACAAACGCCAACGGAGAACAAACAAGTCAGAAAAAGAATGCAGGCGTGTCAAGAGCGAGGGATTCTCAAAAGTGGACGTGTTATATTGTCCGTCGGTAATGCTGGAGAAAAGCAGTTAGAGTTTAGCAACCAACACACACAAAGGCAACCTGACAAAGGAAAGCAACGGGAGCAAAAACGGATTGTAATGGAATGTGAATCGTAACACAAAAATGACTCAAATGGGCACAGAAATCGGAAAATGTGTGAATATGTCACTTCTTTTCCGTTGTAAAACCAATGCTCGAGTATGGCTCAACCGTCCATTTGCTGGTCATACCTAGCGATGTGTGGAGATTGGAAGGTGCCCAGCACGTATCTACTAGGCTAATCCCCAGTACTTTAGGGATATGCCACAGGAAAACTGATGCAGGAGAATGGGACAGTATTTCCCATCGTATTACCCATTTCAAACGGTCCACAAGATGATGAACCGCATATTACATCTGGGTGACTTCCCCATGTTGACGTCGCCACTGCAAGTGCGCGTATCACGCAGCACTAGTGGGCACCGGTACAAGCTTGTCGTACTGGACCTGAAGCAGACAGCTCACTTAGCATGTGGTAATGAAAATAATGGAATAGTTTGCCGGCGAGGAAAGTCAAAGGATAAAATAATGTCGGAATTTAAAAAATTCCCGAACGTTCACTTTGCGGATTAAAAATCTAGACAGGGCATTGGGCCCAAATGGGACGTTGTAGAGCCGTAATATGTTAAAAAGATGCGGCAATAAATGACGCTATTCCGTTTGTCTGCGAGATATAATACTGCGAGATATGATATTCTCGCTCGCCATTTGCAGTAGTATTAATCTTCCCCGTCACCCTTAAGAGATACTCACAACCAGTGCAAGGAGAGGACAGATAAATGAAGGCTCAGAGATTGCTAGGTGACAACCGACATCGTCAACTATTCGCGTACAGCGCAATGATAAGACTTACCTATTTCTCGGGCATACCTTTCCTGAGCAGAGAGTCCCAAAGAGCACATCGATCAACCGAAGCAAATCTGACGAACACGACTAGGGCAGGTCGCCATTATATATATGTATATATGGTTGGCGCATCCGGTTTCGGATTTGCCTGTCACTGTGGCCAGCCACAGGACGCCTGCGCCTACAAAGGGACCATGGGTGGCTTGCGCTGCACCACCCACACACCCCATATCCAGTGTAAACCCGAAGGAATAAGACCGGGAGACATGTGGATGGGAGCCACGTTTCATCAACGGAGCCGGCCCACACTCCTTCACAGGCAAACACAAGCACACTGTATTTGGGAATCAAGCACACACAAGGCGGTGGCTGGACCGTAGTCCGCTCCACACTGAGTGCATGGTACCACTCTACGAGTCTAGCACGACCACAAGGATCGTGCACCCCCGTCCTCTCCAGCAATGACCAACTGTCTCCTGGAACCAGTATGAACGAGGTAGTGGGTAATAGACAGGTAGGCACCTTGTCAACATGCACATCAAGCGCAGCCACACCGGGGATATCAAGCAACAGCCAATCACTTGAAACGACAAGATGAGATAGAACAAATCAGATAATGCATACAGATACGGCGGCATAACTCCTCACTAAATGAGCGTATAAAATAAATTGGATACGAACAAATCCGCGATAAGTTCAAGAGGTAAGAAGATATATTTTAAGAAAACGCCACGAACGCGAAAATGTTATCGAAATTAACTACAATTAGCTTCAGCGACGTGTGCAAGTTTAAATAAAAAGTGTACTGGTGGGCATTTATATGAGAAAGAAAAACGTTAGGACCAAATTGCAAACCCAAAACCTAAAATAAAGAGACAGCATGCAAGCACGCTGTTAGTAAATCGAATGCAGCGTACCTACAAACGCTGCGCCGGTTCTGCCTACGTTCTCTACAGGACCCGCCGTCGCTTCGGTGGTGGTCACGAGTGGCCTCGCTCATGGCTCATTAGGCTTGCCTGACTCAGGCACTCGCGACCGCATGTGCTACAGCACCATGCGCTCGATGTCGATGGAGTACAACCCATCGGTGCTTGCCGTTTGCCAGTATGAGGTCTTTCTCCCGCACTTCGGCAACTGCCTTCGTGATTAGATCGCGCCATGTACGCCGATCAACCACCTTTGATTCCCATGATCTGCAATCAAGATTAGAACGTGAGAGCCTCACTTTGATCATGTCCTGGTAACGTAACTTTGATTTCCCCACATGCCGCTTCCCTAAACTCAGCTGATCATATAAGAGTTGTTTCGGTATCCGCGTCGAATCCATACGGCTCACATGACCGAGCCACCTCAGGTGTCTCAGCAAAAGTATGCAGTCAACTGCATACATCTCACTTTGTCGCAACACTTCTGTGTCAGCAACTCTGTCGCCCCAAGTGATGCGCAAAATCCGTCGCAAACACTGTTGATGGAACCAGTCGAGATATCGCACATTCCGCCGGTACATCATCCACGTTTCACTGCCGTATAGAAGAACAGACAGCACCATGGATTTGTACACCATCAGCTTCATGCCAATGGTGAGTTGATGGTTGTTCCACACTCGGTACTCTAGCTTCTCGAATGCCGCCGCTGCCTTCGAGACGCGGATACGCAGCTCACTGTGTATCTGCAGATCAGTCGACATCACACTCCCAAGGTAGCAAAAGCGGGAGGTGGTTTCCAATACTTCAGCACCAATGCTGATTCGCGGCAATATTGAAGATTGAACCTCCGGTGAAGGCTGAAAGAGACACACAGTTTTGCTTGTGTTGGTGAGCCCGAATTTGGCCGCTGTCGAAGCCAGAGCACTAGTCATATTCTGCAACTCATGCGCGCTGTGTGCAAACAACGCACAGTCGTCAGCAAACAGCAACATTCGGATAGTTGTCTCACAGGCTAGAGGTCTCGCACCGAAACGACGGATGTTCAGCAATCCACCATCAATACGGTGCTCCACACGAACACTGTAAGCACAAGCCGCATCAAAAGCACAAGACAACATTGCATGAACATATATATTAAACAGGGCAGGAGCTAAGACACAGCCTTGTTTCACACCAGAGACAACTGTAAGGTCATCCGAAGTCTCTCCACTCAGCTGCACCCTCGCTCACATATCACTGTGCAGACATTCAATTAAACTTACAAACTTACTCGGGCAACCGAACTTACCCAACACCAGCCACAATGCATCGCGGTTCACCGTATCAAATGCCTTGGTGAAATCAACAAAAAGCGAGTACAACGGCTGGTGCCATTCTCTGCACTTCTCCTGCAATTGACGAGCCGCAAACACAATACCTATAGTGCTGCGACCAGAACGGAATCCACACTGTTCTTTAGCCACGTTCGGTTTCACAACCTGACTGCCGAGGCGGTTGAGCAGGATTCGGGCAATCACCTTGCCCACACAACTCAGCAAGTTGATGCCACGATAATTCGTGCAACATTGCTTGCGCTCTTTGCCCTTGTACAGTGATAGCACAAGGACATGCTTCAGCTCAGCAGGTACCTCCTCCCCAATCCATGCACGTTGCACTAAGTGGTACAGCGCAGTCAACAACGCGGGTCCGCCGTGTTTCAATACTTCAGGCGGGATCCCGTCGGCCCCAGCACACTTGCCGTTTCGAGGCTGAATATGTGTTCTCTGCGTCTCATCCAGTGTTGGCGTGTCTGCCAGACTCGCCTTCACATGGTGCTGCTCGACGCCGTTCAATGTAGGCTTGTCAATCTCTGAACGGTTGTTCAGGAGACAGTCAAGTGTTTCCGCCAGATCTGCATTATGTCTGCAGTCTATGTGCAGGTAGCGCCTGAGCTACCATCGATCAGCGTCCTCAGCAACTCTAATCTCGGTCCATACACCGCCTTCAAGGAGTCAAAGAATTCCTTGTGTTAGCGGCCTTCGGCGCAGCATTCCTTCTGCTTCGCCTTCTCCGTCCACCATGCATTTTTATGCGACGGAGCTCCGGACTCAGTTGCCGTCGGAGTTTGCGAAACTCTCGCTTCTTCCTCAAGTCACTGGGGTCTGCGACATGTGCAGCAAATGCTGCATTCTTCTCCGACACCAATGCGCCAATCGTCGCATTGTTCTCATCAAACCAATCAGGCCGCTTACAGTTTGCGCGCCCGATGGTCTCCTCGGCTGCAGCTGTCACCTAGTCGCGAATGTGGTGCCACAGGTCGCCCACTGTGGCTATGCAGTCCACATCACACAGGCGTACAGCCATCACCTTCTGCTGCTCAGTACGTCTCTCCACTGTACCGAAGGATAGAATGTTAAATGTACGCCGATTCACGGCGGGAGTGCAATACACAGAGCTACAAAAATATATGTACAGTTTGGTGAGCACCAATTTGTGAACAGTGCTACACACAGCTCCACGCAGTGCGCATGTCACGCTCACTTCACGCATATCACGCTGACGTACGATGACATAGTCGAGCAGGTGAGCGTGACCACTCCGTGGGTGTGTCCAAGTTGCTATATCACTCGCACTCAGTGCAAACCGAGTGTTCGTGATCGTCAGACAGTGAGTGGCACACAGTGAGAGCAGCCTGTCACCGTTCGCATTCGCTGAACCGATAACATCTGCCCACACCGATGCATCACGCCCAACGCGCACGTTGAAATCACCCAGCAGAAATAGTCGGTCGCTCCTCGGCACAGACGGTATCGCGAAGGATAGCTGAGTGTAGAATTGATCACGCGTGTCATCAGGATAACAAATAGTCGAACCGTACATGCTTATAAAAGTGGCAAACTTACCTCTTCCGAGTCGTAGGGAGACAGTCATCAGTCGCGCGCTGATGCCTGTTGGTTGACCCAGCTGGTTATGGAGGCGATCGGATATTGCAAACCTGACCCCATGTTCACGTGGTACTGAGGCGGTTTTGCCCAACCAGCAGAATGTGCAACCAACACCTGCTTCATGCAACGTACCTTGCACAGCGAGCCGGGTTTTACTGAGCGCCCCAATATCGATGTTGTAGCGCGCCAGCTCCATCGCGACCAGTGCAGTGTGTCACTCGGGGCGCTCAATGGAGTTCCGGTCCCGTAGTGTGCACACGTTCCAGCACCTGATGCTGAGTGATTTGCGCTCAGACATACGATTGCACTGGTGGGTAATCGTACGCGAAGTGGCGGATGAGCTATGATGGTTTATTTGAGGGACTCCGCCCGGAGCCTTTGGCTCAAAAGCCTGACCCACAAGGCAGTGTGTGATTTGGTTTGAATGAGGTACTCCGCCCGGAGCCTTTGGCTCAATAGCCTGACCCACAAGGCAGTGGGGAGCAGATCCATTTCGGGAATGTGATTGCAGAGACAGATTGGGATCTGCTTGACGACCGTCACATGCAGCCTGCCTTGGAGGTACTGGAACGATTCATATATGTTTTGCGACCGTAGTAGGATACGCACCTGCGACCACGGCCAGACGCAGGTGGATTTTGGCGGGTTTGCACCAATTTGATCAGGGGCTGCCTGGCTTGAGGCGGGCAGTAGCAAACCATTGAACACCCGGAGGTGCCCTCCCACCGTCAGAGACAATGCGTGGCGCTCGTACTCTACGCCAATCGAGCTGTGAGCTTATAACTCGTAGACCTGTTGTCTCCCATGGCTAGGTTTTACGGGAAGAGGGCCATCGACCACTTCCTAACCTCCGAAGAGGATGGACTAGGATAATGGCAGGGCGCCCACACCTGACAGGAGAACGACTCGGGTCCTCAGCCAAAGCCTTCAATTGAATGTACACCCGAAAGGCAGCGGGTCTAGCACATGGTCAATTCACTGACTCATGCGGATTGGTGTCCTGAATCTTAGCAAGGAGAAGGGTGTAACCCAACTCCCACACAGCGGTCACAACGAGGCGTCCAGGACATGAGCAAACGGCACAACAGCAGCATCAGTGGGTAGACCATCTGTCAGGATCTAGCCACCACCAGTCTCAGCGCACCATAGGCTCTTCCGCCAATATATATATATATATATATATATATATATATATATATGTATGTATATATGTATATGTATATGTGTGCCCCATGCTGAGACTGACGTTGCATTCTTGATGCTTCTTCACCGCAGCTGGGCTAAAGCAACTTACACTTAAATTAGTTCTTTTTAAACTGGATATATTTCATTCCACTTTATTTGGTTTGTTCTGCCTACCTGAATAATGTTCTATTAACTGGCCACCTTGCTTACGCTAATTGCGCTTATCTTCGGTAATTTTGTTGCGTTTGTAGCATTTTTAAGTAACTTGTGGACATTTCTTACTTATCACAGATTCGTTGCTAACCAACTTACTTCATATGGTAATTTAGCGAAGAGTTATGCCACCGTATCTGTATGCATTATTGGATTTATTTTACTTCAGCTTGTCGTTTCAAGTGATTGGCTGTTGCTTGATATCCCCGGTGTGGCTGCGCTTGATGTGTATGTTGACAAGGGGCCTACCTGTCTATTACCCACTACCTCGTTCATACTGGCTCCGGGAGACAGTTGGTCGTTGCTGGAGGGGACGGGGTGCACGGTCCTTGTGGCCGTGTTAGGCTCAAAGAGCGGTTCCATGCACTCAGTGTGGAGCGGACTACGGTCCAGCCACCGCCTTGAGTGCGCTTGATTCCCAAATACAGCGTGTTTGTGTTTGCCTGTGAAGGAGTGTGGGCCGGCTCCGTTGATGAAACGTGGCTCGCATCCACATGTCTCCTGGTCTTATTCCTTCGGGTTTACACTGGATATGGGGTGTGTGGATGGAGCTGTGGGTGGTGTAGCACAAGCCATCTATGGTCCCTCTGTAGGCGCAGGCGTCCTGTGGCTGGCCACAGTGGCAGGCAAATCCGAAACCGGATGCGCCAACCATATATATATATATATATATATATATATATATATATATATATATATATATATATATATGTTTATATGGCGGTGTTGCAATTTTTGGAAGAGAAATCAGTTGTATTGCGTGGGCAAGATAATGTCAGGCTGACCAAGTCAAGAGAAGAAAAGGATTAAGGTTCTCAACCAAAGCCTTTGGTTCTCAAACCTAACTGCAATGCAGCGGATTGGGCAGTGGGCTACAAGGAGTCCGTTTATTGAGTAAGAAACCACTCTCACTCCAACCCCCTAACCTGGAGAGTCAGGATACTGACACAGTCTGACCTCTAAGTATTAACCAATCTACACTGAGTGACTCTGAAGGTGTAAAAAGCACCACCAAGCATAGCCCAATGTATTGTTGAGACATGGAAACTGTAACGTCCACCGTGAACGTTGAATGACGCGTAGCCAAAGATCCCAAATTCAAAACAAGTCGGATCACAAATACTACGGTACTATTAAAGTATATACCGTTGATAATTGGGACATACTTCAATTGTTCAGTATCCCGGTGTATGCAAGTTGACGAGAAGGTGTCAGTAAACAATAGGAGGGAACGAGTTGTCTACGCCGGACAATCAAAGGAACAAGTCACCACACCTGAGTGCTACGAGTATTAAGAATAATGACGTTGACCAATCAATGGATGGTCCAATCACAGGGTGAGAGTTTAATGGCACGCATAAACATGGTGTTTGGACGAGCGACCAGTGAACGGGGGAGGGGTGCGACACATGCTCCGGGCTGAACGTGTCATGTTCGGCGAAGAGTAGGGTTGGAGATCCAAGGTCGTCGGTAGCCGCACACGCACGGAACCAGTGCCGGGGATTAGCATGCACACACAGACACACCTACAACGCTAACAATGGGAATGTAAGGAGGCGCACGTGAACGCTGGTCGATATCCATCAACGATCGGCCAAGGTCTGTAGACTAGACCACGAAGCGAAGAGTAGAAGAATTTCATGGGTAGATAAGCGCGTTACAGAAATCATCGAACCACGCTAAGGTCCAGTCTCGTTGCGACGGATCGCCCTATAAAGCAGACCCAGTGTCAGCAGGCGGACGAGGAACAAGCCATTGGTGTCGGTTGCGAGCGAAGTTCCATAGTCTGGAACTAATGACGGGCTGGGTAGCGTGGACAACTTCGGACTAGAGGGCGAAACGGATTAACGGCAACTAAACAAACGATCCTAGGTGGAAGATCAACGACCGCTGCCGTAGTATTTGACGTCATCCAACATCAAAAAAGCCCAAAACAGCAAAGCTTCGGCAACATTGTGGTTACCGTCCCTTACATTCGCGACTAGAAGATGGTCAGTGGTAAAAATCGAGATGTATACAAGAGGGACAAGTGAAAAAAGAGGTGAGGCACGAAAAAAGGCGTGTCATCACTTATCCACCCCACGTCGTCTGGCAGCAAACAAGACGATATGTTATGATCCCCAAGGTCGCGCAATTTTACTAAGTAACCTTATGCATAAATCGACATCCACGGACGCATGGGGACTACAAACGAAAAGCAGCACCTTGATCTGATCGCCAGTTAGTTTTTTTAGCTTGAAACATTTACACTAATCGTTGACATTACTTGCGTAAGTTACGAAACAGTTTGCTCCGCACTTTACGAGTTTCATACAGCTGTATCGGACGCTGAATAAAGAAGACTGTTTGCCAAAAATGTCAATTGGTAAAGGTGCAAGTTGGCCGAAAAATGAAATAGTCGGGGCATTTAGGTAAAGTCAAATTAAGGAACATGTCGTGTTTCTTGATTTCCAGCTTCCGCAGGAGCAGTTCGCTCCTCCATCCGTTCTCATTATCAGTAAAATCATATCGGAAAATGTTTTCGCACCTGCTAAACAAGGTTTAAAGGTGAGCCAGAGAACAGGGTCGTATTAAAATTCGCAAATGCTGTTAGAGACGACATCTACGGAAGTGCTGCTTTTCAGTGCCTGGTTCTACTCGCGCCGAAAGATAATGGGAGAAATTCTGGATTAAATACGTCTGGTTTCCTTTAAACTGCTTCTACTGATGTTGCAGTATGGCTGGGATTCCTCAAATGAAAAAGGCATTCCGAGTCCTCCAATCAAACATAACCCATAGCCAAGTTGTTATGATCTTCAGTGCCACTCTGATTGGCTGGTGTGAATCCGAACATTTCGACTGGCTGATTGTTAAAGTCTACACATGAGGAAGTAGCGCTAGCCTGCGAACGCAATAATAGCTATTAGCCGAACGACGCAAAGACCAGGGAACACAACTAGCTAGCTGGCAGCGTGCGAATGTGTATTCTGGCCAGAACGGGTACAGAGCATCGATCAAGTAACTGAAGCCACCACTTGTGAGTGAGTAATCGACAGACAGACAGACGCACACGGTCGATGCTGGTGTGACCACTGATTGGAGATGGTGACTCATAGTCCACATTGATCAAGGTGAGCCTTCGGTCACCAGTTTCATGGTCGCAAATTACAAGACGATAACAATATGCAAACTAGCGCCACTAATGTTTCCGGTGATCTTGAGTGTTCTCTGGTCTCTGCTATCTCTTAATTGCCAATAATAGTATCAGATTGTCCGAGAACATTCTTCTAACCAGCCAATGCGATTATTCCACTGAATTTTCGGAAAATGTTAGATTTTGGTCGATACTTGGTTTGCTGACACATTCCTTAGGTGCTCCACCTAACACGACTGTGTGACGGATTAGTTAAAACGAGAGTGAAGTCTGATAAGCCGGGCGCGGTCGCATGCGAGGTGCGATGCTGCCAGGGCGCCCAAACCAAGGATGGAACAAATGCTATATACCGCGATCGAAAATGACATGCTCAACGCATAAACCGCTGGTAGATATCGCGATACTTCCGGTGGTAAAAACACGATGGATCGTGTGGGAGCACTGCTGTTAAGAAGGAAATCTCTACGCAAGCAGCCGAGGCGAGACGGTACGGAGCCAAAGTATGGTCGGTGAGGCGGCACTATCCCACATTAATTGGACGAATATGTAACCAACTGGGTGAACTGCCCAATTAGCACGATAGAGGCATTGTAGGATTGGTCATAAGTTGGCCCTTCTATAGGTTTCCACGCGAGTTTTATATACGGTTCACAGATGTTCCATTTGACTTTTATATTGGACGGTGTGATCAAGTAATACATCTCGCCTTCTCTGTTCGTTCGAAACCGGGTTTTGCATTTTCCTTTTGGGGGTTAATGACTTTGAGTTTCGACCAATAGTCAACCGTCAAATCAGGCGAGGGACGATCATTTCAGCTGGCGATGAGCTGAACCCCAACCAAAATGTCCGTATCGGTTGATGATCTCAAGCCCAATTTGAGGCATCCCAACTCCGGCTGATAGAAACTCTTACCCGTCAAATTTCAATCCAGACCGATTCACAGTCTACAACCGTCAAGCCGTCTGCATCGGTAGACGCCATCAGCAACAGTAGTGCCAAAGTTTCATATGATCATGATGTTGGCATCACCTTTGAATCCTGGTCCAAGCGTTACGAAGATGTGTACCGCATTGAACTTGGGAACCATGACGACGGAAGGAAAGTACGATTACTGTTAAGGAAACTTGGAACAGCAGAACACTCTAGAGACATCAACTTTATCTCATCAAAGAATACTCGAGATTGTAATTTTGATGAGATGGTCAAGTGTTTGTGCAGTCATCCATTTTCAACAACTGATATCAATGACTGAAAATCAACAGGATAGACGCTGACGGCTACGCTAGTTATGTTGGCATTGTTAATCACGAGTGTGGAAAGCTTGACTTTAAATCCACAACGGTTGGTCAGTTAAAATGTCAGATTTTTATCGGTGGATTACATTCCCCGAGGGATGCAGAGATTCGCATCAGGCTGCTAAGTTAACTTGAACAAAACCCACAAATGACGCTCCAAACCATCAAAGATTACTAAACCACAAGAATAACACGCTTATGTTGAGGAAGCAACAGACAATCCCGTCTTAGCGTATTGAAGACCACTGCAAAGAAACCGCTTCCAAGTGAGACAGGCCATGAAAAGCCCAGAGAGAGAGACGACCAAAGTCTCCAAGTCCAACTTTGAATTCGCTTCCGCTGTACCAAGCGTTGCTCACGAATCTCAGTGGCATAGTGATTATGGCGTCAACTATGAGCCAATAGGCTCTGAGTTTCAGCCCAGCTCAGGCTATCTCTACCTGATGAGTCCAAACCAAGACGAAACCGCGGTTGTGGGGTGCCAGTGTTGGGATGAGCAACATCATAATGTTTCCAGAGAGACAAACATTTATACTGCATTAGCTCGCAAGTACCAAGTAAATGCGCTTCTTGTTAAGAGGATGGTGTTTAGTCCCCCCCCCCCCCAGCGCAAATGTGGACGGAGAATCAGCAGAGATTTTGAGTGAAGCAAGTTGATTTTCTCGACAAATGAGAATCGACGAGGACAAATAAATGGGAGACTACCGGTTTTAGTGACATGGGAAAAATACAGAACACAAGTATCTTTACAAAAGCAGTACAACGATAATAAGCTTAAATTGTAGTTAATAGAAAAATGCTTATGGTACGGGACGAATGTCAAATAAAAATTGCGGGGTATCTGGAAACTGAGTACTAAATCGTCCTGGCAGCAATCAAGATTTTCGAATAAAAATGAATTCCGGTTCTGGTCGGACATGCACTGTTTCTGCAATCCCTCATATAACTGATCGGCATGTGACCGCGAAAATGTCTCCGTAGCGATCAATTGAGTGATCGTGAAGTTGGTGTTTAATTGCTGACTACTGGATAAATTATCAGTAGCAAGAATAATCACAAGACAATGAGCAACCCCGAGGAAAAATCGACTTACCTTGTGGCACAGGATCCATTCTCCGCCGATCATAAGTGGACCCCAGTTCTTGAAATCGGGCCTCTGACGCCAGGGGAAACAAAGATAAACGACCACTAGAGTCTGGCTTGGCTAATCTGGCAGCGTCCGCAGCTTCTTTGGCAAGGTGCCACGCTGGCTGCAGACTGGGCTGAATAACGAACTGACGAAGAGCCTATGGGAAAGCAACATGTACCTCGTCAAAAAGATTGAATCGTTCACAATAGACTAGACAGCATGGGATGACAGAATGTCGTAAGTAACCGGGTGGACAAGGGTAAAAATGGAGATGTTACATCATCTATCGCACGATCGTGGTATCAAGCAACGTCAATATCTACCGAGTGTTCATGACTGACTACGGGGATGGTCATATCCAATGAATTAGGCCGATGTGTACAGTTGAGCAACGGGGTGGTTACCAACATGTACTGGAAAATCTATCCATGGGAAACTTAACTGCTGGCGAGGAAAATATCTGTTCCAAACAACCAAAACAAAAGTATTTCAAGGGGACGGATAATGAACTATCAAACATTCTTTCTACATCTATGGAGAGCGGAGTAAGCCGCTTACATTGTGCGCACATTGGCACAAAATAATCGGAAACAGAAACCAGAGTGGTGGTGAGAATGATAAAACAGCAGACCGCGACGTTCGCTGGGAATGCGAAAGAAGTTTCAAATATTAATAACCAGAAACGCGCTCGATTTTCAAGCCGCACTCGTTTGGCTAGCATGCCATACGCGTGAACTTGTCAACTCACGATGGTGTCAATGTGGTATAGGAGGCATCTATCTAACTAATTTGGGTAAATATAGCCCTCTAGAAGGTGCATGATTCGATGACCGATGTCCTGGATCTGGCAAACGGTGGAATCGTACATACTGTACTTCTAACGCAAAAAGGATGAATACTTGGTCTTAAAAGTAAAGTCCATTTGTTGTCTTTTACCAACTCCAATGTCCTACGGGGGACCAGCCTGTCCTCAATCTCATTTTCGCTGTAGGTCTGATCTGCGTTAGTGGTTGATGAAGTGCTCTTGCTATAAGTTCCAGACCATGTCACATTAAGATTTAACCATCATCATCATCATCATACACGTTAGCTAGAGGTGGGGAACACCTCAGCTACTGTGCCGCAATAGATAGAAAAAAGGAGAAAAAATGCAACTGGTGCAAGCCGGCTGAGCTACCAGTAACGGATGGGTATCGTTCCGGTAAGCTACCAGCCGGCTGCTGTGCACCCAAAAAAATTATTATGCAAAACTATATAAGGCTAAATAATGAGATCGTGATTGGAGGGGGAGTCTAAGAGGGATAGGATGGGACAAAGAAACTCACAGCACGAACGCCACTGAGGTCGGCTCCTAGCCATATCAGCAAGTGTGTCCAACCAAACGTGTTCATCGTCTTTCGGACCCCAACCAGGGAGCCGAAACGTTCCAACCGAGGCCAGCTCAGAAGTGAGGGCCTTCATACCTCTGGACCACGTCATCGCCACCCCTCCTCTTCTTCCATCCACACCCCGGCGCGCAAACAACACACGTCGCGGAAGTCCGTGGGCTGGCATGACTAGCACGTGGCCGAGCCATCGGAGCCTGATGCGTGAAATAACGGTGCTGAGCGGTTCATTTCCTTTTCCTGTGCCATAAACAAGGCGTCGAACACGCTCGTTACTCACGCGGTGTTCCCACCAAATGTGAGCTAAATTACGAAGGTTTAACCACCTGAATAGAATACCATTAGAGCTGACTTGGTTTGCCTGAAGTCACAAACGGACATGACACGTAGTTCCTACCAATGAGCCAATCTAAATGTAATTATACTGATTCGTCTCAGCTGCCTACAAGCCAGAAAGTCTAACCCCTAATCCGGAAAACTACGAGAGGAGCGTTTCGCCCTATTAAGGATCGTCAGTGGTCCGCATTTCGTCGGTCGCCTGCATGCGATAGACCCCATCACCGCTAACAGCTTATGGTACTGAGTCATGTGGGACAGAAGCAGACCGCAATAGCTTGCAAACTAACTAGGATACACTGCAACCTATCTTCTACTGCCATGCAGGTTCCTACCACTGCAGAGGATAGTCACTGGCCTAAGGAGGTCACAAATTCCACTACACAGCAGCCATGTCCGCATAGCAACAAAAGGAGCTCAAATTGGTAAATGGAGTAACGTTCGGTGGTGCGGTTCGTTCAGAAACAAACAGCGGGCCGACAGAAACCAAAAGTGAAGTCTTTTGACGGTGACATACATCTCACGCTGTAGACCGCAAGTGCTCAAATAGTGGACACAACTCAAGGAGTAACTCGGTGAAAGCAGCAGCAGCAGCAGCAGCAACAGCGACAACAATAACAACAACAAAAACAACTAAGGATGACAAGAATAATAATAACACGCACATGATCCGAGAAACTGTGTCTTTAGCGGCACAGATCAATACGTACAAAAGCAACCATGCTCTTGCATAAGCGATATGCATAATTGGGGTATGCGATGCATGTAATAGCGTTTTGGTATAAGGTTGAAGCGAAAGCAAGGTTTGGAAACGTGGGTGTTTGGACATTTTCGGATCCCTCTCGTGAGCATAGCTAGTATGGTGTTTAGGTGAAGGTAACGCGAGTTTGTTACTAAGTGTTGCCACAATGTCACATAAGCTAAATGTGACTGGTAGTTTATTTCACAGATAGCTACATCTGACCAGGAAGAAATTTGAACGCATGATTGGTCTAGCCTTTGGTGTAATCAGTGCATAATCTTTGTTGTGAGCCTCTTGAATTGAGCTATATAGCAATTGGTGTGTAGACAGATCGGAATAGGTTTTATTATGTGGCAGGTTGTACAGCAGCGCCAAGTCACGCTTCAGTCGCCGCATCCAAAGTGGCTCAAGTTGAAGTTTGTGGCAACGCTCTCGGATAGTTCATGGCAGAATGCTTATCAATCCGATGTTCAATGAACGATCACTACAGGTGTACCAGAGCAATTCTGTAGTTCTTTTTCATGTCGTATATTCTGCTACAGTACTCGAGTAATGAACCGGTCAATTGGTACATCTTACTCCTGTCTGTCTGTTGAAGCACGTTCCGGTATGAATATACACACTGCGTATCGGTCAGCCTAACTCGAGAAGCTTTAAGCGTCTGTCGCCATAGTCAGACGGCGGAATAGCAGTTTATCTATCAATCACAGGGCAAGAAGCTATGTGGTATGGCAGGTGCTGATGTGTGATCCTAGAAGCAGTTCCCAGCGCTCAAGAAGTATCCCCGAGATTTTAACACTCGATAACTCCCGGATTTTGTCGGTTGATGTTAAGATTACAACATCGACGGGTTACTGGACCGTCCAGTCCAAGCGGATCACATTGTAATGGTAGTATCAGATCAGAGCAGATGGACCAACCGAGCAAGCCAAACAGCCAATGGGAGGCGGAGGTGACGGATACGATTACTGGACTCGGATTGGACGATATTCGTGTAAGTGATTCACCCTGTGTTTAACTGAAGCAAAGGAAGAATCTCATAGACCCAGAAGGGTCGTTAGTTATGGACTTGAACCTGCAATTTATATCGAGGAGTTTGGCTTGCTAAACATGCTGTACTTTTCGCTTAGCCGTCTTTGCCGAATAAACGCTTGTCCCTAAAGGACTGAGTTCTGCAACAATTAATATCATTAACAACAATGCATCAAAAGTTAGGTATTGCGCGGTGGCAATCATGCGCCCCACCATCGGTTTCATGTTCGTTTGCATAGACAGAAGGATTGCGACTCGCAAGCTATCATTACCCATGCACAGAAGTACATCAACTATTTGTACTGATGCTTCGCTTGCGTAAAAGCACGGTGACCAACGGAAAGAAGAACATTAAGAGGAGGAGAAGGGGGGCCTAGCATAAAACCTTAATGCCCTAAGCAAACACTCAGGATCAAGGCGCCTACACCTTGTCAAGAACGTGCAGCCAAAAACAGCTGGCTATAGTGCAAAGATAAGACGGCATCGAGGAGACAGATTCCTTGCAGCTTACACTGTCCGGGGACATAATTAGCAATGACTCTGTAGATAACTCAGCAAAGAAACACATTTTAAACATGCAGTCCGACTAGGAGACAACAGCAGACATACCGCTGGTGTCGACTACGAGTCTTGTCCTGTAACATCTCAAGCTAAACACAAGGTGAGTCACGTGGACTCCAGCCCGGAAGACGAGACGGACCAACGGCACCGAATTTGATCGTCAGTGACTTCATTTCCCGCTGCCAAGTCAACTTCTGTCCGCCTCGAGCCTTGTGCCATCCTACAGCTGGCAGACTAAAAAAGGCCCTCCTAGGTAAGCGGTGACCAGGCATACGTAGCACGTGCCTGTGCCGACAAAACTTATTCAGTACTATCTGTTGTTCTAAGGAACTAGCCTTATCACTGCTTAGTACACGTCTATGCATATCATCGTTCCGAACACGCTGATGCCATCCGACACCAGCAATGCTTAGCAGGTAACGATAAGCTAAGATTTGAAGGCGCCGCAAGTCCTCAGATCGGAGGGGCCAAGTCTCACTCACATATAGTTGGACGGCCCTCACTATGGCCGTGTATACACGACTCTTCAGACAAAGGGAAGCTCATTTTTGTCGCCACAAATGTCGCAAATTCAAAAAGATAGTTTTAGTTTTTGCAATGCGTGAACTGACTTCAATTTCCATGCATCTATCGTTGCCGATGCAGCTGCCAAAGTAGGTGGTGATGAACTACCACGATTTCCGCACCATCAACGGTCAAGGGGTCATCAAGTGGCTGGTGGTGAGATAACAGCAGTTTGCATTTTGAAGGTGCGGAACGCATACCAAAGGATGGGACCACTCTAGAGAGGTTATTCAGTTGATCGGGCCACCTCGACATCGTCAAAAAGCAAGACGATATCGTCCGCATAATCAAGAGCAACTACCTTTTAACCAGGCAGTACCTAGACGCATGAATCATGATGCTCCGCAAGGGAACACTCCATGATTCAGTCCGCGACGAAGTTGAACAAAAATGGGGAAATTAGGCAATTCTGACGAATGCCACTTGTTACCGGAAAGGTATCCGACAACCCAATCTCATGACTGCTACAAAATGACCGACACCTCATACACTGGGTCATTAAGACCCGCGAGCATTCCTTTCTAGAGTTACTTGTTATTGTAACTGCGGTCAGCCACAGGAAAAATGCGCCCGCAGAGAGATCGTTGGTGCCCCGCGGTGAACCACCCGCAGTTCCCACACCTAGTGTTAACCAGATGAAAAGGATTCGAAACAGGTGCCTACAAGTCAGAAGTGGATCGCAGCCAGATAAACATGCACTGGACCAATGGAAAAAATTACGGGAAACATGAACACCAGAAGTACCCTGACCCATTTCATGATGGAACGACTGCCACGGATACCAGGAACCCTCTCGAAGCCACTAAACGGTAGGTGAGGCTGGTACGTGGAGTCTTCGTAGAAGTGAGCGTTGAAATGGGCAACATCAATGGTTGAAAACCTTCTAGCTGCTAATAATCCGACGAGATGAATCTTACTTCTTCCTTAACCCCCATAGGAATTATCGAAAAAACTTGTAGCTGAGAGAGCGGATGAGAATGTTCGGTTGTTCTGCGAGTTGTAATATCTAGGATTTCAACCTCAATCTCTTATCACTGATACCATAGTCGTGGTACCTGGATCCCCCGCACTTCAATACTCGGAGCATAGTTATTTAACTGAACTGAACGGAGAAAGCGAAATGGTGACAGCGGACAAGCAGGCATTGGACCAACATGCGCGTGACGAGCAGACAGAACCGGTACGACACAAGACAATGATGAAACGCGCGTCAGTTGTGTAGAAGCCCCAAAGAACGATGACATATGCATCTTGTCAGTCACAGTGTCAGGAGGAGAACCAATAGCGACACGAGGAGCAAGGTTTCACGGGCCCTTTGAAAAGATCAAACACTTCATTTGTAAACTAACGACACGGACGCTAGTTACTTCACCCTGCATGAAAAGATTTATGAAAGGTGGCGAAACGAATATGGTTTCCAAATGCATAAGGATCATTCAAAACTTGGTTCGCATTTAAGGTATCGGAAATGAAAACTTGTCTCAGTACAAGCGTAGAGAAATTTTAAAAAAAACAGATAGTACGCAGTCAGCAAGACGTCCGAAACTGAATAGGCGCAAAGAGTGACAGAAAAGTGGTGTGTTTCGGTTAGTGACGGAGAGTGATGAGTACCCTGGAAAGAAACAACTTTGCAGGAATTCACGAAGTATTACAACACATCGACGGTACCTTGACCCTGTCATCCGAGCTGAGAACGGTGTCCCGCATGAATGAGCCGAGCTCACTGCTCCCGTTGTATAATCGAAGTCTTGTCTGTGGTATGGATAAGATGGTGCCAGGAGTGATTGGTCCCAAAAGGCAAATTCGAAACTCGGGCACAGATGACTCGTAGTTACCTCGAAGAAGTTGCATCCCTAAATTCAATGGAAAAAGGAAACGTGGCGGATGCGCTTTGCAACAGTGTAACACTGTGGAGGAGCACATTAAAAACTGAGGCACTGTGGAAATAATAGTTCCTGACCAAATAAAATGAACAGCCTTCGACAAGCGAAAAAGTCATCAACAGTACGTCGGCACACCGTCGCAACACTTCGCTGCCACGCGACTACTAACAGTCGCGAGTGCACTAGGTATACCGTGATATTGCCTATATCTACGCGAACTGGGACCTCTGGATCACAAGTGCACAATCCTTTAGGCCACCCGCCGACAGTAGATCACTCAGAGACTTTTCGGGATCGTGATCGAGAGATCCAAAACACACAGTCGATACGCATCAGACGAAAATGAACACGAGGAAACCGACGGCATGCATCGCAGATAGCAGGTCTGGTACTATCATGACCATGGTATGCACAGGCCCCATCGCTTCAACTGGGGTGCACACTTGTCGTCGCACGGTTAAAAGTTATCCATAAATGATATACCAGATCGGACGCAGCCCAACTGATGTCAGCAAATCCATCAACAACAGCAACAAATCAATAAACTGTACCTGTGCCTCGTTGCCCCAAACACAGAAATCAGGATAAACAAACTTAGACACAAGAAAAAGAATTGGAGATGGACCTAGCGATGGCTTCAATGAAGCAAACAGCACTACCAACACCACCAACGACAAGTTGCATGGCAGTGGAGCACGGGTCGGGCTATATCGCAGTTAGAGTACAATCCATGATGGTCGGCTATCGTCCCCCAAGACTCAGTGATATAAGCTGCCGCACAGCGGTGCAAGCCACTGGCTCGGCTGTGCACCAGAGCAGCGGAGCCGTTACTTAATACCTTAAGGATCACAAGCCTGCCTTGTAATCCGAGGGCATGGATACCAGCCTTGGTCGGGACTAGGCAACCCTCGCGGTACCCTTAGCCCACGTGCGACCGGGGGTGGTTGTGCGGCAGCGAAGCGTCGGTACTACGTGCCAGCGTACTGCTGGTGACTTTATTTCTACTACCTTTCCGATAAATCACGTGAGCCCAAATCAGATATTACTGAAGGTTGCGGCGGACATTCTGAAAGCGCCTACTCGGTGAAACTACTTTCCACTCGCGCACAGACGAATGAATAGCATAACCAAGTGGAGAGTGTGGATCACCGATTCAACGTGGCAAGCAGTGCTTAGCATGTGGTTCATGGTGATGGTGATGACTATGGATGAGGATGACAGAGTGACAGTCCCTCAAAAACAATAGACAATAGAGGCTTCTGTTCGTCTGAAAGGACGGTTCTCATACTCTCTGATAATCAAGCTGGTCTTCAAGGCAAAGAGTAGGACGAAAAGCTTGTGCTTGTTCAGTACTAGATGTGGTATCATTCGTGTGACTGTTCTAGTCTCAAACGTAACATCAATGAGGGATAAAATTGTCGCATTACAATGCTATACATAGTAAGCAGTTTCAGTGCCGTGTCCTGTTTTAGAAGTAAGGACAGCGTTCAATTGTGAACAATAGTTTAACGATTATACATTCAATTTCAAGGATGAGAATTACAACGCTGTCAGATCGATCCATGGGATTAAGTCGTTTTTCTTGGAGTCAGTAAGTCCAATTGCTCTGTTGGCTCCACAAAACGAACCCGATATATCCTCCTGGATGGGAGGAACAGTGGTATTAGTTGACCGGAGGAACCCTAGCCCCATCCGTACCGATATTAACCGGCTTTCAGAACGATCCAAGTCAGTGGAAATGTGTCCAGATAGACTAAGTATTTATGTCAACACTTCGATATACTACCAAACAGTCATCAATCAATTAAGACATACAATTGCGACAACAATCAGTGGGTGCTTGCATTTCATGCAGTCCTCCCTCAGATTGATAGTTCAAAAAGTTACGAAACAGACCGCAGTAGGAGGTGCAGATATAGAAGCAAGAAATGCAACGAAAAGAACATGATCGTTTCGCATCACTTACGGATGGATTGTAGCTGGGGTTTGCGAGGACGTTGCACAACGATGCCTGGCCACCAAGGTAAACGAGTGGGATGTTTGGGGCGAGCCCAAACCAGCTCACCGACTGCCCATGGCTCTCGTCGGTCGACCAGCATAGCTGCAACGCTCGGTAGGGATTTCAACGAGGATAATTTTTTAAGTTTTAAAACAGACAGCAGTTTCACTCGCTCTGCCCGTAAACGTGCACATGAGACTAGCGACGAATGCTGAGCAAGCTTCGGTGGTCGTCCACGACTGTAAAGGAAAAAAAGAAAGAATGCGATACGGTTACCAGAAAAACTATTAACCACAAAATGCAATCCCTTATTTCCTGCTGCAGAATTTTAAGTACGACAGCTTCAAAATCTTGTACCGACAATTTATGAGTTTATCTTTCGACTTTATCCCATTTTACTCGTTGACTGAGATAAAGTATTGCTATGGTTACATGAGTCAGTTGGCGAATTCAGATCCAGTTACTGGGTTGCGGTGCACGAACCCCACAAGAAGAAATATGAAGAGGATGAAGAGAGACATGTGAGGCGGGGCAGCGTGATCCAACCCAATCTGGTTGACAGTTTAACCAAACAGAAACGTAATAACAGTGCATTATGATGCGAATAAACGGTGGTTAAACTGGTTAAAATTCAGGCTGCTACCATAAGCGGTGTTCACATGGTCGGGTCGATACGTTTAGTTAGTGCCCGTGTTGGCTCGAGACCTAAGGAAAGTAAAGGGAACCGAATCCAGTGGCGGAACTATAAAACTGAAAGCATTACGCACTTTCCCTGTAAACTGAAGCTCAACGGTTCGAATCTGCGCAGGTATAGGTAACTTCGCAGTATACCCAGTCCAGGCGCGACTGGTGACGGCGCGGCAGCGAAGCGTCGGTAAGGTGTGACGGTGTAATACCGATGAATACTGGGTAAATTAACTCTGGCTGTTAATCGTTTCGGGCTATGCTTCGCGCCCTCGAAATGCAGTTCTTCTCCAAGCTTGACAAGAACCCACCCCTGCGATGGCCATTTGTGGGAACCAACTAGAAGTCGTTCAGAAATTCAAGCATCTACGCCGCTTTATTAATGCCCGTGGAATCGACAGTGAGATCACAAACTGTACAGCAAAATCTTGAGGCATTTTTGCCAATCTTCGCCATCTGTAGAGCCGGCATGATATCACTCTCACCCTGAAAGGCAGAATTTACCAAACAGCCGTGGGTTCAAGCCTCCTGTACGCCTGCGAAACCTGGCCCATCAGATAATCAGGCATAAAGTTTTACCGTTGCTGCCTTCGCAGCTTGGCTCATGTAGGAGGGGAATACCACGTGAACAATGAGCGTGTTTTGCGTCGTGTATTGGGTGCAAGAAGAGCGAGTGAACTACTCAGCCGTTATATCACGCACATGACCCCGATAGCTGGGCCACGTGTTATGCATTCGGCACACTGACTCCTGCGTCGTTTGTGCGACCGGGGGCGAGATGGAAGAAGAGGCGAGGAGGCCAACCGATGACTTGGTCAAGATTTATGAAGACCCGTACTTCAAGCTTGTTGTCCCCCGACTGCCTCGCTGGGGCCCGAAAGGCAAGGAATACGTTTAATTGGATACACTCATTGACGTGGAGAAGAGCTGGCTGCAATGGTGTTCGTGTTGTGAGTTGCGTTGTTTCTCTTTCTCCCGCTTATTTTCACCTCCAACCACGAGCTTGCATCTGATGCGCAATATGATACTATGTATCACATTATGTGGCTTTTGGTTTTTATAATGTATTCCGCACCGTTATATATCGAATATTTTCAAAGGTCTTATTATGTTGTATTGTAGAAGAAAAAGCATCAGCAACACGTCGGTACTGCGTACCGGCGCTTCGCTACCGCGCAACCACCAACAGTCACACGTGGGCTAAGGATACGACGAGGGTCGCCCGGTCCCTACGCAGGCTCGAACCCGCGCCCCCAGATTACAAAGCAGGTCTGTGGTCCTTAAGGCAACGGGCCGGCTTTGTATTGCGGAAAGCAAAACAGACATTAACTAACAGTATGCCGGTACATCGTACTGACGCTTCGTTGTTACGTGACCATTACACATCGTGCGTGGGCTAGGTATACTGGGATTTCGTCTACACCTGCGCAAATTCGAACTGGTGATCTTCAAATTAGAAGGCACGTTGACTTTTCGGAGACTAGCAGAGTATCTAGCAGAAACAAGCTCATAAAGCGTTACCGGTGAAATGGTTGCGGAAATACTATAAAGCTTCCACAAGACAGCAGCCTGGTAAAGAAAACGGGGACACAAACAGAACGCTATGCCCTAACCTGTGTCGTAAGATATCGCTAAAAAGGAGAAGGTGCATGGAATGTGGGAAAGAAACATAAGAGGGTGACTTTTGGTCCTATGCGGATATGACCACAAACTTGCGCTGTACCCGTTACGAGACCCGAAAGCGAGGGGACCAAGCTCAATTACGCCGTCAATCCGGCTCAATTCCTGGCTGTCCACATGGTGTAGAAGTGATGCAACAGCCGGGTGATGGCGACTGAAGTTTCTATCCTAGCCATCAGCCCGCGGCGAACAAAAAGAAATGGACAGCCTGAAGGGAACTGTGCACCAGTGACAAATCAGAGTATTCAGAGACTAGGATCGTGCCATTTGCACCATTTGTAGGATGGGAAAAGTGGGGTTTGGTGGGCGAATACAATGCATTATTGACGACCATCAACGACAGAGCATCGGATGAATAACGTGACTAGTTGGTGGCTTGAGTCACTGCTGCGACAAATGACGACGTTTGGTTATATCAACTGCAACCTTGGCTACGCGATTTATAGCGTTAACCTCAAACTCGTCGGAAGGAATAAAGGGCCACAAAAGTAATCAAAACTAGCGATAACAGCCGGTTGAATTCTAGTAAGCGACAGCTGAGAGAAGTAAGGTAAGGTGAGTCGAAGATGACATATATAGAGGCATGAAATACTCTCCAATCCTCACACACTAGCAACCTGTCTGCGACCGTATGCTGTTGGTCTTTGGATCCTGAGTGCTTGTTTGGGATATTCAGATTTCGCATAAGACCCCCTTCCTATTTTGGTTAATATTTAATTGGCACAACTCTCATAGCTGAGGAAGTATTGACACATTGGCACTGATGTCGTTTGCCGTTTGACTACGTCGACAAGACATAGGAATGGTAGTTGATGCGAGCATATTGTTCCGGTAATACTTTCAAGCTATGCCGATTAACCTCTGTCAGTCAGGCGAGTTTAGAAGATCCACGACCAACGGTTTCATCCTGATTTAGACCCATCAGGTAGAGATAGCCTGAATTTGGAGTGGAACTCGGGGCACATAGTGGTTAGTGGCTATCGTCATGATCACTAGATCACTGAGCTCCGCGAGCACGGCCTGACACAGCGGTCAGATTTCGGTGTACACGCCGTGTGCCTTGGATTGTGACACGCAATCTCAATTGTGGCTTCGGTTGATTTTGAAGTCAGCCTGTGTCATTCCTGTCGGATACGGTCTCAGTGATCGGAATGGTACAGGCTGACTTTAAAGTCAACCGAAGCCACAATTGAGAGTGCGTATCACAAACCAAGGCACACGGCGGGTACAGCAAAACCCGACTACCGAGTTTAGAAGATATTAGGGGGTGCAGAACCTGGATCGCTGGCAGAAACAAGACAGCCATATTCAATGGGAGTATGTATGGAATCGTGGCAGAAACGTACAAGATGAGATCACACCGGAAGGAATCTCTCTGTGCAAAGAGAATATGTCAAACTTCGTAAACTTCATCTGCTCGGCAGAACAACACCTGCGTTCCTCGTGACCGTCAGAAGCTTAATGTGATGCGGATTACTGGAATGGATTTGACCGAGGAAACACGTGGTGCACAGCTGAACTAAGCAAAGGTCAGTGACCTAGTCAACACTACGATGAGTGGATGCATTAGCACATCCAGGTCAGGGGCAGGAAATGTACTTTGCATATTTAGCATCGCCCCATAAACCTGTACAGGCTATCACACTAGGAATCGACGTGCCCAGGACCACACTTGATTCAACAAGCGACCACGGGCCGTACGATGACTCATGTCAGAGAGAGAGAGAGACGGAAAACTGGTGGGATTGATTAAAAACCGATCGATGGGCAGTGAAGCGGCGCGCACGAGTAGCTAAAGCTGACATGAGCGTGGAATAACGCAGCTAGTCAGAGATGATCCGCCGGCTTATTTAAACAGGACAAGAAGCTTGCGTGCACGAAGACAGGAAGTTTATCGATTGTGAACGAACAAAGCAACATACGGTACTTTGTCTGGTCGGAAGAAACAAGAACAATGCAACGGGAAAGAATGCTTGTGTCATAATTATTAGGTACATGCAGATTAAGGCCATAAACAGTGCCAGCATTACGCTAAGGCCGCTTATCACATCCAGGTGAAGACAGATAGCTGGCTGATGCTTAAATGGTCGCAAAAACGTTAAGAGCAGAAAAAATGAAATGGAGCGGCTCTAGTGACTGAAATTACGGGCTGGCAAGAGAGAAATGCGGAGACGCGCAAACATTAAATAGCCAAGCTTCCCCTCCATGTAGCGGGGGAAGTAGTGTTCACAAATGGTGACGGCTTAGCTGAGTGTAAACTTTTAGGAAAGAGAAAAAAACATAATAGCAGTCAAAACCCTCTTCTACAGAGCCATAAGAAGTCGCACCACAGACAAGTTCAAGGCCGAAGAAGAATTTCTACATAAGTCTCTATCGTCGAATGGATATCTGGATAAGTAACTTCAGGTTTATAGCCGACGGCCCAAAGAGAAACCAACGGTCCACACTGCAGGGAAAAAGGTTTACTTGTTTCTACGGTTTGAAGGAGATCACTTAGCCAATGACATCGGGCGCAAGCTCAAGTCTGCGCTCTCGCGTACTCACACCACCGCCCAGCTGCCAATGCTTCGCAGCTTGCGAAGACTGGTTCTCAACTACCATCCGACAGTGCGGCCTCAAATGTAGTCTAACAGTTCACCGACAGTTGCGGTGACGTTTATATAGGCAGAACTAACCGTAGAGTGACCCTAAGGGTGGTGGAACACCTTCCAAATTGGCTGCAGCAAGCATTAGCGCAACAAACCGGTACGAATAAACTGAAGAATCGCAACGCTACCTCGTCCATTGCGAGGCACCTCGTACTGACTGGTCATCACGCGGATAAATCGACCGTGTTCAAAGTACTGTTGAGCGATCGCAACACAAAAAGACTGGTTACCATCGAGGTCATACTTATCTCGAAGTATCGCCAGGTGTTGCGTGCACAGAAGCAGTCTGTTAGACTGCTTTGGTTTTGATTGTTCATGTTATTTCAATTCTGTTGTTTCCTAATTGTATCGCGTTCGCGGCTGACGAGAGCAATTGTAAGGTTAACATATGTGCTTTATGTCTTCTTTCTGCGCTTAACAATAGAGCAGCTCGAGGACCTGAGAAACACGACGCGCAGCCATACAGCAAGAGAGCTAAACTATTACATAGATTATACCCAGCCGATGGAATGAATCATGGGCAAGAATTACTAAACGATGAGAAACTGGAACGATCTGCTGGTGCTACCCGATTCCTCCAGAAGGAACAGGCATCAGCAGCACGCAGTACTGACGCTTCGGTGCCGCGCAAACACCACCGGCTGCACATGGGCTAAGGATACTGCGAGGGTCGCCCTGCTCCTACACAGGCTGGAACCCGTGCCGTCAGATTACAAGCCAAGCTTGTTACCTTTAGGTTACGGGCCGGGAGGAATGGCTGTTCGACCGCACGGTTAACTGTTCTGTTCAATTAGACAGCCACCCAAAAGAGATGGGTCCAGTTGCCTCGACTTGTGCCGCCAATGAACAATAAATAGCAATGTTGAGATATTGACATAGAACGTAAACAGAATGCAAAGAAAAGCAAATTAGGGGTAAGGTTGCAAAATTAATCGGAGTAGAATACCAGCTGCTACATGTATGGAACCGAGTGCACGGGCATCACTGACTACGTGATTGCACCATGTCCGACAGTCTAAACGATGCAGCCATTCCGAGAGCCCAATCTCGGAAGACATGAAGTACCAGTCTGACCAAGTCATGCCACGTGTTCGACTGGTCATTTCGCGGTTTCTCTCAACCGGATGCAGCGAAAGCTCATGGCTTTAAGCTTCTAGTTATATCTAGTAATAACATGGCAGTATGTAGCCAGGCACCAGAACGAAATGGACGTAAAAGCCGTCCCTGAAAGTGGACCAACAGTATTATCAGCACTGAAAAAATCCGGGTGTAAGTGGACGGAATGTATAAGAACGATGGTAGTGGGAGAAGCAAAATTCAAAGGGTCACCCTAAGTTTAAATTTTTGTTGCAATAATAATAATAATAATAATATGTCAGCCGTACGCCGTAACGGTGCTTCGCTGCCGCGCGACCACCATCAGCCACGCGCCGGCTGTGTATACCGCGAGGATACCCACCCCTAGGCGGATTCGAACCGGGGACCTTATGGTTGCAAACCACGCGCGCCGACCACTCTGCCACAGGCCGAAAAGAGCGGTATAAGGGAGACTGGGTGGGAACACTCGGAGCCAACCATAGTGTCAATATATGATGCGATGAATATTATAGTTTGAAACTAAAGAACCTATTTCAAAAGACGGAAAACTAAGGAAATAGTCAACTGTGCATGTGTTACCGTTTTAAAAATACGAGTGCTAACGACAGAGAAAAAGGATGATCACTTACATTTGTCCTTCAAGGGGGATCATGTACCAAACCATATCGAACACAAGCTCAGGTCTGCTCTAACGAGCACCTACACGGCCTTCCAGTTGCGACTCATGCACACCACATGAAGCCTTGTGTTAGTATGGGCACCTCCTAACAAATCGACCAGTGGCGCCTGTTTTCGACAAGAACCAACAGATTCTGCAAAGATTTCTCCGGAAAGTCTCGTTTATCAATGAAAAGAATGTTCCTGAAGATTCTGATACTATTATTGGCAAGTAAGGAAGGAAAAGGAAAGAAGAATATTCAAGAAGGTCGCCAAATACCTATAAATGTAACCCACATGCTTTACGTTTTGCCGTATCGTTCGGCAATAAACGGTACGAACGTCCGCCAGTGTTATTTTTGTCAGCCAATCCGGGGTCGGGGTCGAACAGCCAATAGGAGTGAGGCCGTAATTAGAGCAACGCAAAGGCCGACGGTTCGTACAGTCAAATGGAGTGAAGCGGTGGTCCTAACACTTTGTTCTTCCTAGTCACCAGAGCAGCTCATCGGCCAATTCGTTTCTCACGTGGTTTACGGATTCATAAGTAATTGCAGGTAGAACTGACCGTCGGTTGACTCAGATGGTGGCTTAACATTTTCCATAATGGTTGGGACGAGTGATGACGCAACAAAACGGAGCGGATCCTAGGATGAACAGGAGCCTGTCATCATGCGACGCCAAGCATGTTATGGTAACCCCTTCATCATGTGAACCCGAAGAACGCGTTCAAGGTACTAATACGCAAAAGTCCGATAATTTTGACAGTCAGTGAAGCTATGCCAATTAAAGCGAAACGCTTGAGGCAACCAATTAGGTTGCCTTGGTCTTGATAATGGTATGTTGCTCAGGGTTACCAATTTTCCGCATATATAACCGTGTGTGTTCCACTGGTACTGTGCTTGCGACTGATGAAAACAAATGAGATATTGACAAGGCGCAATGCATGTTATCTCCCTGCTTTGATGAAGTGGTCGAAGGGGACTCATTGTAGCAAAGCTTGAGTTGACTTACAGAAAAGGTGAATCCTAGAGAAACACCGAACGTTGAAATACTATAGCAGTCGAGGTCGGAAATTATCGAGTCATAAGTAATGCCTGATAGCCTATTAGAAGTAGAAATATAGTCGCAATGATGGATTTGGCGTACTCGCTGCATATTTGCATTGCGATGCGCAAACTGAATCGGGATCACGGTTTATCCTGAAGGAAAGTTTGATTATTCCGAGCACTGGGATCACATCCTGTATCGCTAATTGATGAGTGGTGAGGTATACTCCAAAATAAACCGCAGTTTAGCGAAATTTCAAATTCCAAACTATGGTCTACGAACCGAAATGCAGTGGACCCAGTATCTATGGCACAAGTCGCAAGAACAATACCAATGATGATACAAAAGGAATGGGGAAGAAGCAGAGTGGTTATGGGCCCGAATTGAGGAGAATAATGCAAGAGCACCACTGACTAGGCGATTGTACGATACCCGACAGACTATCAAGCGATTGGCGTGCGCGATCCAGAAGACGAAAAGTACCGAAAGGTGAGTTGTTCACACCTATCAGCCATGTCATTGACTGACCACCTAGGAGTTTCAACCAGTTAGGTGCTGTATTGGAAGACAATACGATCCGAGGATGCTGACATGAGGAGCACATCGCCAAGCCAATAAAAGAGACCTGAGTTCAATAGGCACTCTAATGAGGTACTGGCGTTTCCAGTACAAAACACCTAGAGATTCAAATAGGCGTAGAATAGGGTCAACATGAAGTACTCCAATTCCCGTAGTGAACTCGGCGAAGTGTCACGTGTTGCGGATGGAGTCCGATGAGCTAGTTATCAGGGGTTAATCACCAATTACTACGTCCTGGATTTCGCTTCCAGTTCCCGCTAGCTGAAGAGTAAAAAGAAAGGCGATACTGGTAGCAGAGTGCAGTAGTGAGAAATAATCGCCCGCAAAACTTGATAACAACGAGGTTTATGAAGAAAAAACACGGAGGGTACTGGGCGCACTAGATACATTCCGCTGCTGTGTGCGCGCATGTGTGACACAATCTAACAGTGGTAAACCGGATGTCGGCCTGAAGCATTGAAGACAAGTATCGCTATACCAAAAGGAAAATTACGGAACATCTGAGAGATGGGTAGTTCATAACCTATACGTCACCTGGAAACGCAATAGAATAACTAAGCCTGCTGTATGGCGCTGCATTATGCAACCACCGAAAGCCAAATGCAAGTCCTCATTAATCAGGAGGCACGCGTTAGCTGAGTACACGTTTATCAACAATTACCTTTTAAAAGGTCGGGGCATGAGGTCAGATGATGTCTGTAATAGGTATAAGAGAAAGGACAGGACCGATTTGACAGAGAGTAATCCGAGAAAGAGATGAATCCGGATATTGTGAAGAAAATAATCGCTCGAGGCAGATGTTAGCGAGTGGGAGAAAAGTATCAACTTAAAAGCACCAAAAATTAACAAGGAAAGTAAACAATGGAATATATTTCACGAAGAGATGACAGGAACAATTCAATTTATTGGCTCGCAACAATGACGTCACTTACGCAGGCCGCTTCTGCATCAGTGCCTTCAATAAAGAATTCTCGGAATTCCGGTGTTCAGTCTTATTCCAATCGTGTGCTTGCTCAGATGAACTGTCGTCATCTTGTGGCCTGAGTAAAGGTTGTCGTTTGCGTCTAGGTTGTTCTTCGTCACTTTCAACTTCGGAACCACTGGATGAAGAAAAAACATATGCGACGTCTGACGACTTTTGAGTTACGTCAGACTCCAACTGAAGGCATTCCAATTTCCAAAACCCTCGGGAGCTAGTAAGCACGGTGGACATGAGGGGGCCGGGTTCTGACGGATAGGATGCAGTAATGACGGGATCATCGTTCACATTAGGGAGGTGCTCTCCAAAGCCATTCATCAGGTGTGGATTGATATGCTTAAAATCCAGGGATAGTGTATCACAAAGGTCACTGTTCAGAGGGGCAATCGTTCCGACAGAGTCTGCTTCGGTATCGGGTAAATCCAAAGAAGTCATAAACGGCATGCCCGGAGATGAAGATAATTACAAATGGTTGCGACAGCCACTGAAGAGAAAAGGGAACTTTCAAAGAGAATGAAGCTATAACGCGTGCCAAACTGGAAACTGGCAGTTGGTACATCAGCCATTGGAGTTGAAAACGGGTCCAAGGAATGCAAAAGTGTTACAGACAGCAATGTCAAGGCCACTAGCTAGTGGAAGAGAGTTACACACGGAGTACTCTCAAAGCGTCCGGTCGCCAAAAGCTACTAGCCCAGAAGTAACGAGAACGATGCGGATCGTGTTAAATAATACCCATGTGCAAGCTACCATAGTGAATGAGGAGTGGCATGGAAATCCCACTTAGACGACATTACTATCGTAATGGATTTAGAAATCTGCTCAGACGCTGGCTGAAATCGTGACAATGGGAAAATTCTTACTAAAGGAGCCGAAAAGGTGGCAAAACAAACCGAAAGAGAAGTGGTCAAAGACGTGAGCTAGTTATGGGTGATGCCTTTAATCGTCCAGTCTGTCTCACTCTCACTCTCTAAATCTCTCGATCTGTGAAAACTATGTAGGACGAAGTCACGATTCCCTCCTAGTTCAGAACAAGCAGCATAAGCGGAAAAACGAACCAAAATGCAATAAAAGGCATTAATAGTGCTGCAGTACTTGGGAATCGAAATGACCAAATATACCGGTGGTTGACGTTAGGCGTGCGGATATCCAGTGTGAAAGCTAATGGTGATTCAGTTTGATAAAAGTGACGTGCGGCCTGATTAATAGCTACAACCTCAGAGGTTGTTAGCCAGTGGGATATCAGCAGCTAATCAGTACCATGTACGGATATCTCGCTATCAAGCGAATACGAATGGTCGTAAGCAGGCTTAGATACTGCGGGGGGAGCAAAAACTCGAATCTAGAGCACATGAATCACTACACCAGCACCAGCATCACACGATGGCTACACCATGGTTAACTAGCAAGTTAAATGAGCGCATTAAAGAGGGAGTAGGGTTAACGTATGTGTTTCAAACGTGAAGTCTGCGAAAATACCGCAAGTGGTGGAGATGATATTGCCGATGAAGACGGAAGCAAACATGAAAAGTCAGGTGGAGTTTACATCGAATCGTAGAGACATGAGACTGAATAATGGTGGATAAATATGTCAAAGATTGTTGCAGACTCGCCGATAGTATCATGCCAGATTGTCTAAACTAGTCAGATGGTCTATGTCATCAACGGTACGTGTCGGTACGCAGGACCGACGCTTCGCTACCACTCAACCACCACCAGTTGCGCGTGAGCTAAGGATACTACGAGGATTGTCCGGTTCCCTACGCATGCTCGAATCGGTGACGTCCGGGTTGCGAGGCAGACGCCTTGTCTTTTCGGCCATCAAGACAAATGTACCAATGCGAAATAACCGTTCCGTGAGTTCAGCTGCGCGCTCAACAATAATAAAAGAATAATGTATCAGTTGCACGCCGCAACGGCGCTTCGCTGCCGCCCGACCACCAACAATCACGCGCGGCCAGTGCATACCGCGAGGACGCCCTACGCGGAGTCGAACCGGGGAGCATACGGTTGGAAACCAGGTGCGCAGACCACTCGGCCACCGGCTGCGCGCCCATCCTACCCACGTGCCTGCATATCTCATAACTTTGTTCAAAAGACAAATAGGGTGAGTTCGGAATCAGTCGAATTCATCGTGTAAACCATGACACGAATAACAAGGCGCAGTGGGCTACGGTGCTAAATTCGTTTAGACGACAAGGGTTCAATTCAGTTCCAACGAATAAATATGATCCGGTTGCTACAAGTCATGTCGCCATAACACCGATCAGGTTGAACGCAGATGGAATAGAAAGAAAATAGAATCAAGACAAAAGTGCGTAAAACAAATCCGGGTGGTATAAGAATTAATATCTAGATGCGAGAAACCGATTGCTAGAATACCACTGACTGCACGATGCCCGATAATATCCAGCCACTGATGTGGACAATCCCGAGGCACCCATCCACGAGGACGACACACACCAGCTTGACCAAATATTCAAGTCAATTTTCATGCTTTTATGACACGCTATCGATTGGCCACCTCGCGGTTTCGCAGAAATTGGTGCAGCAATGGCGTATAACTTACGCCGAGGAATCCGGTCAACGAGCCTACGTAAGCGGTTAGGTCTAAGCAAACACTCAAGTAAGGCAACAGAAGGCTTCTTATCAAAAGGTAGCTCGCGAACCTCAGCATCCTTCGTCCATTGTTCCCACTAGATATGCGCAATATTCCGCAAACACCCGTGGCCATACATGGCCAAGCGTTAAATGCCATCACTGTAAACTGGCCAGACCTCTGACCCATACAGTAACACCGGATTTATCTCAGCGTTATCCACTCTACCTTTCACTGGCAGTTGATATCCCGATGTCTCCATAGATGGTTGGGCCACTGAAATGCACAAGGGCCTTGGTGATATGCAAAGTAACTTCATCAGTGATGTGGTCACCAGCGGTGACTCAGGGAACAAGATAGGTGAACCGATGCACCACTTCTAATGGCTGCTCAGTAACAGCTAGAACCAGGGGCCCATCGGTCGAGTGCGTCGACAATACAGCACCTTGAAGGTGCAAAGCTCTTGCCAGAGTGCATCGCTACACGTCAGTCTATACATCAGTGCTCGCATAAAGTCGAACATACTGAAACGGTGTAAAGTACGTGTGGGCGTTCATACTGGAAAGCTGCGCTACCCATATAGATGCCTTAGATAGCACATAGTTAAAGAATCCAATCGCCATCATCCACAAAGTCGCCATCCAGGCGACAATGACGATGAAGTGATCAACTCGAGTAATGAATCAACAAACGTTGTAATGTTGTTGGATTTGCTGGTGTAAATAATAATCGAAAGGGAACACTCCATGATAGAATCCACGACGAAATTGAACGGAAATGGGGAAATCGAACAACTCTGACGAACGCCACTTGTGGCACACTTGAAATCGAGGAACACAGCTATTGTCGGTCTGCGGTATACGTGGCGATGCTCTAGCACCTAACAAGGCTGCTCTTCCCTAATCCGAGATTCCCGTTCTACAGTGAGGCGACGAACGAGAATCGAGGCCACTAATTATGTCACACCTGGTGTTAGGCTAATACCCCTGTCTGTGCGTCCGCCCTTCTTGTACATTGTCACTATAATCGACTCGCACCAATTAGCCGGGACGCTCTCTTCTTTCCAGATACATTCGAATAAGGAAGTCAGTGCTCTACAGAGGACCTCACCTCCATCCTTAACTAATGCAGCTGGGACGGAATCCGGGCAAGCGGCTCGAAAACGATTGAGGGCTGTGATCGCGTTTCGGACCTCGGCCTCCGACGGAGGCTCTAAACTAACCGTCCATGGCTTGTACTGCATCACCTGAGTAGGAAGAGGTCCGGGAGTAGGGAGCCAGCTGAACTGATCTTGAAAATGTTTCGCCCAACGAGCCATACGGTGCTCCTTATTGTGTATCAGTGCACCCGTGCTGTCTCTGATTGTCTCACTGACGCCTGGTTTTCTGGGACCAGTGGTGCGAATCAGCTGGAATAGCTTGCGGGAATTGCCTACTGCTCCGGCCTCCTCCATTTCTTGATCCCGACTGGTCCATCAGGCTTTCTTAGCAGCACGTAGTCTCCGCTTTAGTTCGCGCCTAATGTCCCGTCTGGTCATACCGTGCTCAGAGCCAGCCGGAAGGTTTCTTCTGGATTGCAACAGGTTCACCGACCCCTCGAATATCCAGTGACTGGTGCGGTGACGATGGATAGTGTCACAGGCAGATGCTCCTGCGTTCTGCATGGCAGCTGAGATCCTATTCCACTGAAGCTCAGTGTCATTAGAACAAGACAGCGAAAGTTCGGTATGCAGTGCATGTTGATAGGCTTGCCTGACCGAGGGCTGAGACAATTTCTCACTTGCCAATCGGAGGTGACACTTGGTGCGCCTCCCGGTAAAGTTCCTGGAGAAACGACAGCATACCAAGGCATGATCAGAGTCGACACAGGTACTCCAGTACGAGCGGCAATCCAGGATGGAACCACGCCACCTGTAATTCATGGCTATGTGGTCAATTCGGGTCCATCGCTGGCCAGCTACAGGAGAACGCCAAGTGCCATTTCGGCGCTCACTGTGTCTAAAAGCATTGCTACTAAGAAACACCGGGTGCTCCGTACACAGTTGCAGCAGACACTCACCGTTGTAAGTCCGTTCGGAGTTAAGCCCATAATTACCACTCAGCAAAGCTTCTGAAGAGCTGCATATACTGCACATGTGCGTTCATATCCCCTGCAAGTACTATGATATCTGGACTAGTAGCACTGCGTAGTAGCGCGTTCAGTTCGTGATAGAATGTGCCCTTGACAGCATTAGGACTGCAGTCGGTGGGAGCATAAGCGGAAATCACAAACAAACAACGTTTTGTGCTACTTCGTGAATCAACCTTAGCTGATGTCCTCAAAAGGGCTGCACATAAACGGCTGTTCACCGGAATCCAATCAACCAACGATGTCTCAACCTTGGAGCTTAGAATGATACCTACACTAGTTTGACCCGTGAGTGCTGCATCGGCGTCTCCGGATGCGTGCAACCAATAACGAGAGGATAAACCGGGTGCAGTCAATTCAACAACCCCGTTAGGGTCATTGATCCTAGTTTCGGACACACAACATACATCAACACCCAATGTGTCCAATGTGCGTGCAAGCGCAGCCCGTTGACCTATTTGTCTTAGAGTGCGAACGTTGAATGTCGCCATGAAAACGGGACAGCGTGGCCATATAAGGGACTGTTGCCGATAGGCATCCGATGGGTGCCGCGACAAGGTGGCTGCAGATGGTTCTACTCCAGTGGTACTTCGGTTGCTGTCAATTAAGCTTGGAATTAAAGAAGGAAGGTTAGTAATGGGGGTCGGGGTTGGGAGTAAGAGAAACAGGTGGAAAAGAAAGAGAGGAGATGCCAGCAGTAGCATGTTTTCGCTTATCCGCCCTGCTGTATGCAGCAGATAAGGCGACCCTTGATAAGCTGCGAGACGGCCGATGCAGGATGAAGTCTATGTTTGAAGAAAAAGTCATGGTTGTATGTAGGCTTAGATACTGCCATGGCGCCGACCTAGACAGGAGGACGATTAGGGTCCTCATCCGAAGCCTTTGGCTCAAAAGCCTGTCCGCAAGGCGGCGGGGAGGTGGCAATGATTTAGTTTTACAGTAGTGGACGCCATCCCATTTCAAACCCCCAACCTGGAGGACCAGGAGACTGAGTTTGTCTGACCTCTCACCATTGACCAACCTGGTAGGATTAACTCTCAAGGGGCCCGGAGGCACCACCCAGGATAGCTCAATGGGTCAAGGAGGTACGTAAACCGTCGCACCACGTTAAGGTCCAGTCTCGTTGCCACAGGGTTACAAGAAAGGCGTGCGATCATTTAGGTCACGGGCCGGAAAAGTAGTCCCCTCTTTCTACGATCAGATTATACGCCAGCAATGAAGCGTAGATGCGCGAGTTAAATCAAGTAGATATGAATCGTTGAACAGGTAGCAACAAGATATTATTGGATGTGACATAAATACGGAACGAATGCTTTTGCCACGGTAATCGAAGGAGAAAATCGACAAGCCAACACGCTTCCGATCTCAAAGATTAGGTAGCAGGTTTATCAAGTGACCATTGAAATGGCCAGAGTTAAGAGGAAAAATAGTAACCGACTGTGACATGAGGATAACCAATCACTGGGCGTTTCATGAAAATATCATATTAGGATACTATGGTAAAGAGCTTTCTTAGTGGACAAAGCATGGTTGACCCAGTAACAGTTCAGAACATGCCGTTGGCACATTAACCCGCGGGCGGCAGTTCATCTATAAACATTTCATCTACGGTTATCGGAAGATGGATGGAAGAATGAGGCGCCTGCCAGTTAATCCGAAGGTCAGTGGTTCGAATCTGCGTAGGTGCGGGTGATCTCCATTATACCCAGACAATATGCGGCCGTTAGTGAGCGCACCGAGAAGTAATAATGCTTTTCCATTTTTATATTCCGTTCATGGATCCAATGGTATCGAAATCTAACTACTCATCAGAAGCAGGAGTTAGCAACTGGGTGACAGGATGCACAGTTACCAAGGTGAAAAACGAGATCGATGGTAAACAAGACGGGAGCAATATATTGCTGACCGACTTGAAGTGTCCAAAACGAAAGATGATCCAACCATTAAAGTCAGTGTGCGTTACCAGCTGAGCATCATAGTTCAGTAGCCGAAGGCGACAACTAGTAGATGATATAGTTTCAAGTTAGATAGCTCGATAACCAATTGGGTCGGTGAGAAGGTTGCCTTGTTCTCCGAGTTGGACAGTTCAGCTGCAACTAAAATGCCCAGCTCGGAGAATAAGACAACCTTCTCATCCACACCACGAGCTACGGGTTTTCGCAATTATTTCCAGTGAGTTGATAACCCTAGGTTGCAAAGAATTTGCGTCGGTTCGGACATGTTCTGAGTATGCCCCCACCCAATGATTACCAAGCAGATTGCCGCAATTCAACGAGGTGAATCGTAGTAAAAGTAGTTAAAAAGGCAGTCTCATCATCTGATATCAGTCAGGAGAATAGCCCCCCCATTCGCGTTCGCTTCTGGTTTACTTACTCGAGGCTAAAAGAATAAGCAATGACTCAGTGTTCGGATATGTTGTACCTCTGGATAGTCTGGGTGTTGGTGGTCCACCTCGACTTTCATCGAGTGGACTATACATGTGCCTACAGACTACTTGAGATGACCCTTAGGTAGCCCCGTGGAGTGATTGCCGTAGCCTCTGGGTTGAAGCTCTGTGTAAAGTATTATGGCGGTGGGCTATCTAACAGTTAAAGGCGATTTTGACAGGGTAATGAAAAATGCAAAGAAGTCATTGGATCAGTGTCAATTTGTTTCCGCGTGACCAAATGGTGTTGGTAATAAGTATATCGGTGTCTACATTTTGCCCTAGGTTCATTCATCTTCCGTCTTCCTATTTACAAGTAGCTATGTCATGAGAAATAATCCATGAATGCTTGATAGTGAAGCTTCAGTACACTGATGCCGATGAGTCACTGAGAGCAATACTCGGCCAAAAACCGCTAAGAAGTGAAGAAATGATGAAGACTTAGGTAAATTCATGACACTGAAACATGTAGTAACTCGAAAACAAGCACTCAATGCGGCTGAGAATTGAAAATTTCATACACAAACTGGATGTAGATCGTTTCACAGTGTTGCGACTATGCAGTGGTGCATGGTAAAGATCAAGTAAATTAGTGTTGAAGTCACGCGTGAACTCTGAAGGCACACTGCGATTAAAAAGGAGAGAAGTAATACTAAGCAGGCGTTCTATCGTGCGCCGAGCACACGGATCCCGAGTTGCATACGTTATTAACGAGAGGAGCAACACAGACAAAACAAAAAACAGGTGAGCGTAAACACGCAATTTAGGCGGGAATGCAAGTCAGTCGACCAAATGTTGGTATAAATTTTCCAGCAGCAGGTTGAAGTTCCCATTTGTTCCATTTACTGTGATCGTATTTCCTCTTATTTTCCCATGCCTTGTAGCAATAGCTCTTGAGCAATGTGCACGAAGGCAGCTGGATACACCGTATTTCCATGCGCTGGTTATAGTAGATTGACTGAACGCGATTGGGTTTAATCAAATAAACTGAGTCGTCTGGTTCATTATTATTTCTAGGTGTGGAAGTTTCATTACAACACATCAATAAGTGGAACACTGGTTATAAAGGATAATTCCTGTAATAGTGCAGCCGACTCATAAAAGAAGCGAGCGAACAGGAACCGTCATACGGAAAATGGACGTAGACGTTGGTCAGAATGGGACTCGAGGTATCAGCGCACTGGACCCAAAACACACTGCTATAGTGCGGCAACCGCAAAGCGCAGTCAGCCTGGATACGGACAAATACTCAACCAAATAGCAAATGAAGAGAGGCATTAAAAGTTCGCCAATGTGCCGCGCCGACCCGACTGCTACCAGTCACATGTGGGCTAGGGATCCTGTGAGGTCGTCCGCTCCCATGCAGATTCGAACAGGTGACGTCAGGTTACACGGCAAACTCTTAACCCTCCGGTAACCAACCATTTGCACAATCGAACGATAAGGAAGTGAAACCCTCACACTAAACAGGTAGCCACCGGAGTGGCTGCATGCTTTGCTGCCTTAAGCGCTCAGTTACAGGAGTCATTAAACATAACAGGGCACTTTGTGGGCACATCATTCCCATGCCGACCCGTAAGCTTAAGGATCACAATCCTGCCTTGTAATCTGAGGGCGCGGGTTCGAGCCTGCGTAGGGGACCGGGCGACCCACGCAGTATCCGTAGCCCCCGCGCGACTGGTGTTGGTTATGTGGCAGCGAAGCGTCGGTACCGCGTACTGCTGATACATTCTTCTTCCCCTTCATTAACATGCTATTCATTTCAAATGAAAATAACATTACTTATACTCAGCATGGTTTCCAAAAGGGACGTTCCTGCTCCACCAACCTGCTAGTGGCGAGGGAAAATTGAGCAAGGTCAACGGATGTCGGACAACGCAGATTTGATTTTTGTTGATTTTAGTAAAACGTTAGATAAAGCCCCACACCAGCGGCTACAATGAAAACCTAAGAAAATCGGCGTCGTGGACTGCCGACTTACTGGAAGATCGGACTATGCAAGTTAGAGTGAACGAAACGCTTTTCAAGCCAGTGTTTATGACCAATGGTGTTCCAAATGGAGCTGTACTTAGACCCAACTATTCAAACTGTACATCAAGGATTTTCCTGCAGCACACAAAACCGAATGCTTGATCTATGCTGACGATCTCAAGTTGTGGTCTACAATGGCGGACCTCGATGCCGCTGCTCGACTACAGGTGACCCTTGGTCTACTGTACAACTCATCTATCAGGTGGTCCAACAAAAAACTATGAAAAATGTTGCAACATAACGATTGGGTTTTCTGAACCGCTTGGAAATTACCACATTGAAGGGAAAAATATAGGCGTGATAATAGAACCTAACCTGAAAACCATAGAGGATACACAGAAAAATCATCGCTGCAAACAAGATGTGCTATGCCATAAAAAGATCTATCTCTTGAATGACAACGAAGATCTTCAGACTCCTCTTCATTTCTCACCTGCGACCGATTCTAGAGTATGGAGTGCCAGCTGTATTCCCAATCTTTAAGCTTGAATATGCCTTAATCAAGAAGACTCAGAAGCGTGGCTCTAAGTTCGTATCCGGGCTCCGTGATCTCTGCTCCCTCCGGTTCCAGTAGATGAATCTGTTTTCCGTGGAATACTGCCATCGTCTTGGAAACCTCGTCTTTACTAGGCGTATATTAAGAGGGGAACTTAGAAAGAAGCACAACAGTTTTTCTAGCTCAACATAGGTGGTTCGACACGGGGTCACAAATGGAAGCTGTTCAAACCGAGGAGTGCCAAAGTCTGCGTCGTTGTCGCGGAATCGCCTGCAAGATTGTTGTCGATGCGGCAACTGAGGAAAGCTTCAGACAACTTCTGGACACCCATCAAAGTAAGACACCAGGACCGTACGGTTTCGCTACGGCTGCTCCGGCACCCAGAGGACTACCGGGTCGCGAAAACATATGTGTTCCTAATGTTAAACTGGAGGTGATTGGGTTAACATGGAGATTATCTGTCTTCTACAACCTAATATAGTTAAAAACGACATTCCGTTTACACTTAATCAGGCCACTTTATATTACTCTTTGAACGAATGCGTTTCGGTCGCATCCAGTAGTCGGTTGGGTTTGACTACAACATTGTCTGTGTGGACACAGAGGTGATTATAATAAAATAACTAAGTAAACAAATTTCTGTATACCTTAAAAGATCGTTAAGGATTTTTCTCAGCCGTCTTAGTGTACTTCTTGACGGCATCTCGTGCGGTAATATAGGAGATTTCACATAATGTGTCCTTTGTACATATAAGTTACATACATAAGTTTAACTCGCAAGTACTCTTCTGTCGTTAATTATCACAACCTTTTAATACTCTTTTTCAGACTAATCAATATATATATATATATATATATATTTAACACGGCCAATAATACAATTGGCATAGTGCCACAACGTGTGGAAAATACAATAAACATATAAAGAGAGAGGGAAAAACGATATTCATGGGAATAGTGAGTCACAACACGATTTCTTGCCATATCCAAGGGCATTTCCAGCCATGTGTGTCCTGTATCCTTCACACTCCAGCCAGGAAGCCAAGAGCGCCCGACCACAGCTAATTTTGATGTTAGCTCCTTGCTCCTGGCCCAAGTTATACGTTGGCCACCTTGCTTTCGCTTCCAGCCGACTTCTGCGTGCGCGAAGAGATCACGGCGAGGTAAGCGATGATTAGGCATGCGGAGATGCCCCAACCACTAAAGTCTGCGCAAAGAAATTAAACTGCTCAGTGGCCGACAAAGTCTGTCTGATCTGTAAATCCTTCGTCGAATATCTTTAGTCCTAGTGTGATGTTGCCATGTTACACCAGCAAAGCTCCAAAGGCAGCGGTGATCAAAAACAGAACCTCACAACATCTTTTGCGCAGCCATAGAGGAGAACCGCTCTCAATATGGCATTGTAAACTCGGCCCTTCAGAGCTAGACACAGATCACCTCGACGCCAGAGATGATGATTGACAAAAGATACCCGGGTTTTGAAGACGCGCAGAGACCTCATCCGTTAAATCATTAGCGCTGAGGCAGCTTCTGAGGTAAACGAACTTGTCCACCACTGCCAATGAATGATCTAGAAGGGTAAGATCATGAGTAGCGCCTAGCCAGTCCCGCAAGAAAACGTTGCATTAGATGGCGCGAAGGTCATTCCAAACTGGGAGACAGACATCTCTAACCTAAACAGAACATTTTAGGTGGCCTGTGAGGAAGCGCAGATTACGGCGATGTCGTCTGCATACTCCAAATCCCGAAGTCGGTTCCCCGGAAGCAGCTCGACGCCGCTGGGTTTGCAGTTCTCCAGAGCACTCTCCAAACTTTCGTCTATAGCGAAATTGAACAAGAAGGGGGATGCTGGGCAACCCTGTCTCACGTCACTGGTGATACCAAAGGGGGGGGGGGCAAAAGTCTGCCGTACACTCGCACTCGGCCCGAGGTTTGAGAGTAGATAGGTTGAAGTAAGGTGACACATTCCTCGGGCACTCCCCTTCTCAGTAGACAACTCCAGAGAGCAGCTCTGTTGACTGAGTCAAACGCAGCTCGTATGTCTAAGAAGACAAGGATCGTTGGCTGGCCAAATGTTTGACGACGCTCGAGTTTTTGGCGGAGTGTAAAGATGTGGTCGATGCAACTCTGATCTGAGTGGAACCCAGCTTGCTCTTCACTATGCTCTGTTCGCGTACCAGGCTGAGCCTCCTTAGAAGCAGAAGTGCGAGTACCTTGGAAGCAACACAGATGAGACTAATCCCTCTGTGGTTGACGCAGTCAGTTCGGGTACCTTTTTTGAAGACGTGCACGATATCCGCTAGACTCCAATCAGATGGGATAACTATAGTGACCCAGATCTCTTGGAGGAGAGAAGTTAACTCCTGAACAAGTGATGGGCCGCCATCTTTGAAAAGAGCCGGAGGGAGTTTATCTAGGCCAGGGGCTTTGTAGCGCTTTAAAAGACGAAGCTCGTGGGCAACCGCAGCCTCGGATGGTGATGAAGCGCCTACACACCAAGGAGCGCGCTGGGCTCCAGAGTGGGAACTCACTGGTGCTGCTGGCCAATTAAAGTGCAGCTCAAAGTGCTCGGTCCAACGCTCGAGTCGGCGTTTTTGACAGTGGACTGGCTCGCCATTGGTTTCGTATAAAACTTTGCTTACAGTCGGCCTTTTACCGCCAGTGAATCGGATCAGGAGGAAAAGCTTACAGAAATTCCCTGAGGTGGCCGCTTGCTCCATCTCAATGACCCGCTGCGTCCACCAGGCCTCGCGATCTTCCCGGAGAAGCTGTTTGAGCTCAGCGTTAGTAGTCTTGCGTAGTGAATGGTATTTAATGCTAGCAGGAATTGCTCGACGGGCTTCGAGAAGTTGGAGGGATCGCGCAGAGATCCAGTGGTTGACAGGACTACTGGTGAAGCCACAAACAAGGATTGCGGATGTGTCCAGTGTGCTTCAATATCTGTGTATGAGGCAGTCCTCAGCCGTGAGGCCAAGGCATCCTGAAGTGCGCGGAGAGCGTTTGAGGCAGAAAGCTTAGCTACGTCAAGCCATTTCTGGCGACGCTGCTGAAAGCCACCAAAACGTAGCGCAACCTTAACACACACCAGCGCATAACCCGAAGTGAGATAGGTACTCCAGATTGATTTGCAATCCTGTATGCTACCCCGTCAGCGACAGCTAACAGCCATGTGGTCAATTTGTGTCTACGGCTGGCCAGGTGATAGGGGTCTCCCGGTGGCGCCAGGATCCCCGAAAGCTAGTGCTCAACAAAAAGAGACCGTGATCGGTGCAAAGCTAAAATAGTCGAGCAGCGTTGTGAGTTCTGTGAATGCCATGGTCGTGTTGACTACCGAGTTCACGTTCGCCAATTTTATGTCTACCGACCTGCGAGTTCAAGTCCCGCCGAGCACCACGATATCGGTACGGCGCTTTCTACTGAGGTCGGCCAGTTGACCAGAGAACTCATCTTTAACCGACTCCGGGATGCAATCTGTGGGAACGTAAGCTGCGACAATGAATAGACAGCGTCTGCTGGTTTCGCGACTGCACCGTCGCACTGAAGTTTCAAGTCGGATCGTGCATAGTTGACTGTTAACAGGGAACCAGTTTAGTAGCGCGGCCTCAATACGTGTGCTCAACACAATGCTCATGCCAGCATAACCAGCGACTTCGGTGATTGAGTGTCCAGATAGGCACAAAGTGAAAAGGTCAGTGGAATTCGCAGACGGTGAAACTAGTCGCAGCGTCGTGCTAGTCCTGTAAACGGATCTCGCTGAGACAGCAGACATCAATGGCCGTAGTTTCTAGAGTGGGAGCAAGGGCTGCCTACGATCCAACCTGCATCAGCGTCCGAACATTGAAAGTTGCCAACTTGAATTGGGAACGGGGCGCTAAAAATGATCTGTCAACATGAGTTGGCACATCTTCGGACCTAGGCTACTGATCCGTTTGGCGAGGACGCTCGACCAAGGCGGTACAATGTTGTGAACTCGAAAACGAAGGGAGAAGAAAAAGAATGAGGGGTTGAACAAACGTGGAATAAAGTGACAAAACGGTGGTGCAGTAAAAGGTGGTTTGGCAGATTCAGTTGCCAGCACCCGCCGATGAGAGCAGTTCGAGAGAGTGAAAGCAGATAGAGCGAGCGAAGAATTGTTGAGACATGGATCCATAGGTTGTGCGGGCATAGTACTTCCCGGTTGCCCAGGCCGAGGAAGAGGGTTGACTTAGGGGACCCCACCCGGAGCCTTGGGTCATAAAGACGTAACCCGCAAGGCAGTGGGGCGATTGACGTATACCGCGACCGTTGGGAGTCGGCTCTCTAGGTGAACGGCTTTCGAGTAAAGGCAAACTACTCATGGCGCCCAAAGAGTTCCAGTGAAGCAGCAAGGACTACCGAGCTCGCCACAAAGGCCGTTGACAGCCAGGTGGCTCATACGCCTTCATAGAAGCCGGTGGCCATCGAGGTTGCTCATCCATCCATCATTAAGTACTCACTTCTGTGACCAGAAGTGAGTGGTCAGTGACCATATAGGCGGTCACATTGACTTTGACACAGTCTCTCGCGAGCTCTTGTGGTATTTAATGAGGAAACAGGTGACCAGCCCAGAACCCCCCACGCTCTAGGACGCTGCCGCTGATTGTCCGCGACTGCTTATTCATCTCGCCTGCGAACAGCCGAGACTTATTCACAGTTACCTTCACAAGGAAGGCGTTCCCCGATCCACAACCTGGGGACGCAAACGGTGGCGTACAGCTCCGCCGAACAAACCAGTAGTCAATTCACTTCCGGACCTACTCGATTCGCTTCCTTGCTGAATAAAGCCTATTCATTCGGGCTATACACATTCACACTCGTATCCTCCGACTTGAACGTTTTGATGGTGATCCCAACAACACAAATGCTACGAAACAATGGACACACTGATTTTACACTTTTACGTATTGTTGGACATCACTGACTCTTCGTCGCTTAACAAATTGAGGATCCTCCATAATTACATATTCCCTGGTGTGTATAATTACACTAAGGAGCGTGGGACCTACGAACTTGAATCTAAAAGCTGAGGAATGCATACATCAAAGCGAAAAATAAATTTTCGCACGCCACCTACTTGCTACCAGCAAGCAACAAGGCGACGAAACCTTAGACAACTTCATGAAGAAGTTGAAGTCACTGGCTCAGGACGGCAACTGCAAAACCGTATCAGCAGAGAAGAACCGCGAAAACGCCATTCGTGATATTGTTATAACTGGGCTGCAATCCCAAACGATACATCAACACCTCTTGGAAAACGTGTCGCTTGATCTCCACTGCTTTTGAACAGGCTCGATCACTAGAAATGGTCTAGCACCAGTCTCACGCTGTCATCGATGCGCTCATCAAGGACATTACTCTGAAAGCACTAGTTGATATGGGGAGCTCTGAAAGTTACATTGCTGCCTCTTGTTAAACAATTCAACTGGAAAGCCCTCGGATCACATTGCGAAATTTCGATGGCCAGTACCCATTTAACTAGTTTCACGAGTGGTCATTGTGTAGTGTAAAAACCGTCATTACACCAACATTAAAATCTCTGTTCACGCCAATCGATGTTTTAATGTACGTCTAGGACACGATTTTCTCAAACTGCACGAATTTGTTAAAATTCTAGTTTTCGGTGAACAACCTTCCCTCTCTCTGTGTGCACTATTGCACGCCGATGTGGCCCCTCCATCCTTGTTCGGGGATGATTACCAGTTTCAAACTTTGGACCTGAAGAGCGCATATCAACAGATACCTCTCAAGGAAACCGAAAAAAATTCACAGCATCTGAGGCGTGGGAATCTATTCCAATTCTCATCATCATCAATAGCAGTACATCAGCCATTTGAACTGATGCTTCACTGCCATACAACCACGAGGACCTATGAAACAAAGAATAAGCAGAGGGAGAGAAGGGGGACTTACCTGAAAACCTTAATGCCCTAAGCAAACATTCAAGGTCAAGGCGCCTACAACTTGTGCAGACAACATACCGTCGCAAACAGCTGGCTATTCTGCAAAGATAAGGCGGCATCGGCGAGACAGCTTCCTTTCGGCTTTCACTGCCCCGCGTCATAATCAGCCATTACCTCGCAGATAACTCAGCACCAAACATACTTTAAACAGGCAACCCGATTAGAAGACGGCAGCAGACGCGCCACTGGTGTCGGTTGCGAGCCATGTCCTGCAAAGTCTCGAGCCAAGCACAAGGTGAGTCACGTGGACTCCAACCCGGAAAGCGAGACGGACCAACGGCACCCAGTTTGGTTGTCAGTGACTTCATTTCCCGCTGTCAAGTCAACTTCTGTCCACCTCGAGCCTTGCACCATCCTGCACCTGGTAGACTGAACAAGGCCCTCCTAGGTAAGCGGTGACCAGGCATACGTAGCACGTGCCCGAGCCAACGCAACTTATTCAGTGCTATATGTTGTTCTAGGGAGCTAGCATGATTATCATTACTTAGTACTCGCCTACGCACATCATCGTTGGGGACACGCTGGTGCCATCCGACTCCAGCAATACTTCGCAGACAACGATGATCAAAGACTTGAAGGCGCCTCAGATCTTCAGACCGAAGGGGCCAAGTTTCACTACCATAGAGCAGAACGGCCCTCACTGTGGCCTTGTATACACGGCCTTTCAGACGGAGGGAAACTCCCTTCTGTCGCCAAAGATGCCGCATGTTCCAGAAGGTAGCTCTGGCCTTTGCAATGTGTGAGCTGACAGTTTCTATGCGCATGTAGCATGTTTTCGCTTATCCGCCCTGCTGTATGCAGCAGATAAGGCGACCCTTGATAAGCTGCGAGACGGCCGATGCAGGATGAAGTCTATGTTTGAAGAAAAAGTTATGGTTGTATGTAGGCTGAGATACTGCCAGGGCGCCCAGACCTAGATAGGAGGACGATTAGGGTCCACATCCAAAGCCTTTGGCTCAAAAGCCTGTCCGCAAGGCAGAGGGGTGGCAGTGATTTAGTTTTACAGAAATGGACGCCATCCCATTTCAAACCCCCAACGTGGAGGACCAGGTGACTGAGTTTGTCTGACCTCTCACCATTGACCAACCTGGTAGGAGTAACTCTCAAGATGCTCGGAGGCATCACCCAGTATAGCTCAATGGGGCAATGAGGTACGCAAACCGTCGCACCACGTTAAGGTCCAGTCTCATTGCGACGGTATTCCAATTTTGCTATATACCTTTGGGTGTAACAAATGGCGTAGCCTGTTTCCAAAGAATTATAGGTAAAATAATAACTGACGAAAACCTGAAAGCGACATTCGCTTACATGGATTACGTAACAGTGTGCGGAGCTACTGAGGATGAACACAATTGTAATCTGGCAAAATTTTACGAAATCGCTCGTAATTACAACCTAACCTTCAACGAAAACAAAAGCATCATTCGCTCGAATAAGATATGACTGCTGGGCTACGAAGTTTCCCATAAGATTGGCCGGCCGGAATCAGATCGGCTTCAACCATTGTGATCCCTCCCTGTGCCCAATAACGCCAAGTCGCAGGAACGTGTTGTGGGACTTTTTGCCTAGTACTCCTCATGGATCTCCCACTCTGACAAAATGCGTTCACTGATGGACAACCGAATCTTCCCTCTCCTTTGTTCGGTTCTGGAGTCGTTCGAAACCCTCAAGAATGAGTTGGAATTTTCTGTCATCATTTCTGTTGACGAATCAATACCCTTAGTTATTAAGACGGACGCCCCTGACATCGCCATTAAGGCCATACTAACACAGAACGGACGACTAGTCGCCGTTTTATCGTGAACGCTCTCACCCAGCGAATGACACCATTCTGCTGTCGAGAAGAAGGCATATGTCATTGTGGAGTCAGTCCGAAAATAGCGCCACTATCTCATCGGTAATCGCTTCACGATTATTACAGATCAGCGGTCCGTCTCGTTCATGTTCAATCTCAACCAAAAGGGCAAGATAAAAAAATGACAGAATTCTGCGTTGGCGTATTGAACTCTCCTGATACAATTATGATTTGGTCTACAGGACCGGGAAAGCTAAGGTAGCCACCAATGCCTTATCGTGTACCTGTTGCTCCTCCCAATCACATACCCTGCACTCCAAGAACTGCATGATATCTTGTGTCACCCAGGGGTCACTAGATGATTTTATTTGATTTGTTCACCGAACCTATCTTTCTTTATTGAGTGAAATCAATGACATCACGCTGCAGCGTATGTGCCGAACTTAAACTCCGCTTGTACAAGCCATCTGGAACCCTCATTAAGGCAACGCACCCTTTGGGAAGGTTGAACGTAGATTTCAAGGGTCTTTTATCATCATCAACTAACAAGAAGTGTCCATTTACCGTTGTCGATGAATTTTCAAGATTCCCATTTGCTTTTGCGTGTAGCGACATGACAGCCTCTACGGTTGTTGACTGTCTAACCCAACTTTTCTGTCTTCGGTATGCCGCTTTACATTCATTCAGAGCGCGGTTCATCCATTATGTCCCAAGAACTGCGACACTCACCCAAAAAGGCATTGCAGTCAGCCGAATGACGCCGCACAACCCCCGAGGTAACGGAGAAGTGGAGCGGATTAATGGCGTACTCTGGAAATCGATCATCCTTGCACTCCGATCTATAGGCTTCGCAATAACCCTATGGGAAACCGTTCTGTTAGATGCTTTACACTCAATCCGTTCCTTACTTTGCACCGATACAAACGCTACTCCTCATGAAAGACTTTTCTCTTACAACCGCAAAGCGACATCTGGGGTCTCACTATCGAGTTGGCTGAGTAATCCATGGCCCGTATTGCTGCGCCGTAGTGTGAGATCTTCAAACTATGAGCCACTAGTGGATGAGGTCGAGCTATTGGACTGCAATCCCCGGTACGCTCACGTTCGCTTTCCCGACGGAAAGGAAGACACTGTGTTGCTGCACAACTTGGCACCGACAGCACTGCGTCAATCCACTAACCCGTCTACTCCTCATCCCCACACAATAAAACAGCTACTCATACGGCAACGGACACTCACGTAGCCCAAATTGTCCCATCTTGTCCACCTGACCCTTCACATCTTTACGAGCAGCAACAGCGAACGCGTGCTTACTGTTTGCGTAACCCCAAGGTATAGAAATATCCCCTCACACCATTGTCCACAAACATCATGTCGGGGAGGACATATAAACTACATACATGAAGATTAACTCTTAATCACTTTTCTGTCGTTATTTACAACCTTTTTATACTCTACTACAGCCTACTCGTTTCGCTTTCCTGCTGAATAAAGCCTATTCATTCAGGCCACACTCCTTCCCACGGCGTTTTTTCTCCGCCAATGCATATCACAGTATAAAATAACGATTGGGACAGTGTCCGCTGGAGTGAATAAATGAGCTCGTGATTGTGGTCATGAAAGGACTTGGATCCCAAGTGTAGGCTTATGTTCAGGTGGGATTGGAACGATAGGAGAATTCCGTGAGTGCTCCTTCTTGAACGGGTCGTTGAGCAGGGAATTGATTAGGTGCTCGGAGGTCTTGTTGGATCTAAAACGGAATATCTGAAGCACACTCTGGTCAGCCGGTTACTTTCCACGTTTCCTGCCCTAGCAGTCCCTGCTGTGGCAGTCACGTGAAGTATGCAATGGATAAGAATACAAATAGAAGGCACAGAATAAGTTCAATTGAAATGAGAAAATAATACCAACGTATGAAGGAAAGGACAGAAAAGAAAAATGGATTACGAAGACGGGAGTTAGTCAGGAAAAGATTTCGGTTTTCCACCCAAGAGCGTCAAGTGACGCGTAAACTCCTTATTCGTGGATTCCTTGATAACTATTTCATGGAGTATGTCTCAGCGTTCGATGACTCGGTGTGACAGCCAAGCTTTCGCTCTTATCCGCTCGGACCGCGGTGTCTAGCCTCATGGAATGTCCGCGGAGAACAGACAATCTAGCGGGAAGGAATAGCCAAGATAAATCTGGACCAAGCTCTCCAGTTAAGATACGGTAGATTAGGGTTAGGTCTCCTATAAGTCTTCCGTAATGCAGTGAATGCATTCCCAAACAAAGTAGGCGCTCGGGGTACGTGTGTCCCCGTAACCACTCAACCAACCTAGTATTTAGTCGTAAAACTCTTTTTAGCTTCATTTTGTTCCGGATGACGCAGGGCGGACAAGCCTGGACGCAGTATTCCAGATGAAGCCGAATAAAGATTGAGAACAGTCACACAAAGACGTCACCCGTCAAGACTCTGAGGGAACGGCATATTAACCGCGACACACGGAACCATCCACTTGCGGCCTTCTTCTAGTTGTCACCCGAGTGTAAAGTCGAAGTGTACGACGCCTAGATAAACCTGGCTAGATACGTGGGTGAGTTCGACCCCACCGATTAACTACGTCGAAGGGTGACTATCGCCACCAATTCGAAGAACCGAGCACCTTACCTGATTTATAGGTAATAGCCATAATTAGACCAGTCCCAACACCTATGCAAAGAATGCTGAACAATCTCAGGACCCCAGAAACATGGGCGTTTCACAGATTCAGGTTGTCAGCAAATAGTAGTGACGGTAACTCAAGCTTCGCTGGTAGGTTGTTCACATACTTAGAGACCATCAGCGATCCAAAGGCCAAGCTTTGTGATACGCCAATGAGGACAGACTGAGGCCTACGTTTACAGGCTGCATCCCACCATCTAAGAGTGTAGTCATTCAGTGAAAAGCGCGACCGGGTATACGGAAAGAACTTGGGTTTTACGCAATTCTTAAATGGAGTACTGTGTCAAATACCTTAGAAAAGTAGACAGACAGCACGTCTAGTGCGTGGACGTTGCCCTATCGGCACCATTGGACACTGGAGTCTAGGACGGGACTCTCATAAGATGACAGGAATTCCTGAATAAGCTCCGACAAAGGATAAGACTTATTTTTATACATTACAGTGAATAATGTTGAGGATCATTTTGAAATACCCGTGTGGATGGATTGCGAAGCGTCATCTTAATGCCGACCGTGATTCCCATTGAAGTGAACCGTGGACTTTCGATCACGAGGACCGTAGCTGATGCAAATAGAAATTGGGCGTTGCCCGCACGAAAACACTGCATTACTATGACGCGTTTCGATGTTATTACATCTCATCAGATAGGGTTAGCAGGCAGAGAACTTGGGACCATTGAGATGCGGTCGCAATTTATCCACACAAGGTGTATTTCAAAATGAACATCAACATCATTCTTTAAACGGTTGTGCCAAGCGGACGCCTGTGGGACGCACGAAGGACACTCGTGCCGACAAGGTGTCCACTGCATCAGCCAAACTCTCGTGAACTACCAATAGATTAGTTAGACATAAAATACCCTTTCAGAATAAGCGTTGTGCATTGCTGAGTAGATAAAACCTATTCAGATGACTCTCACTAGTTTATCGAAGAGCGTGACAGCCACACTCGTGAGACCACCTGAGCAGGCAGACGTCACTATTTTCGAAGATGGAACAGATGACAGCATACTTCTATTCGGAAGCAATGCACACCTGTCAAACGATTTCTGAAACACGATAGCGAAAGGTCCACTTAGGTCCGCAACCAATACATGTAAAAGCTTCGGGTAAATTAAGACAGGTAACAATAAATTCAGATAGACTAGAACCCCATGGGACTTTGGAAACCAGCTCAACGCCTGTCAACGAGGTTTCTCTTAAAAACGTCGCTGCATACGGCCCACAGGCCTTATTACAGTCAGTATGCGCATGAGTCGGCTCGCATCAATTGGAATGTCGAGTACTAAACGCAGCGCATTTCAACACGCAAAAGTTTTGGAATTCACTTTGCGAAAAATTTGCAACAATCTAGTGGTATCGCAGGATAAGGTGAACAATACGCAACAAAACACGATGGCATACAAACAAGAGCAAGTATTTGAACAACAGATTTATTCATAAACATACTGACATTAGTTAGTATCAGGAAAGATTTCGGGAAATACGAAAGATGTACCTTGCTTTTCGAATTCGGCCCTATTTGGTTGCATGACAATTACTTATTTGTTATTCACCTCAGTTGATGTGCGAACTCGTCATCCACAATATCGTCATCCCAATTATCTTCCCATACAGTAGCTTCTTCTGCTCTCTTTAAGTCCCCACTTTGAGCTGTGGGCAACAACGTAGGGAAAAATTTTACTTACGGTGAGCTGCGAATTCTTCAAATTCATCATCCTCTTCCAGCATGCACAAATCGACCTTCTCAGGCTGCTTTTCCTTGTCAACCACATCTTTACCCTTGCCCTTGATATAGACTTCGCGCGTCATTTCAGCGAATCACAAGTCTGCAAAACAAGTACCTTGCGCGAAGGAAAAATTTCTCGCGGGGTTGCTGGATACAGCTGAAACATGCCAACTCGGTTTGGAATGCAACCGGAAGGTCATTTAGGTACCGTTTAAAATGTGATGATAGAGGTATGGATACTTGTGAAACTCAGCTGTCATTTCCACGGGGGCGGATGGGCTTTGACTGAGGTTTACGCGTATGCTGCGTTCTCTTACAAGCTGAGGATCAAGGAGAGGACTTTGCCTGTCACACCGATGTTTTGAAGTTTGAGCAGCTGTTGTTGGTGAGGACCTTTGTCAAATGCTTTGCTTAAGCTGAAGAATAGCACGTCTATAAGCTTTTGGTCATATATGTATGTTCTGTGAGGACTACGCGGTAACTCGATTTTTTGGCGTGCCATACTGATCGAGTTTTTCAGCTGAAATAACTTGGAAAACAGTGTTTGAATAAACACTTGAGACGAAATTTGACTATTGTCAAATTTTCTCTCATCCAAGATAACTTGGATCGATTAAAGTGGTACTGGTCAAAGCGTCTTTGACGCTTACTGGTAATTTTTTCGGTTGTTCCCAGTTTTAATCCTGTTTGGCACCCTGTTATTGTCTTTTTATTGCGGTCGTTTTCCTATTGTATATGTGTTATATTCCTACTCTGTTTTCCACATGAACATGACTGTCTCCCCAAACACCGGGACGGGTGGACTTATGGGCTCCTCGTTTGATGAGACTACTGCAGCTTGCGGACAGGTTAACTGTTCAGAGCCAGTAACAGATGTATCTGGAAGTATGCAGTGTGACGTCTACTGCCGCTGGTATCACGAAAGCTGTACCGGCCTACAAGCTGACCAGTACAAAATGCTATCATCAAGCGTCCACTTTCTTTTCAGCTGTACTGAATGCTGCGCTAAAAGATCGACGCGCCTGGCTGTCACCGGTGCTAAACTTTCAGCGTTGGCTTCAAGGTTGGCAGATGTTGACTTGGCGTTAGCTAAACTCGCCTCTATTGCTTCGCTCGATACGAAAATGGATTTGATTTTAAAATCCGTAAATATTTCCTTTGAAGACACAGCAATAGTCGGCAACATTGCTGACGATCCATCCACTGGAGTCTGTCAATCGGTCATAAATTCGCACATCCTACCGACCAATCCAGGTAGCATGGCTGGCTGTCCTCATGAGCCGATCAAAGTGAAGAAAAATAGGGTGCGGAAATACCAAAATCTCTCTGCTAAACCCAGAGAATTAGTTGCCACGGCATCGAAAAACATGCCGTCTTTGACAGTCATAAACTCGTCTGACGATTGTACACAGAACTTTCCGAAGCTGCGGACCGTCTCGGCCGCCAGTGAACCAGCCCATTCTGACGAAGTGCTGGTAACTGCTCAATGCGATCCAAAATCAACGGCCCCTTCTCCAGTGAGCCAAAAAAGAAGCGGACTAGATCTGCTCGTAAAACTTTGAAGGGGCTTGAAGACCCAGGAAGTAGTAAGACGCCGGAAATAGAGCGGAAAACCTACGCTACCGTTGCTTCGGCGTCGTTTGTGAAGACAGAGACAGTCCCACCGCCAGTGGTGAAAACAGCTGGTATAGGTGTCGACTCCAAGGCATTGGGGTAAACACGCCCCGTCGTGCCGACTCTTTCACGGATAGTAGCGTTATATTCCGTAACATTACTGAATCTGCGGCCACTCTCCCAAGGGAAGGCATCTTGGATGACATCAAGTGGCTGAAACTGTGTGTCAGCAAGTTGCTTCCACCTGGCTTCCCTGGTGTCACTGTCAGAAAGCTGACCAGATTGGGGAACGTCCCCATTGCTACGCCAAATCCTCGACCCCGATTACTTCGCGCAGTCTCTTCTACCCCGGAGGAACGCAAGTCCTTACTGCGGTTAGCGTTCAAACTTAAGGGTAGTGGTGTCAGCGTTCAGCCGGACCTACCACTTGCAGCTAGATTGAAGTAAAATGAGGCTATCAAAGACCTCAAAACGAGACGGGCGGCTGATGAGCAAGACCCCCGTCTGGTGGGTTTTCAGGGGGTCAGCCGGAAGTTACTTTCCGCCCTAGCAGAACCCATCCTGATGGCGCACGACCCAGGGATGTTCGCGCCGACTTCCATGAGGTAGTACTTAGCAACGTAGTAGTACTTAGCCCAAGGAACAAGGTGCACGAGTTGGGTCTACTTGTAGACAAATCCCGCCTTGACATAGTTGCTTTCACTGAAACGTGGTTGTCTCCGGATATCACGGACGGTGAGGTATATTTATCTGGCCACGCGCTGCTTAGAACTGATCGCTCCGTTGGTCGTCAAGGCGGAGTTGTTGTAATGTATGTGAGCTGTAACGTAGATGTGTTGAGGACCTGCACATTCCAGTCGTCGGATCAGATTGTTGAAGCACTATTGGCTATTTTGTGCACTTCCTCTACCCAGTTTACAGTTATAGTGATATACAGATGTCCTGGAAATTCTTCCAGAAGGATACTTGACTTTATTCGCACGCAGTCTGCGAATATGTGTTTAGTTCCAGGGGATTTCAACCTCCCGGAAGCCTTTTGGGCCGAGCTTTCTTGCAATTCGGCATTAGGAACATTCGGTGCAGACTTCCTTGAACTGACTCTCCATGTGCCTTTGCACCAGTTCGTTGACTTTCCCACTAGATATATGGACAACCAAATACCATCTACTTTGGATTTGGTTTTCGCTAAGTCCCTGGACTTCGTGACTGACCTTTCATACGGTGCACCTATATGGTCCAGCGATCACGCATGCATATCCTTTTGATGTGCTCTTTCAAGGCACCAAGAGACCGCTGTTGAATTACTTCCGAATATTTGGCGGGCGGTCTTCAGTGCAATGCGAGCTAAGGATACAGTTCTGAACTGTGAGATCTCGATGGCTGACTCTGTCCAGTTAGCCTGGGATAAATTTAAGGCATACCTTACGGAGGTTGCCACTCCCTATATTCCACTCATTAGGAAAAGAGGGTTAAGGGCACAGCCTCCACGGATAGATACCACAGGCAAGTACCTACTCAAGATAAGATCTAGATGCTGGCGAACCTACCAAGCAGCTCCATCAGCCAGCACCTATGATAGTTATCGAGAGATTAGAAGTAAATAAATAAATAAATAAATAGTTTATTCTCGAATTTATCGAGACACACCAAGCAAGGCATGATCAATATTTACATGTAATATTGCTTCGCAACAAACACGTTGCTATGAGTGTAGTCGGCAGTAAGCCGAAGATTGTACAGGCTGCGGACATTGTGTGAGTAGTCATGAGGGATAGAGTCTTCAATGAATGACGAAACGTTGAATTCTAGCGTGCGTAGTGTAAGCAACATCTCAGGACTGCTCGTCTCCAGTACAAGCAGGGTTTAGCGGACTCGGCCGCAGCTAATCCCAAGAAGTATTTTGCTTACGTTAAAAGACGCAGCGGGGCAAAACTGTCTATACCAGCTTTATTGCGAGCAGACGGGACCCGTGCGCAAACTGACTATGACAAGGCTTGTATACTGAGTGATCAGTATACTGGGGTCTTTGCTCGGGAGACCTCTTTACCACAGGTTGAATTGGTTTCAAGAGTTCCGGAGGATTCTTGCTTAGCCGAGTTTAGCATAAAGGAGACTCAGGTCTTCGAGCTACTGCAAGGCATTAATCCCTCTAAAGCTTCCGGTCCTGATTCAATTCATCCGAAGCTATTGCATGAATTGGCCACTGAGCTGAGTGATCCGCTCACATGCGTGTTTTCAATATCGCTGGACAGCTGCAGCCTACCTTCGGAATGGAAGGACGCAATCATCTGTCCGATTTTTAAGGGCGGTGACAGCGCTCTACCCGCGAACTACCGGCCTGTCAGTCTGACAAGCATAGTAGTCAAGTTGTTTGAAAGCTGATAAGGGATTCAGTGGAGAACCACCTGAATGGATTCAACCTTCTCAGTGTTGCGCAACGTGGATCCCGAAAGGGATTTTCATGTCAGACTAATCTACTTGTAGCTCGTGAAAGCTAGACCGAAGCGGTAGACAGTGGCCACGCTGTAGACGTGCTATTCGTAGATTTTTCGAAAGCTTTTGACACGGTTCCACATCTTCGGCTCTCACTAAAGTTGAGATCTTACGGGATATCTGGTCGCGCCCTTCAGTGGGTGTCTGCCTTCCTTGAGGGGAGGGAACAGTGCGTACGGGTGGGGCGTAGCCTTTCGCTCAGGCAAGCTGTCCATAATGGCATCCCGCAGGGCTCAGAATTAGGGTCATTTTTGTTCGCGATCTTTGTAAATGACTTGCCGGGAGAGCTAGGGGTGTCATCACTAATGTTTGCTGACGACGTTAAGCTCTGGAATATTGTGGGTATCCCGGGGGTCCTGAGGCAATTCAGCATGCCTTGGATAGGCTCTGGGAATGGTCTACCTTATGGTTGATGCCCATAAATAGGGCCAAGTGCTCGGTTCTCCGAATCGGAGCTGAACATCCTCCCACCCGATAGGTTGTCGGCGGTGGTGAACTCCCTGTTGTCACTCAGCAGGTTGATTTAGGAGTCGTACACGCATCAGTACTTCATTTTGGAGACAATTGGAAGAAGGCTGCTTGTCGAGGGTTTCGTATGATGTGGTTTATCCGCCGCTCTTTCGGAATCTTAACGGCCAATTTGTTTGTGAAGCTATTTTCGGCATTCGTCCGACCCCACCTGGAATATTGTATTCAGGCTTGTCCACCATGTCTTAACCGAGAAAAAATGAACTTGGAGAAGGTGTTACGAGTGGGCACTCGGTTAGTGCAGGGTTTACGGGGACAAACGTATCCTGAACGCTTGCTCAGTTTTGGGATGTACTCAATGCACTACCGAATGATAATAGGAGGCCTGATGCTCACTTATCGTATTTTGACAGGTAAGATTGGCCCGGACTTGTCAGGGCTATTTAGTCCCGTTACGTTACCTAATCTCCGCGGTCACCCGCTGAAACTGTATAAGCCACGGTCTGATAGGATTAGGACGGAAACTCGTCTATCGCGTCGAGTTATAGATCGCTGGAATTCGCTTTCAGATCACGTGGTTAGGAAACCTACGGTTAAGGGTTTTGCGCGCCAGCTCGATGCTCTCGGGTGGCAACAGCAAAATTTTCCTTTTTCCTAGCTGACTCACCACTTCTCAGTTCTTTTTTAATGACTCAAATATCTTGGTATTCCACTTGTTTAGCTCTTTCCTCTTTCTCTTGCCTTCTGAGTTTACTTTTCTCTCTTTCTTACTTCACGTAACCGACCCAGCAGGGACTGCTAGGGCAGGATACGTGGGCATTAATTGGTTGGACAGGGTTTGATGCGGTCTTTGTTTTAGGTTCATCAGTATTTCAAAGTTCGCCAACTCCTGGTTCAACGACCCGCCGAAGAAGGAACACTCACGGGATAATCCTATCATTCCAGTCCTGCTTGAACTTGAACTTGAACAATATACTCTGGCGACTAGCAGGAATTTGCGCTGCCCGGTATTCGCAGACCTAGCAGGGTACTTTAAAGTTGGCGACGTTGGTTGATTGGTCAGACTGGAATGAAACAATTGACCTCTAGACTCTGTCATCCTAATCTGGTATACCTACAAAAATGTGTTTTAGTGTGTTAAAAAGCTATCAACCGCTTACCACCGATTCGAATGCTTGTGAATGCGGTTAACGGTACTGTTTGATTGCACTAACGTCGTTAATTTGAATTTCCGTGGTGCCAATTGGTACATCCGTTTTGCGGCGTGTATAATTTGCCTTTATAGTACTATTGTAAGGTAGCATAAATTAATATGAAGCGTTTAGTAGCATTACATGGGATATGATGTGTAAACATTTGACTGAGGTAAAGTTAGTGAAATAAGGAAGGCCGAGATGGTGGCGGAAAATCAACAGATGGGAATGTGCGGAAATTGCGTTCAACAAATATGCCGTTATTTCTGATAATGTAACGCCTTAAAATGTTGCATGTATTGAAACTGCAACTAACCGTCTACTGTAAACGGAAATCTCTTCCTACAATGGAGCAGATATAAGGTCGAGAAAGCTGCACGGAATTTTAATTGCACTAACAATGTTCACGGAGGTCATGAAATGCGACATTCTAAGGCAAGACATGTATCTAGTTTAATCCTAATGATGGGAAATACGTAATTAATAGGTATGAAACTTACTTTGGATGCCTTAAAGGTAACCTGCAAGTCAATGTGAATTGGTAAGTGGTAAGAAGTGCGAAAGGAGTAACTGGGATGACGAGGGCATCATTATGTGCACAATTGAGGAAATACGGAATGAGATATTCAAAGTTAATAAGGAATGCAGGGTAACAGATATATTATGTTACCGTAATGCATTGTCTGTAAACGGGTACTCGGAAATGATCATGAGGTGATTAGGATTAATTATTGGTTTCAGTGAAAAGGAATACGTAATTGTGGGAACGCTATGTCGTTAGGTTGAGTTTGTTGCGAAGTGTTAGGCAAGTAAGGGTCATGTGGAACGTGTTCATATTGCCAGATAAAGCTGTTAACTGCGTATTAACTGGGGTAATTATATGCCTGATTCTCAAATGTTTATGTGTGCATTTACACACATATAACTATATACGTATATAAATTTGCAAGCATCTGCATTAATATTCAACGTATGTGTATATGGATGTATATATATTTATGTATAAATATAAGTATACACATTTATGCATATATATATGTACATATATATATATACATAGCGGTATACATAATGCATATATATATATATATATATTATTTATTTAATGCGTATGCATACGTGAACCGATATATGTATCTAATCATACATATGTACGTACGTACATTTCAAAAGGTCCATGACACGGCATACAAAGATACGCTCTCTCTCTCGCTATATATATATATATATATATAATGCAGCATACGGCGACAGCTTATGCCTTATTATATGCAGTTAAAATATTTATCTGGGCATATGAAGGCCTTCCAAATTATTCCTGTTTGCTTAGCACTTCGCAACGAAATCGACCTAGCAGGTCAGCATTTACATAAGTGAAAAATCCCCTTTACTAACAGCAATAGTAAATGATAATCAGTGCATGGTGGTTTCAAATGACCCCTTTATTAACACATCAATACGGGAATGGAAAATGCCCTCTATTGGTAAATCGTTGTCAACTTCGGATATCTTTTTCTGTATGTTGTCAACGATGCACATAGGGATGAGTTTGTCATTGCAGTTACTCCTTTTGCACCGAATTAAGTTTTTGAAAAATACATTCCCGTGCTGATTAGCTTAAAGTATCACCACCAGCAGTCACAACGACACACCATGTATGCAACGGAAACCCAAATGAATGTGCCCTGGTGACATGTGGGGGTGCAGGTGGATGAAAGCACACGGAATGCGCATGCTGAGTGGTGCAGCGCTCCAGGCGTTTGGCACGGAAGAAAGGTTGGAGGGTGCAAGGGACATCATGCCGGTGCAAACATTTCATTCAAGCAGGAACCATATATAGATGTACGAAACATGAAGTTCCCGTAACAGGTAAGAAGCGTGCGATGAATGACAATGCATATAAAAGGAGCACGCAAACGGAATACGACAATTGCACGTCGATGGAGTGAACTTGTGAAGACTCTGGAACGCATTACTAAGGGACGGTTGGTACGGTTGGGCTATTGCGACGATACTTACAATGACATGGTTGATGGAACCGTTACGCAAACATAAATAGGCAAAGGTGACGTATAATGCGTAGATATATAACATGAAATAAGTTTATGCAGTAAACGTTATGTCCGTCGGTGTATACCAGTTGTGAAGCGGAACATTTTATGAGGGGAAATGCACGCGGCGAGTAGGTGTGAGACGTCCATAAGAGGTTACTAACCTATGCTACCGCAATCCGTTTCATGGACCTAGATGCTTCCAATCTGGTGAGTGGAAATGGTACTCCGGGAGGCGTGTGCCACAAGCGTCATTGCGTCAAACGTACACTTGGAGGTTACGCTTCAGACGGGGAAAAAGGAAGGGGCTTGGTAAATGCAGTACCATAGGTAGATGCTCCGGTGACATGTGAAGTTGGAAGCGATCGGAAATCTGCCCCACCTCGCGGGTTAGCTGCTCGCAGGATGGTTACCCAGGAAGCAAGAACACTGAGAAATGGTTTGTGGATACTTAAATATGTACCTGAAAGGGCGTGACCCGGCATTAAATAAGTATGCACTATTCTTTTCGCAGTAGGGTAATTGACGGTGCGGGGTAGATGGTAGGTACGGTTAACCACTGGCAGATAAATGTTAATTCGGTGGTAGCTCAGAGAAGGAAGTTATCATAGGTAACGCAATTTACCTGCGGATAGGTGGGGGCCACAGTGACAAGCGAATCCGAAACCGGATGCCGCCAACCATATATATGTATACATATATATATGTATAGGTATATATGTGTACCACTTGATAATTAATAAATGAAGCTTTTGTTCCTGAGGAGGCGAGGCACGCCTTTACAGGCATGTTACTTATGTAGATGAGCATAAACATATATCTGAATAGATAGATATTTGTATGTATGTGTATAGGCATATGGATACAATGTTAATGTATATACAAATGGAAATTTATATATAATGTGAATATCTATATACAAAGAAAATTTTTCTTGCATGCATATATGTATAAGTGTACATATGCATAGAATTACTTAGGTGTGTTGGGGTTTGACTAGTCACCGGGCACATGCGCCTACAGAGGGACCATGGGTGGGTATTGCTGCACTATCCACGGTGTCATATACACAACCGATATGCAGTGTAAAAGGACGGAAATCAGACCGGGAGGCATGTGGATGGAAGGCAGGTTTCCTCAAGGTAGCCGGCGCACACTCCTTAACAGGGAAACACCAACACGCCGTATTTTTGGAATCAAGCGCACACAAGGCGGTGGCTGGATCGTAGTGCGCTGCACACTGAGTGCGTGGAACCGCTAATCGAGCCTCACACGGCCGCAAGGACCGTTCACCCCGTCACGTCCAGCAACGACCAACTGCCTCATGGGGCTAGTGTGGACGAGATAGTGGGTAAGAAACCAGAAGGCACGTTGTCAACATGCGCATGCAGCGCAGCCACATAGGTGCTATCAAGTACCCGGTAATCATTGGAACATACAACATGAAATGAAATGAATTCAGTGATGCATACAGAAAGGTGGCATAACTGCTCTCTAAATTAGCGTATGATGTCAATTGGTCAGCAAGGATATCGCGATAATGATTAAGCCTACACACTGTAGTTAGAGATGACACATAGCAACAAAGTTACGCAGGGGAAGCGCAATTACCAAACTCATGATGTCGCAGTACTGGAGTCATGATGATATCTATCTGCACAGCCACGCCGTTTTATACACTACGCATAAGCGGCTGGAGATTTTGTTATTCTCTCATGTTAAGTAACATTGCTAAGGTGGTGGAATATGGATGTAATGGAAGAAGGACAGCGGTACTGCACTACTTTAGTAGATGTCACATACGACTGGAAGGAAGGATGACGGTTACGGTAAGTTATTAAACATAGCACGGTCCACTCGGCGGTATATGTAAGTTGGAAGAGGAATGCTCCTGAGCAATAGGTAGGGGCAGGTGGTGTGATATCGAAGGTAATGCCCCCGATAGAGTTAACAAATGCAATGTTCCGTGAATGTCATGTTAAAAGAAATAGTGCTATCTGATAGTCATAGTTTGCCAAAGAAGTGAGTAACCTCTGCTATTTCGTGTCACTGGGCATACCATTGTTGCTCTGTTAGATAAGTAATGATATCAAACCAACGGTACCTCTGACGATGTGTCACTGAATAATCACATGGCCGCTGCTGTACGTGTGGGGAGAGGCTCCCGCATGGTGAAGTGTGCAAGTAGGCAAGAATCACCACGGTGATTCTTGGCGAGGCCGTAATCCTATGATTGGCAACCACAGGTAAGAGGTGTATGCAGTGCAGCAGTCACCGTCAACCGTGGGCTATCGCGCTGGCTGTCACTTATCGAACTTGAGGATGCGTCACGGCAACTGGGAGAACACCGGGCGCCTCTTCACGTTGTACCTAACAAAGACGTGTACTACCGAGAGCGAGCGAGCGAAGCAGCGGCCATGAGCAGAGCGCACAAAGACGGGTGAGTAATCTTTCATACGATCCTCAACCTTCGTACACATGCTTTGCGCAAACTCAAGACTTAGACAGAACAGGAGATTCACCATTCTTGGTAAGCTCCAACATTATGAGACGCGAGCTCCCGCTGTACTATGATATCATTAATAACGCGAGCATTGAGTGTGCGAGCGTGGCAATCACACAATGACACACCGAAGAGCCTCTCGCTACAGCTCTCAGCTCATCGCTCACACAGCCTACTTTAAGACAGCACTGCACAGGCTCGCGGACATACCAAGTAGATAGAGACTGCTAGTACGACAGACACTTCACTATAGGCTCGTTAGCTTCAACTAACTAGTTGGATTACACACGGAGAGCGTCATGAAACGGTTTCTTACACGTGAGTGAGAGCTCTGATAGCGTGAGAGAGAGTACTGTCTCGCTCACGATCCAATCAACAGCTTGTCAGGAACATGACACATAGGTAGTTATACGGACATAAACATTAGCGTGAGACGGGCAGAACCGACAGGTTGGCATCAACTTTGATGGCGAGACGAAGGTGCTTCTCGAGCTTATGTGAAGCTTTCACGAGAGAGAACCGCACATGATGTAACAAACAAGGATGGAGACGTGGACCATCACATCAGGCGCATGTGCACGCTTCTAGTGTGAACTGGTGTCTATATATCAACCAAGGAGTGTACAGCAGAATATTCGCGCGGTGTCCAAGGATTTCTTGGTGGCATCGGGCCGAGGCTCACATTATGGCTCTGCGAGATATTCGCGCTGTGCTCAATGTCATTAGCACGAGGATACAAAATTCATTAGCAGAACACAATCACGTGTAGACTCAATTAAGGTGATTGCCGCGTTGATACAGCATCGCGCCCGGGAAAGGCCGCTGTAACCGAGAGATCTATGCTTCTGGTAGCGATCAGGATAATAGGGAATGCACTGCATTATGTGAGAGACTCACAGTATGTTGGTATGAACACATATATCATAAACGGTGACAAGTGGAGCCCAGATGATTCGGAGGGACGGTGCGGAGTGGACACATGGACACACACGTTGAGTGACCAACGAGGGAGAGTATCTGGATTTTAGTTGTGAGAATTACAAGCACGATGATCGAGCTTACAATAGATAGAAAATACATGGGAGAAAATGAGTCGGCGGATGAGCTTATTAGTTATCATAGTTGTCACAGACAGAGGCGTTGAAAAGATAGGGCATGAGGACGCACACATGTGGAACAATAGACGGGACAGAGTGTATTTTTAAGAGTGTTTTTGGTCTGATGACTCTCTGAGGAAACTTACGCGAGAGATATCACAGTGTCACACAACACGGCTTGGGATCACGTGCAAGTGAGAGGTCTAGATCTCTATGTTGACAGTGTGGTGACTAGAGGATATACAATATGAGGATCGGATCATGGAGACGGCAACAGGATGTGACAGTTGTGCATCTAATTCGATGAATGTTATGAGTCTTATTAAAAACGGACGACATGGTACATAGACTTTGTCATAAGAGACATGACGTAATATGTATCACGCGGTTTACACAAGATTTTATATATGAGAGCACATATGATCAGTAGAAGAGAGATCGGTAGGAAGTATTCAGGTTGTTGCTAGGATGAGTGGTGGTTTGAGGTGGGAGCTGTGAATTAGAGTGCTGAAGGGAGGGTGTATGGTGTAGTTATCAGTAGTCGCGAATTGTGCGCAACAACAGTTCTTTGAGCTGTTTAAGTGGAGATTAAATTCTAGTCTCACATAATGGTATTGTTCTATGTGTCAGGTGAGTAGACAAGAAAAATGGGCATGTGAGTCACACTATAGAGATATTATGATTGGAGTAAGAGTCATAAGTACTTAATATTCAATGGCTGACTGATTAGTATGGCGATGAGAGAGATATTGTCTTTGATAGCAGGGACAACGAATAATCAATACAGTGACATGGGTGTGTCACCTGTGGTGTGTGAGTGTGTTAAGTCATTCTGTATAGGAGTGTATTGATACATGAGTCAAGTTAGTTTTAGATGGGAGTCTTCTTAATAGGGAGTATAGTGGGATGTGAAGTTAGTGATACTTAGGTGTTTAAATGCACATTGATTGTGGTTCGGTTTTTTGTAATGGACACACATGATAGTCAAGTGTCATGGTGAGAGGAGGTGCTAGGTGCGGTATACGGAGTAGATCAAGATGGACAGGGTGCACACTCATTGCGGGGTGTGATGTTTATTGCATAGATAACTAAGGGAGATTTAAGATGTATAGACTCTTCTCTCATAGTGATAGATATGTAGGTGAGACGGATATGTATTGTGGTTACAGAGTGACTATGCGCTGGTACACAGAGTTGTAGTGCACACTTCTAACTTGGCACAGATACAGTCAGGGTGGATCACATTTCGGAACGGATTCATAGGTGCTCTGTATAACACGAGATGGGCTGCGGCGATGTACTTGTATTAAGGATGGACGAAGATTTGAGTAGCATATCAGTGCTTCTAGACGGAGAGGTCTCTAGTACATAGACTGCACATGAACAGTCTAGAAGGTACTGGTGGATCTATGTATCGCATGGGGTTAACAACATGGACGGGGGTACAGTGGTATCACAATAGTAGGTAGGGATTAGGGGTCAGTAGTCTGCTCAGAAGCGCGTGAAGAGAAGTCTCGTGAGACGCATCAATGTGACAAGTCTCTACTGGGGACTGACACACGTGAACACAGAGATTTTATGTGTAGTACAAGGCGCTCATACTTCTTTGGAGGAGGGGACATCATTCGATAGTGATAGCGAGGCGGTGTATGTTTGGACACAAGACGGACACAATGAAGTTAATGTTGACAATGGAGCACAATTACTCATATCACATGGGTAATAGTGCACTAACGTGGAATGAGTACACAGCGCAGTGAGCACTATTGAACAGATGGATGTGTGCGTCCAGAGCTATTTGGGTTCAGATAGAGTAGGTTAGATGGCAGGGAAGGGATGTGTGTTTTTTGGGGGGATTGTGTGATTTATGAGTGAGACAGGGGATTGCTGGCGTGAGATCATGACATTTAGAGATGAATTTTGGGGAGTGGAAAAGGCAATTGGTGTGTGTACGGTAGACGAGGATCTATGATAAGGTTTAGTCATTGGATCTAGGGGTAAGGTGGTGCACAGTATTTGGTGTGTTGGAGTTGAGGGGGTTGAGGCAAGGATATAAACAGTATGTGAAGAGGGGTAGTGCATGTGAGCATGTGTTTGAGAGATGGGTGGAAATTAGGTGGAGTGGGGGGTAAAATATGGGTAATGGGTGGGGGAAAGAGGAATTGTTGGTGTGTTGGGGTGGGTTTAAGGTGGATGTGATATGGGTAAGTGGAAAATGTGGAAGGAACACAGTTACATGTTTATTGAGTAAGGGAATCATTGTGGAATGGGACAATTAATAAAGCGAAAGGGTGTCTTTGGTTGGTGAGAGGTGAAGTTAGTACAGGAAGGAAGATGTAATATTATGTGTTAATGGAAAGTGGTGGATGGTGTAGGAATTGTGGGTGGGATTGTATGAAGTTGAAAAGTGTGAGATTTTAGATGAATATGGATTGGGGGTGTAAATGTGAAGTGATAGTTGTGTAGGGATAGGTGATGGAGATAAATGTGAATGGTGGCTGAGATAGGTGTGTGCTCATGGGGCATCTTACTTATTAGTGGGAGAGACTACTGTGTTGAGTGAAGAATTCTAGAGGTGACGAGCTATGGGTAGTCATACAGACGAAGTGAAGGGATCTCACACAGACCGAGTAGTGGTGATATCTTATGAGGGAGTGCACTATATGATACACAGGCGAGGAGGAAGTGGGAACAAAGTGTAGTAGGTTCTTCATCTAGTGTGAACTTTCAAAGACACATGGTAGAGAGATAGTGGGGAGGGGGTACTAGAGGGGAGGGTGTTTTTTTGTGACAGGTGTGTTCGATAGCAGATGTGTTAGATTAAGAACACGAGTTTATATGGATTGCGAGTTAGTGAAGGAGATAACAGTTAGGAGGGGACAGCGAGTTGTCAACAGAGATAGAACGGATCTGTTCTTCTTCATGAACGGTGTGACGACAGGGACACACATGAGTCACTGATAGCGACTGATTGTAAAATTGATGACACTGAGCACATCAAGATAACAGACGAGAAGTATATGTATGTGATATATAGTAAATCTCTGAGTCTTACTGTGTACTTCTATCAGTGTGTAACAATTGAGGGACATATGTATCTCTCGAGGTTAAAGAGGTGAGTAGTGTAGAGCGAGAAACATTGTGCACACTTGAGTGTGTATCGAGGGGAGCAGGAGACTGGTGGTACTCACATATGTCTTGTGATTGAGATTGTGCGATAGGTTAACGATGAATGTCTTTAGGTACGCAGGGTTCTGTATAGGGAGGATTTATATCTAGGTGAGATGATTACAGTTTATGATTTGGGAGCGCGTGTTGAATTTAATAGGAGAAGGGAGTAAGCGAGCATGAGGTGGTTATTTCAAGATAATCATAGGAGGGGATGATCTGATTTACATACAAATGGATACACAGATCATTCTTTATAGTGGCGGTAATCAGATCGTGAAGGGATACATATGAGTTGTTACCTGAGATATAGCTTGAAGCGAGAGAGAGTGAGAGAGTGTGACTTCGTAGGTTAAGTGGACACTAGATTAAGGCATTTGTACTACAACTAACTGAGAGCGGATCAGAACAGGGTGGAAGGGTTGGTTATAGAGGGGTGAATTGATTTAGGATACAACGGTTCTAAGCGGCATGGTACTAGAATTCTGATATGTTGGAGGTGGTTATTAGTGTTTCAAGTGAGTGGGGTAAGTGGAGGTCTTAACTACTATTGAGTATTGGGACTCTATTATGTCACTTCTTGTTGTTATGAGGCGGATTCGGAGACTGGTCTCTACAGAAGATAGTTGGACGAGAGAGTGCATTGATTGAGTTGAACACGAGGAGATGAGTGATGTCATAGGCGAGACATTAATAGAACGGACGACACAGTATTGAACAGCACTATTTGTGTAATGGGTGACCGATGGGTGGTAGCTATGTTGTATGAGATACAAACACAGATACTGATGCGACAGTCTCAACTTGATGTCTAAGTGTGTGAAGGTTCTACACGCAGTTGAGAGTATAGGGCTATTGTAAGTCTTAGGTCTAACAATTTTTAGTGAATAACGACACAGCTATTAGAGATGGGGGTAAGGATGTACTACGAGAGGTGATGAGGAGTGATAATAGTCATGGCATCTGGCACAATCAATAGAGCACCTCACTACTGGGTGTAGACTGTGGACTTTGACTCTCTTTGACCGGAGCAATTGAGGGTAACTAGGAGATGATAGTGACGGTGATTGTGTGTTATGTGATTACATAGGGTTTTAATTTGAAGTTCTAGCATGACGACCACTCCTAGAGGAGGTTTTGGTGATTTGCGTGGGTACAGCAGGAGATAGTCAGATGAGAACATGTCTATTTGACTAACAGCGTTAGGAATGGAGTGGAGATGTTCACAGTACGGGATTTATTATGTATGTCACACAGTATGAGTGGTGGAGACGGATTAGAACACATATGTACTCTCTTTCTCTATGTAGATTAGGTATAGGTAGCGGTGATAGATGCTAATGGATGGGTCTAAGAGTTGGAGGTATAAGAGGATGAGGACAACTTACTTTGATGGACATTACGTATGAGACTGTGTGAGATTACTGTGGCATAATATACATAGTGTTCTGAGGATATTAGATTTGAACTCAATAGGGTGGAGGGTACAGGAAGGAGAGATGCGAGAATTTATGGATTGAGGTAGCGTTCTGAGTAACAGGGAAGAGACTTACAAGAGTTTGGCAGGGATAAGTGCGTAGGCACACAAGAACGGTGATGTGTTATATGGTCTGTTGTGAATAGACTTTGTTGAGGTATGACATTTGATAGATTCATCAAGAATTGGTGTAGAGGCGTGGAGTAGAAAGTTGGTGAGAAGCGAGAACAATTCTGGTTTCTCTTTTTAATTCTGATCTGTTATGAGTAGAGGACGAACATTTGAGAAAATTTGATTATGTGATATTTAGGGTAAATAGATTGTTAGATTTATGTTGATCTTGGAGGATTGTGGTACTTGGACAGGTACAAAGCAGACATGTTATGGAACACAGGCGGGTATATAGGTCGGGTGTGGATAGAGTAGTTAAGTCTCAAAAGTATATGTGTACTACTCTGTGTCTGTAATGAGCAGGCATGGATTGTTGTGGAGTCTTATATGAGGACGTGATATGGTTTGTTGAGTCTGTATTTATGAATTGGATGGGAGGGTGATGGGACACAAGGTGTTAGATGAGATATGGTCTTGGTAGACAGGAATGAGACATGAGAACACAGGTCTTGGTAGGCATTGAGTTATCAATAATATATAGAGCACACACACGTTGTATCAGTACTGTTTATGGATATTAGCAAGTTGGTTGGAGGAGCATAGTGGCGTCATGGGAAGAAGTTATGTTGGAGTTTTGATTGGTACTTGATAAATATGTGGGGGGATCTGTTCTTTGTGACGTGAGTGTCTAGTTAGATGGAATAACTGTTGATTAGACAGTGGAGTTTGTCGATGTCAGCGGGGGGGGGGTGGACGGATTGGGTGCGTTCATGGTAGGATGAGAGCACGGTATTAGTTATCTAGATGTGTGTTAGTTGCGCGAGTTGGAAATGGGGGACATCTTAGGTTAAGAGGTGGGGGATCTTGTTATATTGTGAGGTATATTGAGTGGGGGACGGCTAATGGGGTTCTAGAGTCGAGGAGGAGTGACATGTATGGGACACTTTATGACATGATACACATGTGATGAGAGGGGTACACAGAGGATATTAAGAACAGGGGCATGATCATGGTCTTAAGAACAGTTATATCGAAGAGTATAGGTGACAATGTGGTTGAGTGGTGTGGGGGTGCACCGAGTATTATTGAGGTGGGATAGATAGTGTATGGGAGTCTATCTGGCTTAAGATTACTTGGAGAACAGAGGTCAGGGAGTGTGACAGAACGGTAGAGTCTATGATGGTCTCAGGAGGATGAGGATGTTCTATAAGAACTCATACTTTGTTTGAGGGGAGTTTTTTGGATTGTTATAGTGAGGGTTTTGTGCGATAAGAGGGAGTCACAAGATTATGTAGGTGTGTCATCTGAAGTGGTCAGATGACAGTATGACAGCGAGGATTCTTTGGAGGATGTATAGTAGATTGTTGAGGAGGGATGTAGTTGAGACACTGGGTCACTGTATGTCTGCACGCTGTGTGATAGACATGACAGAGATCTCTGTGATGTCTACTAGAGACAGGATGGGTGGGTGGAACGATATGTGTCTGTGTTCTATTTGTTCTTTCCTTTCATGATGTGGCGCGGGAGTCATGAGAGGTTATGATTGGTTGGGAGTTGTTAGAGATTTTGTAGGAAAGGTTGGTGGGGATTTGTTTATGAGTGGATAAGGGAGACAGGGAGTCACAGTGTGTGTTAATTGTGACTACACGACACACCTAACTAGTGTCACGTGGAGGATGAGATTGTGTTTATGAGGGTGCTGTCAGGCGGAGACAGATATCGATAGCAGGGAGGTGTATGAAGGTGGGGGGTTGGAGGAGGTTTATGAGGGATGATATAGAACGACACAGGAGGAACAATGGGAGTTATGATTTGATTACACACTATTAGATCGGTATGCACTGGGAGAGTCGAGAAGTGATAGGCAGAGTTTGTCACAGTCATGGTGGTGAGTGTCTTATTCGGTCAGTGAGCTGGTTCTTCTAAATAATTTGAGGTGTGATGTAGGGACTGTATGAGGTTATACACGTTTGGCACACACAGTAGATGTGGGGGAGGACAAGAAATATTGGTCTAGTGTGGTGATGGACATCGAGACAGAGGATAGACTATTGGTGTAGAGAGTGAGATTTTAGGTGATTCTGTTTCAGGTGGCAACTTATTGATTTTAGAGAGTAACAATTCCTTCTATATTTGGCTGTTTGGAGCAGGATATTTAGGTATCACATTTGGGTGAGCGGGAGTTAGTTGGCAGCTTTTCATAGTTATACACAAGTTTATTGGCTGGTAGGACACATGTGAGACATTCTTGACATGATATTCTGGCGAGTAGGGGTGTTGGAGCGAGATAGTTGGATAGACTCTGGTGTGGACAATGTGTGGAGGTCTCTGGAGGGTGTAGTCAGCAGAATCAGGAGCGGATGAGAGGGATGACAGAGTAGATGAGGCATGAGGGACAGAGATCTGAGTATGGGGGATTGACAGGTATACAAATAGTTGAAATGTACACACTATTGTACTACGCAACAAAGCACTTACACAGACGAGATCTGTTTGAGCTATGCACTTTTTACATGACTTGAGTGTTTGCAGTGTGAAGTACATAGCGATTGTACTGACTAGAGGAGCGAACTAGAGGTAGAGTTTTAGGGGTGGAGTCATCTACAAACACTGGGCAAGTCACACAAGTGGGTGTACGTGCGAGATGTGAGCTCAATTACTGTACTTTAGGATATTTGATGTCACAACTAATTACATGGGATCACTGTCTTGGGGGGATGATGACTCAGTTGTCATGGACTGATGATACTTCACGGACATGTACCTGACTGAGTTATGTGAGGTACCTAGAGAACAGTGTGGGGAAGGGCGTATATCAGGAGGCTGACACAAATGTGAATGAAGAAATACGGGACAGGTCTATAGTGTGTCACTAGAGTAGCGGTGTGAGTTTCAGGTGTATATACTACATTGTGTGGGATGTGTTTTTGGGAGTAGACATACTGTTGGAACTAGGGACAGTCATTGTGATTAGACACTGTATATATGAGGTGTTTTGGGTTGCATTGATTGTGTGATATATGTACTCATACATAGGTCGAATAGAGAGTGCGAGGGCGGGAGAGTAGGTCATACAAGTCAATTGGTTGGGATCACACTTACGATAAGTTGCAAAGAAGGAGGTGATTAGTGAGTTTTGTCTGAGTAGATATGAGAGCATGACTCTAGAGGACACCGTGTGTATGGGCTATAGACTGTTATACTGTGAGGAGTACATGTCGTTGGACACGTTATGGTAATCTAACACGAGTTATACATATACAACATAGATATGTTGACTATTATGCTGTCTGTGGTGTTTATACAGACTTTTGGAGTGCGTGTAAAAATAGTTCTGAAGTGGCTAACTGTGAGTCAGGAATCAATTGGTTGATGAGCGTGAGTGTGGCATGATGCGTTGTGGGGGGTGCACTTGTATAGGGGTGTGATACGGTGAGGGTAAGATATTAAGTATGTACAGCAAGAGACACAAGTAGATAGTCTGTGTTTATCACATAGTAGGACACGTGTCGAAGAGATGATGAAGCACTGATATAAATTTTGAGTGTAGAGTTGGAGGGTACTACAGGATAGAGATGGTTGTGAGGGGCACAAGAGAGACATTTTAGGATGAGGCACCTGCGACTTTTGGTTAAGTAACGTTTTCTGAGAGGTACTAGTGGTTCAGTATTATGAAATGGGAGACAGGAGGAGGGGGGGTAGACAGTTTAGTTGGATTCAGGAGCGATTTGTGTATTGGTTCATTTATGTGATGAACTTGTTGGTTTTAGGAGAGACATCAATAAGTACGTAGTATATTACGACGCGAGATAGTCAAGATGCAACATGACGTAGGGATACGTCAAAACTGTTTTCAGGTTATAAGATATTTTAGGACATGTGTAGGATAATGTGGTCAGACATACATGTAAAGTAAGAGAGTGTAAGGTGGTTAGTAGAGTAAAGATGTCTGCGACTGACATGTGATAAGCAAAAGAGGTGACATCTTCTCTGTCTACATTCATATCGGAGAGAAGTATTACAGGGAGAGTGTGGGTAGATATGTGTCACATCTTTCATGTGAGAAGGGATAACACTTATCGACATTAGATGTGGGCAGAAGGTTGGATTGACTTTTCAGGTGATTTTGGATTTTCTATTCTATGCATATGACAAGTACAGATTTTTTGGAAGACAGATGAGGGATATTGACATTCACATGAGACTTTGGGGGGTGTATGGGTTTTACAACAACTACTTTATGATGCGGAGAATTAGTGAATTGGATCACATCACTTTCTCAGATCTTCTCAAGTGCAGACATAGTGACATTAACAGTCTGATATTCACGGTGTTATATGGTATGATTCACACATATCTGTTAGGCATCAGCACTAGAGAGAGACCAGTATCTTCACATTATAGATTAGATGAGATCAAGTGATTAGTTTCACACGTACAGTTATACTTGCGAATTAGGAGGAGAAAGTAGAGTAGGTGGAGAGGTGTTGTGAACAATCACTGAACTTGGGAGTAAAGATTTAGTGTACACATTAAACTGATAGATTTAACGAAATAGGTAAGAGTTGCGAAGAGAACTGAGGTACACATATCAAGCGATAGAAGATGTAGATATCTTGATTGATGTTATAGTAGTGTCAAATGATGACTTATTGGTTGAATGCACACTCTGGTATCAGTGCAACATGATTCGTGACATAAGAGGGTTGTGGAGGTACACTGTGATGTTCCACACGTGTGTCTTGCTCTTGCCATGTCTGTGTGCAGATCTAGATAGAGATGAGGTGAACAGGAGGGGTTGCGACAGAGCTTAGGTGAGGAGTCATGACAAACAATAGACATAGACTATGTGGTTACTCTATGTCTTTGTACGATATTTATATACATAGAGTAGTGAACTGTACAGTCAGTGAAGGTTTGTCACACTAGATATAGTTGACATAGGAGAAGGGAGTGGCAGGTGTGCATTCTGGATGACAAATTGTATCTATGACGAGGAGGGTAAGAATGCATCACACGGGTTCTAGGGGAGAGGAATGAGACTAATGAGTTAGGCACGCGTGTGAGGGATGCATATTAGGTCACAGATAGACGGTAGGATGTTGGTCTACAGAGGTGTATATGACTGGGGACGACACGAGACACAGGAGCAGGTGCAGAGGGAGGCTCACAGCATCTGAATAGAGCGATAGGAGTATACAGCAGTGCATAAGGGTACTAATTCTTCTGTCAGATGTTTCAAGGCGAGCGTGACAAGAGGATTGATGAGTTTACTATGTGTTAATAGTACATTACTCGCACATGGCGGCATGAGAGGGAGATATTTTGTAAGTTGAGGACACAGTGAGTGGAAAAGATATACCAATGACACACTTGTAGTAACGGGTATCGTGGATGGAGGGGGATGGGAAGTGAGAATTGTTAATAAAAGTAGGGAGATAGGAGGGATAATGAGGTGAGAGGGATGGTATCTCTCTATGGATGAGATATGTGAAAGGGAGTGTTATATGAGGGGATTAGGATGGTATAAGTTGGTGGATAAGGGTTGGGTGAGGGTTTGATGTAATAGGGTGGATAAAGATAAGAGGTTGGTGGAGGGGGTGGAAGGGGGATAAAATGGGAGGGGTGAAGTGGTGTGGAATGTAGAAGTGGGTTGAGATGTTGAGGGGGTTGTGAAAGATAGTTGGAAGTGTTGATGGAGGGAGGGGGTAGGGAGGGTTGTTGAGAGTGGGGGTTAGTGAGGTGAGGTGATGGGATTAGGATAGGTGTTGAGTATGGAGGAATGTTGGTTTGAGAATAATAGGATTGTAGGTATGGGGTTGGTAGGGTGGTGGTGGGTGAAAGGGTGTAAGGTGTATATTAGGTATTGAGAGGGGATGATGGAGGGATAGTGATTGAGGGGGAGTGGGTTGAGGGTAGTGAGGGTGAGGGGTGATGATGGGTTAAGGTAGATTATGTTGTATAGTAGAGTGAGGGAGTGAGAATGTTGAAGGATGTGTTGGAGGTGGGAATGGGGTGGGATGAATTAGGGGGGATGATTTTGGGTAAGTGGTGAGGGGGAGTGGGAGGGTGGGTATGGGATATAGGGAGGTGATAAGGTGGTGGTATGGGAGGGTGGATTTGGAGTTGTGGGTTGGGGGTGGGAGTTAGGGGGTGTTAGGTGAGGTTGGATTTGGATGGATTGTTAGTGATAGGTGTGGGGTTGTTGGGGTAGATGGGAGGGGGGGTATGGAGATTGTATAGTTGATGGAGTGGGTGGTTGTAGGGATTATGGAGGGGGTGTATGAGGGGTGAGGGATTGGTATTGATGGGTGGGTGGATGGGGATAGTGGGGTTGTGTAGATATGGAGGGGGGGGTGAGAGAGATTATTATTATTAGGTGGTGGTGGTTTTGTGTGTGTGTATATATGTAGGGGTGGTAGGTAGGATAGTGAGGTTGTGGTGGTGTGGGTATTGTGGTGTTATGATTGGTGAGTTGGGATTTGTAGTTTTAGTGGTGTATGATTTGGATTTATGGGGGTGTTATAGGGAGGAGTGTGGTAGTGAGTGATTGGGTGTTGATTGGTAGTGAGGTTAGATTTGTAAGTGATGGTGATGGATGATAGTGATTATTGGAGGTGTGGGATAATGGGAAAGGTATTGATAGGGGGTTTTAATTGGGGATGTATTTGGTGTGAGTTTTTGTTGAGGTTGGGAAGGAGTAATATGGTGTTTGGTGTATGAGGTTGGGGGTGTATGTGGTTGGGTTGGGTGGTAGGTTTTGAGAGGTGGTTGGTGGAAAAGCGTTGAGTTTGTTGATGAAGTTTAGGGGATGGGTGGTATTTAATGAGGAAGGTATGGGGTGAGTATGTATAGTTAATTGAGGGTTTGGGAAAGAGATTTGACAGGAAAGTGTGTGGTTGGAGTGATTGTATATTGGATTTGGATAGAATTAATAAGTAAGGAATAAATGAACAGTAAGAAGGGTGGGGCAAAACAGCGGCTTGCGCTGAATACATGGAGATGCCTGCACGACAGAAGACAGCAAACAAAGGCTTCATAAAGAAACGACAACGAACGAATGAATCTCAGGCATACGTTAGGGCTCTTAACCAGTTTATAGCAAAAATAGGCGATGCGCATATAATAGGATCATGCTGTGGTGCCAAAGGAATAAAAGTAAAGAAGACTGAGCCGGGAGAATCCAGTGAGAATGCTGAACTATTACTAATTAGGTGTCATAGAAGAGTGACAGCTGTGCATCTAGCAAGGAGCATCTGTGCACTGACCGGATGCGCTAAAGAAGGTCGCCAGACGAGAGCAAGTAGGTCGGATAGAGAAAGGACAACTGACAAAAAGAATTATTGAGGGAGTCGTATCATATAATGCTGAACCACGGCGGTGTATAAGTTCTCAATTTATGCTTTGTTGCTGGGATATTACTACTTTGGAAAGAGCCTGGGAAAGCTAGTCCGATAGCTGGACGCTTACAAGTAAAAACATCGAAGACGTTACCTCAATTAAGAGATATGAGAACGTCTAGCGTAGAGTGGCTAAGGAGCGGCTGAGCACCGACTTGCCGAGTTGGAAGGAGAGCTAGAAAAGCTGAAACGTATGAAAATGGAAGGGGACATCAAACAGTCGAGGAGTGCATGCATAACATTAGACTGCTGAGGACATCGCAGCATATGAGTCAGATGCGGGCAGATACTGTAGTCCTGTTATGGTGCTAAGATTTTAGTATTTTGGTAGACTGGCTGGAAAATGCCAAGTGAAAGGTCTGGAATCCTATATTGAGTTGGCGTCACAGACGTTGCAGACGATGTAGTTCCGACGATGACAATGTGCTTCGTTGACAATGGACTTCTGTCCGAAATTGTGAATCAGAGGTCCTGTTGTATGCTGCCGAGCCATCTGGTGGTGTGGTATTTCTGGCACTGGCGATGAGCATAATTTACCCATATCGGGTTGTGTGAATCACTTCGCACGGGTTCCTTTCTTCTGATAAACGGAACTAGTAGGCCAAGTTGATCTTTGCAGCGGGGCTCTGTCCGGTTTTATCAGAATTCGCCGGAGGTTCCAGTGCTGAATAAGTACATATGGGGCGTCAGGGAGTCGTGCAGGGAGCTGTTGTTCGCAAAATTTCTTTTCTTCATAATTAAACTACGAAATGCCAATAAATGTCAACCCTTGCCTATTAGTGGTAAACGTATTGCACATCAGTCTCCCATGGGATCTACATCATTGTGGTGTAGTGATGAAGCCCGCGAGGCAGGTGTCATCGTACGGAGCAATTTATATTCCTGGATAACATGCCTCCATGCCGCCAATAAAGCGAGACATGAGTTATTTCGTCTTAGGAGGGCGCTGAGCAACACTGAGGCGTATGCGTTCTTCAGGTTATATAAAGCAACCGTTAAGCCACATATGGAGCGTTCTGTTCAGGCCTCATCACCATACCTCCGGAGTGACATCGTGTGTATAGAAAATAAATAAATAAATAAATAAATAAATAGGTATATTTCTAGACCTGCTAGAGGCTGCACCCTAAAGGGTTCAGATCAAGGCTTACATTAATCCGATGCTCTTGCATGGAAGTAGGCAAAATATAAATATATGTTCATCGTTAGAAATTCCAAATGCATTGGCACTGTTTGGTATACAGCTACTGGGTATCAGGCGCCCACCTTGACGTTTTCTGGTTCCTTCGGGCGATCTTGAGCTCCTTGTTCTTTTATTGTGAAAAACTTCGAGGAGTTGTGCCTTTTCTCCTTGGAACAGAATCCAATTCGCCGAAAGTTCACTTTAAATTGATCGCACATTAATTGGCCACTCAGTTGCCCCAATTGTTGTTGCGCACATGGAAGAAATGAGTGAAGGGATTATAAGGCATACGAAAAAGTTAAAAAAAAAAATTTCGATAAATGCAAGCAAGAATAGAAACAATTTGTTAAGAGAGAAAATAAATCTGCGTGCTTCAGTAGAAAAATACCAATTAACAAAAAAATAGAGCCCTACTTTTCTTACGCTGATATTGCTCTCCGGCGCGAAATTTCAACCTGAGTTATTCTCAGATAAAAGAAAATGCCCTTCTACAGTTACAATACCGCTTAAAGTAGCACAACATTGCACTGATCTGGACCAGCTTTAGCTTTTGAATACGCTGAAATCAAAAGCAACACAATACGTGCAGTATTTTGCGAGTTATTCGCAATTAAATGATGGTCTACGAATAAGGCCATTTTTATTTTTCGCTAAAAATGGCTTTCTGCTTTGCAAGCAGATAGCAGAAAAAAGAAAAAAAACATAAAAAGTAGGGAAGCGGCATATGATCTAGATGGGCATGGCTATCCAGAAATGCTCTAATTAGCCCGTAATACCCTGCGACAACTACGGGCTGCGCAGGTGGCCGAAAAGTAAACTTTGTAGGCATACATGATAAATATATGCAAATAAGGGATGGTTTTGCGCGAAAACACTAGAAATCCAGCAAGGAATATTATATCAACATGGGAATCCAGGGGAGCCTGTAATTAACTCACGGTTAGAAGGCCACGGCATACCGTTTTCAGGGGATACTGAGCCACATAAACAACCAGTAAAATAGAGTTTAGCATTTTTTAAGCCTCTAAGCTTTACTAAAGCTTATAACAAGACCGCATGAGCCAGGTCTACCTGAGTAAACCAGGGGGTCTTTCAGATCGGCTGACAGATTTCGGCCTGCAAAATAGACACATTACTTGGCTAAACATCACAAGATTTATCCCTTAGAGCCGATTTTCTATATTCATGAGGCTCTGTCACTAACATCAGTGAGCTACAGGAGCCTGTCACCAATAATAAAGAAATAAGCATGGGAAAATTTAGTAAAATTTAGCTAATTGCATTTGGGCGTGAAATCCGTTTTGGTCTACATTGGTTGGGCTTTAACAGCTCTACTTCTGGTGGTTGAGCTTGCTCACACTTGAGTTATTGTTATACCTCGTGTGTAGATGCACACTATTGTGCAGCTCTTTGATGAATTTTGATTTATTTCTCTCCGTTCTTAAGTTCCGAAGATAGTGCCGGCGGTGTTCATCCAGATGGCAATGTTAACTGGTACTCTAATGTCACGCCGACTATTTCTTTTGTGATTTGCCTGGCAAGAGCTGTTCTATCACCCGATGCAAAGAGCGATAAGGTAAATCAGGAGTAGAATAGTAACAAAAACCAGTGGGAGCTGGTCGTTCACCCACCATTACGCATAACGCATGGTAGGCTTTGGAGCCAGCTAAAAGATAAATGATACACGGGCGGCCAAGATAAGAAAAGTGGTGGTGGAAAGTTTCTGGTGCTCCAGCCAGCCAGTGTGACAGGGGCCTCTCTGTCGTTGGTTGGCTTTCGTGCCAGTGAAATGAAATCTGGAAAGGAGAGTGTTTTACGAGCAAAAGCAGTTAAAGAAGAGGATCTGGTTTTCATTATGACTGTCTACTAGTGTTGCCAATAGCGAAAGGCACATGTATACCAGATAAAGCTAAGTATATGGGGCCAAGAGAGAATAAGTGGAGAGCAAAATGTCTGATTCTTGGGCCTAGAATTTTCAAAGTACGCTCTTTGTCAACAATAAGAAAGATATATGTTTTATTTTGCTGTTTACCTACTGATAGTGTTTGGAAACTGCTGAGTATAGTAACTAGTGCTCAGACTTAATGAAAAAGCTTCAATTAGGGCCCGCTGGCAACCGACATCTAGGAAGACACATAAAGGTTCATTTAAAGCCGGCATTTAGACGATTTTGGACAATTCAAATGCTAAGCTTGGGTGCATCAGCAGCAGAAAACGCTTTCATCATCCTATGCAAGGCTTAGGTCTGGTAGCATGCGTTTACTAGGAGTACCATGGAGGTCATAAGCCTAATACTTTTTCCACGGATCCAGTGGTCAAGAGGTTGGAAGTGATAAATGTAAGTCTGAAGAGAAGGAATGAAGATGTAGATAAGAAATAAGGAGTGAAGGAAGAGGTCGTTGAAGAATAAGATAATATTGTATTCGTATGATAATCTTAAAACCTGGAAAATGGGTGCGACAGATACCGTGCAAGTCTCTTAGGTGCTAGAATGGTAACCACAATGAATGTGGATGAGTTTTGAGCTCAAGGTGCTTAGATGTCTTGAACTACATCTTGGAGTCCCTCAAGCTACAAACAGGGCCAGTTGCAAGAGTGTGTCTTGCGAATCGCAGATTCCGAAACTTGTCACTACGATGATGGACTTGTCAATCGGTGGAGGTCCGGAATGAATTATTAACTATAGGATAGACGGACACTTCGGGACGGTAAATGGAAAACATGCAATCGGTTTCGCATAACCTTCATCACCTATGGCAGCGGCGCCACATCACTGTCACATGTAGGGTCACAAAGCACAAGTAGGGCTCACTGCTGCGAATTCATTGCATCTGTCTTCCGTTAACAGTAGGTTGCAGGAAGCTCACCCCTTCAATTAAATAAATAAATAAACGGTATATTCTCTGTAAAACGAGACACACCTCTAAAGGCATGATCAACTATGCATACAAGCATAGCTTCTTTGGAATATTAAAACATTTCTTTTCAATGAAAGGAAGAAACGAAAAGATGTAGTCCATATGAGCGAGCATATTGACAGGTGATAGTCAGATCTAGGACCATGATTGCGCTGTGGCGCGCAAAAGCTGTTGCTTCAAGAACCAAGTGGGGGGTAAATTTGCCATGTAGTGATCCATGAGCACAGGAGCCCAAACAAGGTTTAGTGCAAGCAATGACCATTACGAAGCCGGGATGATCTGTACTGCACTAAAGCATTCTTCATAGCAGAATTAGTTGCACAGGTTGTATGTAGGAGGCTGAGGACTGCGTCAGTGTGAAATGTATAGCTGTGACTTCATTTTGTGGCGAGTCACAACCGCCACGTTGCAGTGTTGTTAAGCGGATATTTGTGGCTTTTTATAGAGAGAACGCTTGCCAGACGAAAACCCACCACGTCCTGGAACACTGTCGTATTTTCCGTTGAACTATAGTGCTAGTCGGCTATGCATCGTGTAGACCGATTTTGCACTCTATTATTCGCAGTCGGTTGAAAGCCAAAATTCATCCTTCGTTGGCCGAATGGCTTAGTAATGATCCGGCAGTAGTCGTTGAAGCCGGTCAATGATGTAGAAGAGTTGCAAAGCTGAATGAAACTGATGCAGGTGAGTAAACACATTGTTAATAGAGGCCTGCTTTTTTTATTATATTGTCCGGCTCGCAACGTGTGACCAACTATCCATACTGGACTTGTCATAGGGACGGTAAGTGCAGTTGTTTCTTGAGTCTGAATATGTCCATAACAAGAAGAAAGGCTATTCTCCGCAAAGTGGATTACGTTATCCCATTCACGTACTCAATGCTACGCGAACCAATAAGGCGGATTTCATACGTAATATAGTTTATATGCCTCACACGTGTCTCCTGGTATCCGTGATGTCACCTTCCTCTTATGAACCATGTCATGGTATCCATACGCCTGTATTCTCGATCTGGCACGCTGTCTCAGCAAAGTCATCACGTGTGCACTGTCGCTAGTCATCGACATCAATCTGCCATTACACTTAATGCGTCTTTCCATTGCAGGCGCCTGTTGAGGCAGTTCCACGGTCATGGTCCCCCGCGTGTTTCAAGGATCCACAAACCATTTCTCAGTGTTCTCGAATTGTGGGTAACGAGCCATGAAGCAGCTCACCCACGAGGTCGGGAATATTTGTGAATGGTTTAAACATCATATGTCTGCCGTGTGGCCAATCCCCTTCGTGCCACAGTGGGTACATCGAAGTCAACCAAACTCCTTGCAATACCAAAGGTTAGTAACCTTTTGTGAACATCCCATTCCTACCTGTGGCGTGCGTACATTCCATCACCCACCGTAAACGTTTATCACCGTAAACTATGACACGCATAAGTTTGTTTCCAGCAACTAATTTCCGCGTACTCATCTCTCTACATAGTATGTGCCCTGTCGTTCAGGAATGATGCCTCTGGTCGGCACAAGCGATTATAATCACAAGGAAGAGGTAATGCAGCCCAATGGACTGCTGACTTTTCAACCGATGGGTAGACTGCTTGTTTCTTAGAAA
>OX104064.1:229420713-229539386 GCA_944474145.2 Dicrocoelium dendriticum
TGGGGGGCTTGATGTTGATGATGATGATTGATGATGATGATGATGATGATGATGATGATGATGGATGATGATGGATGATGATGATGATGATGATGATGATGATGATGATGATGATGATGATGATGATGATGATGATGATGATGATGATGATGATGATGATGATGATGATGATGATGATGATGATGATGATGATGATGATGATGATGATGATGATGATGATGATGATGATGATGATGATGATGATGATGATGATGATGATGATGATGATGAGGAGGAGGTGGAGGAGGAGGAGGAGGAGGAGGAGGATGGGATGATGATGATGATGATGATGATGATGATGATGATGATGATGATGGATGATGATGATGATGATGATGATGATGATGATGATGATGATGATGATGATTGATGATGATGATGATGATGATGATGATGATGATGATGATGATGATGATGATGATGATGATGATGATGATGATCGATGGATGATGATGATGATGATGATGATGATGATGATGATGATGATGCTGATGATGATGATGATGATGATGATGATGATGATGATGATGATGATGATGATGATGATGATGATGATGATGATGATGATGATGATGATGATGATGATGATGATGATGATGATGATGATGATGATGATGATGATGATGATGCTGATGATGATGATGATGATGATGATGATGATGATGATGATGATGATGATGATGAGGATGGGATGATGATGATGATGATGATGATGATGATGATGATGATGATGATGATGATGATGATGATGATGATGATGATGATCGACTTCTTATTCAGGTACAATGCGCTCTCGAAATCTGTACTTAACCAAGGGGGCTTCTAGGTAATTCTTGAATCCTGATACCGATTCCGCCTCGACTATTATCTTGGGCAAACTGTAACAATCACACACCAATCAATCCTCGGAGCATAGAACTTAAGCTACACGTTTCAGATCTGGCACTACAAAATTGTGCCGGTGCCCGCGAATGTTGTTTGATGCGCGAACTCGGAGCAGTGACCTCAACATGTGAGGATGTGAATGTGTCAGCTTATACACCGTAACGGCGCTTCGCTGCCGCGCGACCACCACCAGTCGCGCGCGGGCTGAGTATACCGCGAGGACGCCCACCCCTACGCGGATTCGAACCGGCGACCTTATGGTTGGAAAGCAAACGTGCCAACCACTCGGCCACCGGCCGAGGATGTCCCAAGTGAGCTATCAGGTGCACCATAGTAAAATCAACCGACGATACGACAAGGCGTACAGCCCCAGATGTCTGCATCGGTCGTGGTACTTCAAACCCCATAAACTAGGCGTGAGGCTGGTAGCCCCCTGCTTGGAAAATTCCAATCTTTGTACCTCTCCACTTGTGATAGGACCATAGGCGGGTGATCCGTTCTCGAGCATCAGTCTTATGATAGGAGAGAGGAGGCTAGTGACAATCTTTTCAGACCAAATGTACTGGCTGCGTTTGAGAGCAATCCGTTTGCGTATAGGTTTTCCGTGGTGTCCACCGGATTCAAAGCGCAGCGTGAGAGTACGCCGAGATACTTCACAGGTGTTGGATATAGCGGCTGCACGTTCAAACTGTACGTGCACTCATCACCACCCCCAGGCTTATATATGGTGAGTGGATCGTGTTGACCGGCAGACCGACCTCTGCAGGCCACATGGGCAGACGGTCAAGGTCAGGCTGAAGTACTTCGCAGCTGTAGGGAACAACATTTTCCAAATATCCAAACGAATGTCACGATACCCAAGGAAGTTTGAGTGTGACCGTCAATTGTCCGTGTACACCAAGGTCAAGACAATTGCGATTAATGGCCATAGCCTTACCGAGCTTGACTACTTTTGGACTTGTTTTGCGGAAGATAATCACAAACGACAAGTCAGAGTCAAACTGATGATCTGTACCGAGTAGGTGTTTAGCGATCGATGAAGCTGGCATTTTGAAGCTTGGCACCGTCTGTCACCGTGTTAGTAAAGCATTTGGCAAAATGCTCGCCGAGCCGCTTATACAAATACTTAGATGACCTGATAATGTAATTGCTTCCGCAGCTGCAGACGACGTGGTAAGTGAAATGTATTGTGAAGGCGAACAATTTGGTATGCTTGACAGGAGGTGTTGACAACTTCTTTTGCCCAAAGAGTACACAGTTTGGCAGCACTAAATGTCTGTTAATAAGTACTGTGGCTACTTATCGAACTACCTTGCTACGACATCACCGTTGCATCGCAACTGCATACAGGTGGCCAGTTTTGATACGGTAAGGAGCTTTCTTAATTGTTCTACCCTATCGGGCGGCAATGGAAAGTGAAAAACTCGCAGAGTAACCACTTCCCCACAACATCTAAGTAATAAGTTGTAGTTGAAACTAAATTTTCGGGACCACAAATTCTACAGGCTTGTCTGGACAGGGTTTTGACGAGGCACCGTTTTTACTGAACCGGCGCAAACTACTGAACTTCTCGTCTAGTCCCGTCCAATGGCTTACTCATTAGACACGCCGCCGTATCCAGCCGTCTGCAATTCTTGCTAACAGTACATCTTACAAAGGCGAGACAACTGTTCGCTAGCTCACATGTATACTGGAATTTCCCATGTGCGCTGTTCCTCGTCTCCAGGAAAGGTCAGGTAGCATTCACGTTTGGGAGGATCACCACCGAGTCAACCAATTATCGCTTGTACTGACACAGATGCTCGAGGTGTGTTTCACAACGTGATTTCACCACTGACATGAAGAACCTGCCAGCGTAAGGCCAAGTGAACATCCCAGAAAAACCCCGTCCACCTATTAGTAGGACTCATCTTGGAGCAGGAAGTGAACACTGTCTATGGATAACCGAATTAAATCACCTATATTTCACGAGCAATGTTAAGGTTGCATTGTTCTCTGTCATCTCACATAAATATTCTACTGTTTCCCTTGGTGGGATGTTAGGAAAATATGACTAAACATCAAGATAACATATTGCATCGTCGACAGTGTTCATACTTTGCATGTGTTCGATCCATTCGAACAACGAAAAATCAGTTATAAGGGGCAAAAGATCGAGTGCTGGACAAGTTCCTTAGAATGGCAGGAGTGAGGACTATAAAAGCATACGTCAGAAATGACGGTGAAATAAAGATAGTTGCCTTTTATGCGACTCCTTAAACTCTAACGGTTTAACGGATGAGGTCTCTTTGTGGGTCTCTCACGCCCGGGTAGTGTTTGCTAATCTCCGTCATCTATGGCGTCACCATGACCTGAGTCATCACTTGAAAGGACGAGCCTACATTGCCACGGTGAGACGGGGCCTACTACTCTACGGTTGCGAGAAGTGGCCTGTTCGCGCGAAGGACGTTCAGAGGCTGTCTACCTTTGATCACCGCGGCCTTCAGAGAAGTGTTGGTGTACTGTGGCAACACTAAATGAGTAAGGAGGACGTTCACCGAAGGCGTTTCGAATCGGACAGTTTTCGCCGGCCGCTGAGCTGTAAAATTTTCACAGCATAGGCTTCAGTGAATTGCGCACGTGCTTCGCATACCTACTGAGCGTTTGCCTCCCCGTGCACTCTTTGGCTCACAGAAGGGGTTGACCTCACATTTGGCCGCGTTCGGGAGTTCTCGTCTCCCTGGTTTGAGTCCCAAGAACTCTGTATACGTCTGGAAACACATTCGGACATGTCAAGAAAACATGAGCAATGATGGACATGTTGTGGGACTCTGCCTCCATGACTGCAGTTTTACAATGTTTACCCTGGCTAATTCTTTATTATGGTTGTATTCTATTTGTCCATACGTTGTGGCATTCTGCCAATCGTACTGTTTGCCGTCATATATACATATATATATATATATGTACTTGTCCAAATTATTATAAGTTGTAGCATTCAGCAGCCACTTTACATATTTCTGAACTTTCTCGTAAAAATCAAATGCTTTAACGGTAAACTGATTATATTTTCCAGGAAATACATATCGATTAGAAATTCATCAATGTTAGTATTTTACAAATAATCCTTCGGCAATTTTCATGGCGTTAACACAGAAAGGCATAGTGGGAATGAGTTTTACGTAATATTTAATCATTCATTCACTGCGTATCTAGGTCGTTATAACTTTTCAGGGAGCTGTCACTTATTTGTAATAATGTTTATCTTCATCTCTGCATTCTGAATTGCCCCTAAATTCCTTATTGGATTTATGCCAGGGTTAATACCAAACCATGATAAACTACTATACCACAGCCCTCGAGAAAAGAAATTACTTCATGCCTCTTACGACATGGAGCACTGTCACGCATGAAAATGAAGTCTCCTGTACCTGTAAATCCTTTTTCTTTGCTCATTCACACAGCGGAGGGATCAGTTGGTGCCCTAGTCGTTTTTTGTACTGCTACTGGTTCGAGTTACCATGGACAATGTAGAGCCGATCAGTTCCGTTTATGCTCATAATGTTTGATATCATGACCTGAGTGGAATGCTTGTCTCGTTGATCGATACAGGCTTCCCTCAGCTGCTCTCCATATAATCGCCAAACATAGAGAGATCGATGGTCGGAGCACCGGATGATACACACATCGCTGAAAACCGCCTAAAATAAAGCACGGAATAGCTGTTAGAACTGTCCAAACAATGTAGCCACCATTTTTTCGAAAATCCTTTAAAAATAAAATGCAGCTAATTCATCATCGTCACTCCTTCCTAGTATTCTTTCGATCATTTCTTTCATTTGGTCAAGTTTTGCTTCCTCCGAGGACTGCCTGCTCGAAGTCCAGAATCTAAGTCATCCACTTACAATTCTGGAACTAACTGCAACACAATGCTGTTTTAACATCGCTTGTAGCTGTCTGCTATATGCTTTAGGATTCTTTCGACAGTCCCTAAGCAGAAGTGAGTCGTCTCGAGCTGTTGTTGCTCTTCTGCGACCACATTTACTTGGGAACAAGTGTAAATTCTTTTGCAATTTCGTTCGAATTTGACATACAAACGCTGGGATAACACGTATCTCGGTAGCAATTTCTGATCATTTAACAACTTCTCTTCATAAAAAAAACTTAAATTTTTGCTCGCATTTGAGGAAATAATTCATGTAATCTACCTGTTAATATGCTGATAAAATGTAGAAACTGTCGGTTGTGTCATTCAATGAGATACCTTGAAAAATAAAAATAACCAGAATTAAATATAATTATAAATGTATCAAAAACCCGACAAATTTAATCCAGAAATGCAGACTGCGGTATGAAATAACAAATTAAGATAAAAATGTAATCGTCGCTTCGCATAACTACTGTACATGTAACATCAACCAATTTGTCATCATTTGCAAAACACTTTCACACCATGCCTATGCGGGTTAACTCCTTGAAATATAGATTATTGGTGGCTTTGTGAGTAGTGTAATTTTTGTGGAAAGTAGAAGCCACGATTAAACTGCACAAGAATCTGACTCGACGGGGAATCGAACCCCGGACGGGGATTCGGACCGGTAATCCGTACGTCCAGGGTTCGATTCCCGTCGAGGTAGACTATTGTGCAAACTTTAATCGTGGCTTCTACTTTCTTTGAAATATGTCCAACAATCATTTAGAAAATACTAAGCTTGATACATTCCCAACCAGTATTCGCTTTTCTTTTAAAATGCCATCAGTTTACAGTGATCATTTCATTCTTACGTGTAATGTGAAGAAATCTGAAAAAGGTTTACTGAAGTCAATAAATTTATAACACTTTTCGAACAATATATATCTATAAATCAAGCGATTCACTTGCACACAGATTCAGGTTTCCCTGCTGTTACGTGACGGAGAGAACTAATGAGCACTCAGTTTGGTTCGCGTTATTTTGTCTTTTGATGGAAACGGACGGTATCACTTAATGCAAATTGGATAACGTGTCGTCAAGGTGTCTTCTGAAAGGCGTCAATTAAGGGACGAAAATAACGTGAGTTTGAAGAGCTTTCCATGTTTGGGATACCCGAAAAGCGAACCTTTCTGTCGGCACTCAAATCGAATGTAATGCGTGGGAAGTATGAGCTGGTGAACTCTTAGACGAAGATTCTTTCATTATGTGTTTCAGGGCTATCTGCTTCATTCGTGTAAGCATTCCAACTAACCAACGGGCCAGTTAGTGGTACCAGGAATTAGTCATGGACAGTATCGGCCCAAGGGGTAGATTAATTTGGAGCAGTTTTGATAGGCGGTACATTTGAGGTGGGTAAGTGCCTCTTCCTTGGTTTAAGTGAGTTGTTAAAGAATGATTATTGAGGCATTGGGGCACCGTTAGGCGAGTGGATTACCGCACACAATCGCAAGGTGGATTGTGCTTCACGTTAAAGTGAAGCTCCCAGTCCCTTTGGTTAAAGAGACGTAGCTGGAGTGGGTCAGTGTTTACCAGTGCAGTACGACTGTGTGTTGCGATTAATCTCAAAATCATGGAATACATCTGCAAATACAATCCGTCAAACCAGCAAAACGGCAGCAAGTCTTAACTGTTTTTACTAAATTTTTACATATTAAGTTCAGCTCCTCACAGTGCTCTAACGAACGCGGAGAAATCAAAAAGGCCAGAACACACAAAATAAGTAGGGCAAATATGTGTGAATAGAACGCTCAAAAAAGCAGGATAGGAAGGCTGTGTATTTTAAAACTGAAGGGTGTGGGCAATGGAGCTGATAAAGTCGTTAAAGCCATGTACAAATGCCCCTATAATGTGTTACCCCTCATTCGTTATACACGCCAGCTTGAGTTGGAAACACCTCAGCTACCGTGTCGAAATAAATAAAAGAAAAAATATGCAACAGACGCAAGCCAGCTGCATAAACGGTAACAGATGGACATTGCTCCTGTAAGCTACCAGTAGGCTATTATGCGGGGAAAAGACCAAATACGCAAAACCCCATTAGGCTAAGAAGTATGATCGTGGTTGCAGAGGGAGACTAAGAGAAATGGGGTGGAAGAAAAAAAATCTCAGTATGAACTACAATGAGGTCGGCTCCCGGCCATTGCAGCAAGTATATCAAGCCAAACGTGTTCATGGTCCATCTGAAACCAAACAGGGAGCAGAGAAGCTATAAAAGAGCTCAGCTTCGAAGTAAGAACATTCGTCCCTCTCGACAAAGTCATCGCTTGGCCACTACTTCCCTCCTTCTATCCACATCCAAGCGCGCAAAAAAGGCACGTCGCGGGAGTCGATGGCCTGGCATGCGTAACACGTGGCCAAGGCATCGGAGACTGGGGGGTGAAATGACGGTGCTGAGCGGCTCAGTTCTTTTTCCTGCACCGTAAACAAGGCGTCGAACAAGCTCGTTGCTCACGCAGTGTTCCCACCAATTGTGAGCCAAACTGCGAAGGCACTTGTGGCCGAACTTAACTAGCCTCTTTATGTCGAATGATCCAAGGGGCCAGGTTTCACAACCGCAAACTAGGGTCGAACGTACCGCTGCATGATACACTGTACCTATCAGGACAATAGTGATGTCGCGCCGGCACCATAAGTGGCGAAGGTTAGCAAAAGCGACTCCAGGTTTTGCTATACGGTTCGTTACCTCATCTTCGATCCCAAGGGCGTTGATACCACTGCCCAAGTAGTTGAAGTTCTGAACGACTTCTAGCTTATCCCCACCAAGGATCACCGCAGGAGGCGGTCCCTGCCAACCCTGTAGGGACGCTATACATTTTGATGGTGCGAAGCAAGGCCCGAATTGACTGACAAACAGTGCTGATCTGTCAAGAGCCGCTTGGCATGTCTGGAAGCTGTCACAGATGAGGACAGTATCATCAGCATACTCCAAGTCAAGAAGGCGTTCTCCTGGGAGCAGCTCCACACCTTCTATGTCATGTGCTGTGAACGCGATTTCCATCATTTCGTCAATAGCGAATTTGAAGTGGAAAGGCGACAGCGGGCATCCTTGTCCTACACCGCGGGAGATACTAAGGGCGGTGACAGCTAGCCGTAAGCCTTCACTGTGCCTGGGCTACGCGCGTATAATAGTCGGATAATATTTACATATTTTTCTGGCACTTCTTTCCTGAGTGGACAGTCCCGGAGGGCACATCGATCAACCGAATCGAATGCACCTTTGATATCGAGGAACATGACAACGGTGGGCCGACAAGATGTGTGGCTGTGCTCAAACAGCTGACGCAAATTCAAGATATGGACGACGCAGCCACCACCACCACTACACCCGGCATACTTCTCACGAATCTGGCTTTCACGATCGCCAGTTAGTCTATGAAAGTGTACAGAAGCAAGTAATTTGGAGGCGATGGGGATAAGAGTCAATTCGCTATGGTTGCGGCATGCCGAACCCGAACCTTCTTTGAAGACCGGAACTATAGGGGCTGCTCTAGTCGATTGGGACAATTCCCTTCTCCCACAATTTCACTAGCAATTCGTGTAAATCACCAATAAGAGCAGGGCCTCGAAGTTGAAGAGGGCTGGATGAAGATCATCTGGTGTTGCAGCTTTGTTAAACTTCAACAGTCCGATCTCACGTTCGACTTCCGAGCGCGAGGGCGGATCCAAAGCGACAGCTCAGGGAGCAGGGAGATCACTAGCCGGTGAGGAATCGAACAATCCCGGCCGATTAATTTGTTTTCCAAAACGTCAGCCCAACACTCCAAACGTTTTGACAACTTGTGGACAGGCTGTTCACTCTCTTCACGTATAGTTTCACTAACACCAGGTCTCCTGCTGTCCTTTTCCCGTATCAGATGGAATAACTTTCGATGATTTTTAAGGGCAGCAGCCACTTCCATCTATAACGCAAGAAGAGACCACCAGGATTCAATGTCTCTCTTCAGGCTAGCACGGAGTTTTACCCGGAACTCTTTGCGAATCGCACTATTTTCGCTTCCAGCCGGAATGTGCTGGTGAGCATCTAAAGGTTCAAAAGACCGCGAACAGACCGAAGGTCCATGTCAGCTATTAGACTTACCACATGAGTATTTGCCTGCTGGTAGTAAAGTCTGGTAAAAATGCGACTAGTGACTTACAATTATCTTCAGTGAGCGCCTACTCAACCCGCATGTCAGCGTACTTCGATCCGCATTCAGAACAATTGGCTTCGCCAGTTGACTGGTGCCAATACGCCCACGGCGTCGTCGTGGGGGTCCGCCAAAAGGAATCCACAGGTCAGCACACACAAGTGCATGGCCGGTGTCCACCAGTGTGTTCCAAATCGAGCGACAGTTCTCGACGCAGCCTCTCCAGTGGCAACTGATTGTAATGTGATCGATTTGCGTCTAAGGCTGATTCGAGACTTGTGAGTGCCAAGTCACCCTTCGGCAGAGGCTGTGTCGGAAGCCAGCGCTCGCAAGAATAAGCGGGCATCTTCGCATAAATGAAGTAACCGTTCATCGTTATCATTACGGGAGCGTACACTATGTTGGCCGCCCAGATGCAGTACATCAGTGGATAAATTCGCAACTTGAGCGTTCAGATCCTCCGGCAGCACAACAGTGTCTGTACTCCTGTGGTGACGGAGATAGATCCGTTGGCGGTAGAAGTCGTTTTTTACCGAATCATCGCAAGAGTTTCTGGGCGCGTAGGCAGCGATGATGAATATACACCTATTAGTCCCGCGCGAATTCGATGCTTTGAACGAGCCGGCCAATCGAACCGCACACATCCGGCTACTGATTGGGATTCGATCAACTAGAAGCACTTCAGTCCGGGGACTCAGGGTAATACCAACAATAGGTTGGTCGGTGCTCGAAGTTGCATCATCACCGGATAGGCGCAGAGAGAGAATACTGCTGGTGGCTACTGAAGGGGATCGCGGAGTGAGCACTGAGCTCTAGCCTTGCAGGCGGGTCTCCGATAAGCAGAGATAATCTCTATTGTTCGTCAAGTGCTGCCTGTTGACCTATCTGTAGCAATGTGCGTACATTGATGCATGCCAATCTGAAGGAGGATCGAGAGCTGCATATGGAAGCCGATGAGCTGGGGTGGAGCGCTTGGTTGGACATGAGCTTGTCGGCAGGACCGTGGTGACGCTCGGTGTTTGCAGGTGAGCTGAAACAAGAAGATAAACGCATAGCAAAGCATGTTGGGGGAAGGCCAAGAATCGCGGGGTTGAAAAATGGGGGGACAAAATGGAAGTTGGCACGGGACTATAAGGGTGTTAAAGCGTAAGAGGGGGAATAAGAAGATGGGAAGGCTTGAACGATAGCATCAAAACCTCTATCCACCCTGCTCGAGGCAGCAGATATGGCGGCGTTTCTTATCCTCTGCGACGCTCAGAGCCTAAAGAGATTGTTAGAAGGAAACGTCATGGTGTTTTGCGTGGGTAGGATGCTGTCAGGTTGTCCAAACCTAGACAGGAGAACCCTTAGGGTTCTCGACCAAAGCGTTTGGTTCGAAAACTTTACCGGAAGGCAGCGTCGTTTTGGCACTGGACTACAGAGATCCGCTTTTATGGAGTAAGGAGCCACCCTCACTTAAACTCCCAAGCTGGAGGACCAGGAGACTGAGTTTGTCTGGCCTCTGACCGTTGACTGATCTGGTATGAGTGGTTCTGAAGGTGCAAAAGACACCACCAAGTATAGCTGAATGGATCTCTGAGGCACGCAAACTATCGCACCATGGTAAGATGCAGACTAATTGCCATGTAGTGCCTTTAACTGGACAAGTTACTTTTGGAGCGAAAATTCTCGGTAGATTTCATATTTGACATTCGCGACGAATGGCCGTAACGAATCACAAGCCCTTAAAGATTATTTTACGCCCGGCGAGCGGGTGGCCTAAATGTACAACGTAGTGCCACACCCTAACCGTGAACCTCGCTGTCACCAACTCCATCAGGACCCCGACTATGCGAGGCCTAACACACCCTCTCACCATACCCTATATTGTCGACTGCCTTACCTGCTTGAAGTGGCTTCAATGTACGATGCGGTGAAAGTCTGTTCTGTCGGTCCTACGCTCCAGTAACCGCGATTACAACACAGTGCGGTAACCACAACCGACTAATAGTAAGGCATGTTCCACTTGAACTCAAACCAGTAAGAGCACGTAGTGATGACGTCAAAATCGTGGAGAAACAATTTCGTTCCACTTCTGCTGATTTTTTAGCAGTCGGCTAATACAGGGATTTCATAGACACCATTATGCTTCACAATCGTCAATTGTTTTCCGGAAGTCATGAAGCAATATCTGAGAGGCGTTCAGTAGTTAGTGTGGATAAGACAGGTGAGTGGGGGTCATGGGTTGCATCGAATGACGAGCAGAAATGTTCGTTTAGAGTCTGGGCTATTGTGGTTCGGTCATGAACGCCCGCACCGTGTGGAAGTGTGGCGCATCTTATTGCGAGATTTCGATGCTTCATCAGTCTAATTAGTTGTTGGTACTTGTTGCTGTTAGAAGCAGCTTTCTTCTTTACGGCTACTTGCTTTGAATGGAGATAGGCGAGGTGGTTAGCCAAGACCTTTTGTTGCTGCTGTTGTTGTTGTTGTTGTTCCAGAATCAATGAGAAGTTGTTTGTCGTTTTATACTTTTTGCGTAGTGTTTATCTTTTGTGAATTTTTGGGCGGCAGGTGGCCCCCATTTCTGTAAGGGTTTTCTCAGTGCATTCCAGGGGACAAACTATATCAAGGCACGTTTTGATGTTTCTGTACAACACATTGGCGGCGATTTGGGGATCAGCAGGTAGGAAGAAGCTGTCCCAAGGGGTGTATTTACGAAAAATGCGAAAAGTTCCCAGTCAGTATTACTATATTCACTGTACCAGGTAGGGAGGTTAGACGTGCTAATGGAGGTTGACGTGGGCTGATTACATGAAAACATAATCAGCTTATGGTCACTACCAGGGTAGGTTCCAAGTACTTCGGCTGGTGTGTCTGGGACTCCCTGCGTGAATATTAAATCAAGGAGGTGGTCTTCTTGGGTGGGTGAATGAACGTGCTGAGTCCAGCCATGAGAACAGATGATCGACACAAATTTGCCGTATTTTTCACCGGAGGTAATAGCATCCCAAGCGGCATATGGCATGTTAAAACCACCACCTATGATTTTGCAGTTTGTAGGATGCTCAGTAATGTAGAAAGTGTCGAGTAGGTTGTTCAAGGTTGCTGTGTTGCCGTTTGGTGAGTTGTAGACGCAGCCAACGATGTCTTCGAGTTGCTCGATCTGAGAAGAGACAAAGACTGAGTCCGTGCTTTTGGCGCGATTAGGGGGGTCAGTGAATAGGCATGTACGAATGTCGTCCCTGGCGTAATTAACACAGTTACTCCCATGGTTTGCATCTCGAAAGCAGCTAAATGCGTTGTATCCGGCCAGTTATTATGAAGTGTACTGAGCAGTTTCGCTCAACCATATTCCAGTAACTAGGATAAAATGAGAAGGGAGAAGGAAGGTAAATATCCGTAGAGTGTGAATTTTGTCGCAATGCTATATTATCAGCTTATCTGCGGACGAGCTTATATTCGGCAAAATAAGGTAATTACCCTATTATTGACAACCACTAGTGTAGATGGAAAATGTAGGTGATGATGTCGACGCAAGTGGTTTTTCTCCATACTTATTTAGATTCGAATTCTCCGAGCATCTACGGGACTGGTTATGCGTTTGGTTATTTACTGTTAACAATGCAATGCTGTTCCATACCGCACTTTCCTGAGAGTTTCAATACATAGTAGGTATTAAAACATACATTTTAGTTCATAGGTTCATTTTGCATCAGCTGTTTGAACACCGTTACATATCTTGGCGGCTCACCGCTGTCGTGTTCCTCGATATCAAAGGTGCATTCGATTCGGTTGATCAATGTGCCCTTCCGGGACTGTCCACTCAGGAAAGAAGTGCCAAAGAAATAAATACTTATTATCCGAGCATTAAACGCGCGTAGCTCAGGCACAGTGAGGGCTTGCTACTAGCTGTCACCGCCCTTAGTATCTCCCGCGGTGTAGGACAAGGATGCCCGCTGTCACCTTTCCACTTCAACTTCCTTATTGACGAAATGATAGAAATCGCGTTCAAAGCACATGACTTAGAAGGTGTGCAGCTGCTTCCATGTGAACCACTTATTGACCTGGAATGTGCTGACGATACTGACCTCATCTGTGACAGCTTCCAGACATACCAAGCGGCTCTTGACAGATCAGCACTGGTTGTCAGTCAATTCGGGCTTAGCTACGCACCAGCCAAATGCAAAGCGTTCGTCCAAGATTGGCAGGGATCGCCTCCTGCGCTGACCATTGGTGAGGATAAGCCAGAAGTCGTTCAGAACTTCAACTACTTGGGAAGTTGTATCAACGCTTTTGGGATCGAAGCTAAGCTAACGAACCGTATAGCAAAAGCTCGAGTCGCTTTTGCCAATCTTCACCACTTATGAAGCCGGCGCGACATCCCTGTTGTCCTGATGGATACATTGTATAAGGCAGCGGTACGCTCGATCCTATTTTACGGTTGTGAAACCTGGCCCCTTGGATCATTCGACATAAAGAGGCTAGTTAAGTTCGACCACCGGTGCCTTCGCAGTTTGCCTCACAAGTGGTGGGAACACCGGGTGAGCAACGAGCTTGTTCGACGCCTTGTTTACCGTGCAGGAAAAGGACCTGAACCTCTCAGCACTGTCATTTCACGCACCAGGCTCCGATCGCTGTTATCTCTGCCGGCTTGCAGCCGTGGCCTTGATCTTTTTTCTTTATGCCTTGCGTCGTAATAACTGAGCTTTTTCCTACCTCCAGCTGACGGGTATAAGAAATGATGCATGATGAAAGGCACTTCAGCTCCCCATTTGAAATACGGCCCGGCACTTGCTGGTGTTACTTAGGGCAGTGGGGTGTAGTGAATTCCTGGGTGGATGTTGCATGTGACTTTTGTCAAATTCCGTATAGCCTTTCATAAGCCGTCCCCATCGCTATGTAGACGAAAAACCGCCCAGAATCTTTTGGCTTGTATTCTATAATATACGGTACCCCCAAAGGGTGTCAAATGATATTTTAGCGGTGTAAATCTAATTTCAAGTATTGGGTCATCCATCTATCATCAGACAACATTGATACCAGAATCATCAGTAACAAAATAAATTACTGCCTTTCACCATTGATAACGATCAGTGACTCATCACTGGTGAGTGGTAATGGCAATATACAATTTTCGATAATAACTATTATAGCCTAATATACAAGTACAAGTCTGCAACACAGCGCAACAAGATGGTGGCTTTGCCGACCAGCACGTGGATCCTTGTTCTTTCGGATCGGACTGTCGTTCGTTGGGTCGAATTACAGGGTTGAGTGAACACTAAGGTGGGAGTATAGATTAGCAGAAAAAGTGACCAACCGTCTCATTAGAGTCCAACATCTCTTGATTATTTAAAAATTCATCAAGTATAGGTGTTTTGTCAGTTGAATAATGGAACGCAATTAAAAATAGAATTCGATTTCCGTAATTAAAAGATGAATTAATTAACTGACATTTCAAACTAAGACTTTTTGTTATAATTGTTCATACAGTTAGGTCCAGAAGTATTGTCCCTTTTTACTCTTTTATTCGGGGACCAAGGGTCACGCCTTCGAGTGAGAAGAGACCGAATGAAATTGCGGTCTGATATTAAATGTCGGTCTATCTCAAAATGTCTGACCCGGTCACATGCATGTGAACGACCGGAGTGATGGCCGTAGGCAAGTGCACCTGGGTGCACGTGTACTTGCCAGTCTTGTCCATGGCGAAAATACTGGATGGGCTTGCATGGTTGCTTTGAAAGCAACTACGGCACGCCACAGCGTAAGTTCAGCGAACGATACCGTGTTTCGGGCTGGCTGAAAGGAATGCAGGCGTACAAAATCAAGACGGCAGTGAATCAGTACCGGGATACAGTGGTGCATCGTGACAACGCTGGATGGGCAGAGAGAACAACCGGCTGTGAGGTCACTGATAAAAGAATTCGCCGCGCTGCTCGGTCATGGCACGAGCGATGGATACAACGAAGGTTAATGAAGACACCCAACGCTCACTTTTCAGCATGTTCCGTTGACATATTTGCACAGTGGCTGGCTAGCCGAACAACCTCCTCGTGGTGCCAGCTGGGTGGTTCTGGTTTAACCCGTTCCAGCAAATACTTCGGCGGCAGTGTTCCAGGACGTGGTGGGTTTTCGCCTGGCAAGCGTTCTCCCTATAAAAAGCCACAAATGTCTGCGTAACAACACTGCGACGTGGCGGATGTGACTCGCCACAACCTAAAGTCACTGGCCAGTAGATATTTGGAAAATGCTATCCAACCCACGAAAATCAATCGCTTATTCTCACATTCCTGTCGATAACAAACAGTTAAAAATTCTGCGGCGCATTCAAAAACACAAGCTACATTCCTACACAATTACATACGTATATACCCCCATATACCTACATACACTGTTATGCCAAACATGTGCTTTTGTACAGTTTGATCACATTATGTTAGCTAAATATGATCATGCCCGTAAAGGTGTGCCTCGCATTGTCGAGAATAAAAATTTATTTATTTATTTATTTAAATAAATGTAGTCCAGGGTTTGCATACGCAAACCATTGACGCCATCGTGATATAACAGAAACGCCGGACTGCGTTGTAATTGCCTTGAGACTGGCCGGTAAAAGTGCCTACACCAAAGGCCTGTCTTTCTCAAGTGCTCTCTCGCGTTTGGGTTGTTGCGTGTGAAAATGCGTTCGGTCTAGGAGTCCGTACAACTCGTGCGTAGTAACCGTGTTGCGACTAAGTCTCGCGGGTCGTACAACTTCGAATTTTGTTGGCTACTTTGTCGTGCGTGAAATAGTTCCAAGCCACATTCCTTCGGCCGACTAGGCGAGTCTAAACCAGATCGGCAGAGCATGGCGTTACGAAGAGGCAGTTATAACAAACTGGAGACGGGTTGCTTCGAACCATGGAGATTTCGTACAATAAGATTAAATCGCTGCTTCAACAACAGCTCCATTTGCTGTCTGCCTTAACAGGAAAAGGTTCCAGTTCTTGCACTCAGATAAGTTCTGCTGGAGGCTCTCAAGCGGTTGACAATATCGCTGGCAGTATCGCGGAGTTCCTGTACGGTGCTGACACTTACGTCACCGTCGATTCTTGGTATAGCGGTACAAGGACCTATTCATCGTTGGCCTGGCTTGCCAGGATGACGTGTGGAAGGTCCGGCTGCTTCTGCGTAAACTAGGCACGATCGAGCACCAACGGTATACCAACATCTTGCCAAACATTGTCGAGATGGTCCGCACCTTAGCGCGGATTTTTGGCAAACAGTCCTCGCTGTCCATCACCCGGTTTCAATGTATGCCGCTGGCCAACACGGATGCCGAGGATTTCATCACCTATGCGGGCATTGACAATCTGGAATGCGAATGGTCCTAATTTGGCATCCTCACAGAAGACCAGTTCAAGGGCCTGGCTTTCATTCCTGGCTTCCAAGACGGCCACGATGCCGACATCCGAACGCGTCTGCTGTCCAAGTTGCAGCAACGCAACACGATCACACTCCAAAACTTGGTCGAGCAGTGTCAAATGCTGATCAATCTGAAACATTACTCCGCGATGATCCAGAATTCCCCCGCACCTGGTCTGGTCCAGACAGTCGCAGCACCAATGCCGCAATCTTCTGGGCGGCCTACCCAAGCCGACAGAGTGAAGTGCCCACCCTATCTGTGCCGATTCTGCGGTTCCTAGCACTTCCACCGAGACTGCAACTTCCGCCAGCACCGATGCCAGCGTTATGGCAGGGTGGGGCACTGTGATGGCTACTACAATCCCACGACGCACAAGTGGTCAAACCTGGGCTGGCCGCACCCGCAGCTCCGCACAATCCAAAGGGCTCCAAACTAGCCTAGCCCCTACCCGCAGTCAAACCAAGAGGTCACGACCCAGATATAGGACCAAAACTGGCCCGGTTGGCAGCTCCATGAGCTTGTTCGCCACCTTTCAATTTAACGCTGACCGCAGGAAGTTCGTCGACGTCCTGATCAACCGGCAGTCTGTTCGATTGCAGTTTGACACTGCTTCGGACATCATGTCATCTCCGAGAAACTCTGACGATCTCTTGGCAAACCACTTCTCGACTCAACCCTTCAATCCGCCACCAGCGCCTGTGGTGGCCGCGTGCAGCTAACTGGGCAGATGCAGTGTTCCGTCTCCCTTCGATACGTCACATTCGACGGGATCTACTACATCACAAAGGCGAAGCTCAACATGATTGGTTTCAACTGGCTCGATCAACTTGGCTTCGTCGGTCTATCAGTTCGGGTAATTTGCAGCGCCGTACAATCATCGGCAGTGGAGATTTACCAAAGCGACGACATCACCCGACAGTTCGCTCACGTGTTCGCGGATGGTCTTTGCCGTTGTACACGCACTCGCGCCGTGTTACAGCTCGCTCCCGGAGCCCAACCGGTATTCCCTCCGAAAAGGCTGGTCCTTTACGCAGCCTTACCATTGATCGATGCTGAACGCAACCGATTGGATGATATGGGTGTCCTGGTACCCGTGTTCTACTGTACCTGAGCAGCCCCGATCGTTGTGGTTAAGAAACCGAATGCATCCCTCCGTATCTGTGACGGATTCTCTACTGATCTCAATGCTACGCTGGAGTCAAACTACTACCCACTGTCATCTCCGGCGGACTTGTTCACGATGCTCAATGGTGGTACATGTTTCGCAAAGATCGACCTGGTAGATGTCTACCAACGGATCAAAGTTCCTCCTGAGTTGTAACTGTTTCTGACTATCAACACACACCGCGTTCTCCTCCAGTACACCAGACTGCCGTTTGGTGTCAAGATAGCCCCAGTCATTTTCCAACAGACGATGGACGCTATGATCTATGGCATTCTGGGTACGGCCGCACACCTGGATGAACTCCTCAGTATTGATCACACCCCAGAAGAACTGCGAAAAATTCTGGTCTCTGTCTCTGAACGATTCAATGGTATGGTTTCCGCCGGAGGGCTGATAAATGTCAATTCGTCCTTCGGCAGATCAAGTATCTTGGCTTTATCTTCCATTCTAATAGCTGTCATACTGACCCCGAAAACGGCCGAGCCATTCAACAGATGCCGTCCCCCAAAGAGGTGTCACAACTGCGGTGCTTCCTTGGCCTCATCAGCTACTAGTGTTTTCCTACCATCGCTACACGATGTACGGGCCCCGCTCAATCGACTGGTGCAAAAAGACGTTCCTTGCACTGGTCCCCCACATGCGAGAAGGCCTTCCTTCGTCTGGAATGCATGCTGAGTTTTAACCTACTGCAGACCCATTACGACCCAACCTTGCAGATTTTGGTCGCTGCTGACGCCTCTTCCTACGTGATCGGAGCAGTTCTCTCCCAGTGCTTTCCAAATGGTTCCGAAATAGCGGTTATGCACGTCTCACGTACCCTGACGCCTGTGGAGAAGAACTATGATCAGACTGAGAAGAAAGCCCCGGCCATCGTGTTTGCCGTTACCAAGTTCCACAAGACACTGCATGGCCATCGGTTCACGCTACTGACCGACCAAAAGCCACTAGTTTCAGTCTTCTGTTCAACTAAGGGAACTCCCGCATATTAGGCTGGCCGACTTCAACGTTGAGCTATCATCCATCTTGGTTACGACTTTGAAATCTGATACTGTCGTACTCAAGATTTCGGTCAAGCCGATGATCTCTCCCGCCGCATTTCCAAACATGCCTCACAAGAAGACACAGTGATTGCCGCTGTTACCATTGAGTACGAGGTTCGTCATCAACACTCGAAAGCTATCCAAATCTCCCCATTACTGCCGCCTTCAAGCTTTCCTGCTCTCTTACCGGTCCACATCAAATCCAGCCGCTCCAGAATGCCAGTCTCTTGCTCAAGCATTGATGAGCCGCAAGCTACGCACCACTGACGAAGCGCTCCTCCCTACGGAAAAGCCACCAAGTCAATCTACTACCTGCACCAAGCACAATGAATTCGTCGTTGGATCCCCGGTATACGGTCGCGACTATCGAGCAGGTCATCCACGCTGGAACAAAGCACCAGTGATGGTCTATCGTAGTAGTATGCTACATGGTGTCGCTGTGGGAGGCGACACATAGGTTCGCCACCAAAACCAACTCCGAACGCGACGCGGAACACTCAATGAACAATCCAAGTCGGTTACGCAAATATCGCTGCATGTACTATTGGATACGTTCGGAATTGCTGCGCAACAACGGGGCCTATGGAAGTCGCACAGCCGACGACAAACCCAACCGGTCCTGACCGCAGGTCGAAGCGCATCCGTCGAAGGACCGAAAGACTGCAGATCGACCCGCAACTAAAACGGTATCTTCAAACTTGAAGGGAAAGTGTTATGGGAATCCAACGTCCCTACAATTATTACAAACCTAAACCACGAAAGCCCATGAAACTCGATTCAGACAAGTGCACATGTTCCGATTACCCTTCCAACTCGTGAGACATTCACATTTCGATTGGCCTTTGCACCGCAGGAAACATTCCTGTTTCCGGCCAACCTTCGCAATCATAAAACATTCAGCCTCTTTTGCCTAAGAAACATTCAGTTTTCCAGTTCAGCCTCCGCATCTACCAACATTCACTTTTCAGCATCTTCCTTTGACATATTTGCATAGTGCCAATTCAATTGCGTCCAGGGTTTGCTTACGCAAACCATTGACACCATCGAGATACAACAGAAACGCCGGACTGCGTTGTAATTGCCTTGAGACTGGCCGGTAAAAGTGCCTACACCAAAGGCCTGTCTTTCTCAAGTGCTCTCTCGCGTTTGGGTTGTTGCGTGTGAAAATGCGTTCGGTCTAGGAGTCCGTACAACTCGAGCGTAGTAACCGTGTTGCGACTAAGTCTCGCGGGTCGTACAACTTCGAATTTTGTTGGCTACTTTGTCGTGCGTGAAATAGTTCCAAGCCACATTCCTTCGGCCGACTAGGCGAGTCTAAACCAGATCGGCAGAGCATGGCGTTATGAAGAGGCAGTTATAACATACATCTATTTACATGAAGTCTGTTTCAAGGGCAAAATGATCAACGAAGTAGATGTTCAAAATGACCATTGTCGTTTCGCTTGCGGAGCAGTTTTCGCCCGATGCTATTGGCTAACACTTTCTGCGAACTGTTCATCGACATCCCGAGACCATCTCTGACGATGCTCAGTTACAGTTCCTTCAGCTTGCCGCTGTGCCATGACACAGAACTGCAACATTTTTTGTACGTGGGTGCTAACAAATATGAAGGACTAGTTCTGTTAAAAAACAAGTTACCCGTCACATCCTTGGAAAATAAAACAGAGCATTGTCAAAGAATGTCGACAGAACTCGGTGGACACAGTATATAAAGTGCTAGCCAATAGCATCAGGTGACTGTTGCTCGGCAAGCAAAACAACGGTGGTCAATTTGAATACCAACTTTGTTGTTTTTTGTGACGAGTAACGTAACAGTTTAGCAGAACTAATGCTTCACACTTGTTAGCATCTTCCTACAAAGAAATGTCTCGGTACTGTGTCATTCCACAACTGCAGACCGAAGGATTACTGAGTAGAGTTTGATGGCAGCAGGATGGTGTGTCTGCCAATTCCGCACAAATGGTACCTGATTACCTCGGTATTCTGTACTGGATTGGCCCATACGGTCTCCCGATTTGAACCGCCCAGAGAATACTGCTCAGCAATCGTAACGAAGCTGGTCATTTTGAACATTTAATTCGTTGCTTTTTATGCACTTGGAACCTGCTTCATGTAAATACATTTATAATGCATAACGATTGATTGCACGACCACATTGTTGCGATGGGTTATAGTGCCAGAATTTAGTTGGAGTAGAATGAACCATAAGAGAAAATCTAACAAGAAGGGTACGTGAGAAACGTGCGATCGCTCAGTTTTCTGACAGGGTGCAGGCGTCGCTGTTGATGTTTATTGTAAGGTTGACGGCGGTGGACGAAACCGTTGAAAGTTGCGTTAGGCGCTTTGTGCAAGCCAAGATTACGTACTTCCGTTGCAGATATTACGTTAACCTCATGTTTACCAAGTAACTCAATTACGATTACCGTCATTTCTCTGTCAATCATGGTTCTCACATGGTAACGGAACTGCAGCTGGCAAGTAACGTGGGAGCTACCACCAATTCTCGTTGGCGAATTCGGCACTTGGCTTCAGCCGTTGTAGGTTCAATATCATGCATCTGCCCATTACGCAAAACATTGCTAGATTTCGTTAACGACGTGTTTGGTCACTGGTGCATCCGTCGCGGAGGTCCAAAGGATTGGCCTGCCCGGTCACCAAATTTGAACCCCTTAAATTTCTTCCTATGGGGTTACTGCAAAAGGTTTACAAGGCAACGCCTGTTTCACTGGAACAACTGAAAGGCAGTACTGTCAACGAATGTCACCTCATCAACACGGAAAGTTTGCAAGAAGTTAAAGCTAATTACCTCTCGCGATTTCCGTACTGCAAACAGAACACCGGCGGGCACGTTGAGCATCTTCTTTGTTGACAGACATATCACCGTTTCTTGCTGTTTATGTCAATATATCACAGATTTCTTGATGAAATTAGTCGAAGGGAAATGGTGCCAAAGGTGCGTCAGGCCAGAATGAATTCAACGAACAAAGCTTATTCGACAGCGCTTGGAAAGACCACTTCTATGCAACTTGGTTCACAATGTCACTACTTGTTTTCATGGTTATGCCTAAGGAATACGGGGAGGATGTGAACGAACTGGTAATGTGAGTATAGCTACGCGGGTTCGTATTTTTTACCGTGTTCATCGGCAAACAGACTCTGGCGTGGGATGAGTGCTTCCAAACAATAACATAGCGGTTACATAAATGGGAAAGAAAGATGGTCCAACGATTTTTCAAAAAGGATACAGACTGTGAAAGCGTGGCTTGCAGCTACTTTTGAATTTGATAATCTGAGTTTGCAGCCATGTGTCAGAAAAGTTACCACAGGGATAACTGGCTTGTAGGGGACAGTATGCGGCAGAACCCACATGCGTGTGCTGTGGTCCCACGATTTGTCAGTCAGCTTTACGAGCAATGAGCTCCGCGTTGTGTGGTATAGGTGAATCTCAGTATCCGCGAGGATTAGATGTTGCTGGATTCGAACCCACGACCTTATTCTTGTGAGTCAGCGACTTATGCCACTAAGGCATGGGCGACGGCGGCTGACCGCCATGCCTCATATTTACATGCGCTATAGCGCAGCTCATCCCCCACTGGCATGCATGCTAGGAATGTGCAGAAGATAGGGCTGGCCTCCAGAGCATCGACTTCCTTTGAAAGTCGCCAACCATCAAGGTGGCGCGTAAGCTGCTAAGGTGACTACTGATTATCTGTGAGTAGTCGCCTCAGCATCTTAGATGCCACCTCGATTGTTGAAGGCTTGCAAAGGAAGTCGTTGCTATGGGGGCCAACCCTATCTTCTGCACGTTCATAAGATGCATGTCAGTGGGGGATGAGCCGCGTTATAGCGCAGTTAAATATCAGTCATGGCAGTCCACCGCCGTCGTCTATGGCTTAGTGGCATAAGTCGCTGACTCACAAAATTAAGGTCATGGGTACGAACCCGGCAGGATTCGGCGATTACGCGCTACTGACAAGTCCCAATAGGACGAAACGGCCGTCTACCGCTTTCCTGGATGTGTGGTGGCTGATTGCCTGAGTCTAACTGCGACGAACCTTCACAAAACCCTGTAAATCTCCTACTACTAACAAAATAACAATGTGTCAGCTGTACGCCGTGACAAGGCTTGGTTGCCGCGCGACCAGCACCAGTCACGCGTGGGTTGAGTATACCGCGAGGACATCCGCCCCTACGCGAATTCGAACCGGTGACGCCATAACATGAGCTATTCCAGCCGAAGCATCACCAAGGCAGAAATCCACCCTTGACGGGCACCTGACAAAACCGGACAAAGCAAATACCAATAGCACAAAACTACTGCATGTGATAATCGAAATGCGGGTTTTTCACAAGTGTTGCATGTTGTATGGATAAGACAACAGAAACAATGTTCTGTTATACAAAACAGACATAAGATCCGTGGGTTTTGGTTAAAACATCAATTGTACACTCTACTCGGAACGTGAAGTTAGTTCGCTTTGGTTGCACAGTAACAAGTTCGAACCCAGTTCCGTGGCGCCGTCTGGCTTCGGTTTTCCATACCTTGGATTGTACTCCGGTTAGCTTGGCTCTAACGTTAACAGTAGGATTTCGACTAACGTGATTGCTGTGATTGCCATTTGACAGTAGCTTCCGACTCTCCACATAGGCATCCCTATCAGCAGGCAGGCAGGTTAGTCGGTAACGTTATTCACTGCAGCTTCGACAAACCCTGCTGCCACAGTGGGTAGTGGGGCGTCCAGTTTCAGTGCGTTTCCGGTGGCGCGCACAAATACGAAGGAGACAAGAAAAGCAGGAAAGTAGTATAATTATGACGATAAATTAGAGACTGCGCCGTTAACGGTCATGGCCTGTAGATCATTTCGTCTCAATTATTTCGTATAACCTCTTAGCGCTAGTGACTGATGGTCTGTCGTTGAGTGACCGATTTGTCTGTCTATGGTAGTCGCAGTGAGACAAAGTTAAGACACAAATCGGTCACTCAGAGAATTTCCAGTGTAACATTACGAACTTATCATTGCGTTTCGACGCTACGGAAATCGATTTTCTCTGGGTGTAAACAGTATTTGCAGCCGGGAAAAACACCTCCAGTGTATGGACTAAGGCTATGTTAAAAGTTTTTTTGAATGATCATAAACCGTCCGAAATTTGTTCTACTGAGAAGACCAGGACTCCACAAGTTGGTCACTGTGTGGCAGACAGTCAGTCACTCCTGCATACACTTAGCGGTCACCGGCGCTGCGTGGGACTCCATTTTCAAGTTGAGAAGTCCAATGAGTGCCAACAGACTGACAAGAACTTACATTTTCACCACCGACATCGGCTGAAGTTTACCATGCCACTGCTGGGAGTAGACATTGTTTTATAGCCAGTACCAACCAGCTTGTTCTCGGCCGCGCCCCATAGTTTGCATTACGATCAACCTACCTCTCCAGTGGGTTTGTTCGGTAACATCCATCGCTTTCCTGCATAAGGAAGGAGACTTAAATAGCCCCTCTGTAATTATATAGTCATTTTACTAATTCATCCCTAACATTGTGCGGGTCGTTAACCATAGCAAAGTAAGCGACACGTGCATACGCGAGGAAGTTTGCGAGCGTGTCACTTACAATCAGCAATTAGTCGTCTGGGAAATCATTTGAAACGCTTGTACTTACGATACTACTAAGGTGGCTTCAGTGGACCGGTACCGCAAAGACCACGAATGCACGGAGTATATCCTAGTAGCTCTTGCCCTAAGATCCCAACTATGTGTTGCATTCTCTGCGTCGCTAACCTCCTAGCATGCCCAGCGAATAACTCCTTCCAGCTGTCTGACCAGCCACAACAGACAACCCGAGGGCTACGTGGACGTTCTGACCTTCCCTCCAACTCATGACAGCAACCAAGGCAATCGGTAAATGTAACGGCTATGGTCCTGGACCAACGGTCCACCGCACAAGGAACTCTACCTGGCAATTACTACCAGAGGATAGCGTTTCACGAATTTGTTAGCCAAAATGTCGGAAGGGAAACGCTTTTCGTAAAGTTAGGTGTACGAACGCATTTAACTGACTTTTAGCAAGTAACTAGTAGTTTATGGCCTTCATTTTCCTTCTGATTACTAAGATACCCACATCTTTTATGTGCAGTTTCTATGGTTTCGCATTTAAGTGTTTACTTGCTGTCTCTAGACAATGTCTGCGAATGCTGACTATCGGAACGTAACGCATCTGCTTGTTACGTTTTTTGCAACTATACACGCACCTATCTTTTGATCGCAGTCGATCATTCATCAGGAACTTCTGTTCTTATCAGTTGCACCGAACGCAAAAAAGCGCTATACACCTACTGCACTATACCGGTTAACGATTTCATCAACCAATGTATAACAATTTGTATGGTAAGATTCGAGGCATAATACGCTTAGATAAAGGGATCAAGTTGATTCTCAACTGAAACGGTAATTTTCGCTCTGTAGCTTACTAGAACCAAGTGCTCTCTGAATCGTGCTGAGCGCCACTCAAGTGGGGTATCATTAAGATAGTTCAACATGTTTCGCTAGTTTTAAAGGATAAGGAGAGGATTCGACTAATCACGGACGATCGATTCGAACACTACATCTCGAGATGTAGGGACATGCTTTTCTTAAGGAGCAATTTTGTTCTGATATGGACCAAATTGACTGAGAAAAGATATGGCGATGTACAGGCGATGGGCACTTGGGTCTGCACAGCGAGATCAAGGGGACAGGAGATTGAAAAGATATGTGCTCTCAGTCCTGATTGTAAAACTGTACGTGGACGATCGATTTTAGTGGATCGAGATACCTGTTTTCGGCTGTTGCTACTTACTAAGGAAGGAAACCTGATGAGGTCGCACGCCTAAATTATGCTTTGCAACATGCGGACACAAAGGGAAGAGAAATTCAATGTAAAGTTGGGTGTGAATGAGACACAATAGAAGTACCAACATGACGTCTAGTTCCTGAGGATCGTTCCTTATAGACTCGAATTTGCATCCAAAGCATTCAAACTCGGGTCTACAGGGTTCATTCTCTGGAACGTTTGGTACATCGAATGGGACAAACTCACTTCTGCGCCGGGTCTCATAAGGGTCAAGATAGGACAACCTGGAATATAAGAAAAAACTACGGTCACAATCAATTCATGGATATAAAGAGATTGCAGAGACGAAACGCAGCACCCCGCGAAGTGCGTTGCTTGCGCGCCGGGCAGTTGTATGGAACAAGAGGAAGGGTGTCCAAGCGCCGACTTGGTCGAGGGCAATGAAGGCCCTTACTTCGACGTTGTCCTCGGTTGGAGACTCTCGGCTCCCTGGTTGTAGTGCTAAAAACAATTAAGACGTTTGACTGCATACAATGGTTGACAAGGCTAGAAGCCGACCTCATTGGCGTTCATGTTGTGAGTTGCTTTGTCTTCCCCATCCCTCTTAGCCTCCTCTTCAACCGCTATCTCATTTCTTAGCATAATGTAAATTTAGCATAATAAAATTTTATTTGCTGCACAGTAGCCGGCTGGTAGCTTTCCGGAATGATGTCCAACCGTTACTGGTAGCTCAGCTAGCGTGCAACTGTTGTCTTTTGTCTTCTCTTTTCTTATATAATACGGCACAGCAACGGAGATATTTTTCACTTCTACCTAACGTGTATATTGATGAATGATCACCACGCAACATACAACTACAATGAGTCCAAGTTAAAATGAGCCCGACTGAAGCGTGGTTTGATATGTTAATTGTGTGCGAAACCAGGCATAATTGTTTGAGTAGGGCAAAGAAGCTCTAATTGATAGGGTTGGACTAAAGGGAATATCATAGTTTTCCCTCTTCCACCTAGACATTACGGATCACAGGGTCACAAGTGGCTCTCTTTTGTGCGCTAGTTTGAAACTAACGTTTCTGAGAAATTTGGAGCACGTGTTCCATAATGTCCATTCAAGTCAAGGCAAGAATGTGCTTCATGCACCCTCAGTGCGATTGACAACAACCGATATATATATATATATATATATATATATATATATATATATAATACACAATCTGTGGTACTGATATGGTGTCATCTGAATCATGGCTGAATAGGAAAACAATATGAACCATAAGAAAAGGGCAACAACAAATGCTTTTTTGTCTATTTTACCACTCAGTATTTGAAAAAATTTCAGTTTGTTCCTTTTCAGGGGGAGGAAGAAGGGACACCGCAACAAACCCATGCACACGTCCGCCATTGACATCGAGCTTGAGTCATGACTTCCAAGGTCTTCAACCAGCAAGTATCCGCATCTCTCGGACCCCAACCAGGTATTCGATAACAACCGGCCGAGGCCAACTGTTTCGTCAGCTTGTTCATGCGGCTTCTCCATACTGTACGCTGTCCACCAGACCGTCTCTTCCAGCCCTGTTCAGCAAGTGCAAACAACGCACGACGGGGGTAACGCTGGACAGGCATGCGCAATACATGTCCCAACCACCGCAGTTGATGCAGTGAGATGAGCTCCTCCAGCGAGTGACTTCCACGTCCCAAGACACGCTGTCTAACTTTCACATTGCTTACGTGGTGCTGCCACCACACACGGGCAATGGACCGCAGACAGCGGTGCTCGAAGACGGATAGCCTGCGCAAGTCATCTTTACGAATGGGCCAGGTCCCGCATCCGTACAACAGTACAGCAAGAACAATTGCACAATAGACCCGCACTTTGATGGAGAGACGAATGTCGTGGCGACGCCACAAATGCCTCAGTCTAGAAAAAGCGAGGTCTCCTCTCGAGACGCTCATCGAAATCTCGTCTCCAACGGCTCCGCCAGCAGTGATGCAACTTCCCAAGTAGACAAAGCTCTCCACAACCTCTAGTGCCTCACTAGCAAGCGTGAGTGCAGGCAGAGGCACCTGCCAGTCTTGGAAGAGCGCCTTGCATTTGGATGGCGAAAAGTACATACCGTACTTTGATGCTCCAATCGCCAAGCGGTTTAATGCAAGTTGGACGACGTGTGGGTCGTCACCCAGCAAGACGATATCATCAGCATAATCCAAATCAACAACTCGACTACCTGGGAGGAGCTCAACGGCAGCATTCAACAAATCGGCTAGAGCGTTCTTCAAGACATCCTCAATGGCAAAGTTGAATAGGAACGGAGAGATAGACCATCTTTGTCGAACTCCACTGGAGACCACAAAGGTAAGCGAAAGCTTGCCATAAGCCCTAATCCGGCCTGAGGTCAGACTATAGAGAGCGCCCAGTATGGAGACGAACTTCTCGGGGACACCATTCCTTAGTAGACAGTGTCACAGTACTGTACGATCGACAGAATCGAAGGCTGCACGGATATCCAGGAACACAGCAATCGTTGGACTCTGATACACATGGCGGAGCTCGAGGATCTGGTGAAGTGTGAAGATTTGATCGATGTAGCCGCGACCAGGGCGAAACCCACCTTGTTCTTCTCGTTGCAACGATTCGCGTATTGGGGATAGCCTGCGAAGCATGATGGACACCAGCAGCTTGCAAACGACGGGGACTATACCTATTCCTCTGTAGTTGGGGCAGATTGTGCGCAGGCCCTTTTTGAAGATGGGGACGACTAGCGATTCACCCCAAGATGACGGAACTTCCCCTTTCGACCAAATTTTCGAGAACAAAGCGGTGAGTTCTCGAACCAGCGATGCGCCACCATCTTTAAATAGAGTCGGAGGAAGACTTTCAGGGCCGGAGGCTTTATAACGCTTCATGTGCCGGAGCTCCTGCTCGATTTCCTGGGAAGAGGGATGGTCTGTGGGAGTAGACCACTCGGCCCCAGCGCGAGCGCCAGAGGTAGCAGATGGAGCTGGGGGCCAACAAAACTGTGAGCCAAAATGTTCGGCCCATCGCTCCAACCGTCGTTGAAGATTGGTGATTACGGTGCCATCCTTTTTTGTGTAGATTCGTCGCAGTTAGCTACAGACAGACAGCCACCACCCATCCAGGAAAGCGTTAGACGTGCCATCCTCTTCGCATATTGTTTCACTTATACCAGATCGAACACCTCCGGTGACTCGAATGAGATGGAGGAGTTTTCTGGTATTACCAGAGAGACTAGCAAGCTCCAACTCACTAGCACGTTCACACCACCAAGCTTCGCGGTCCATTTGCAGACTCCTGCGCAACTCTCGACCAAGGTATTGGCGTTCTTCACTGTGTCTGGAATCCGATAGGAGCAAGCCGCGTCTGTCCATCAGCGACAAGGAGTTGGCGAAAATGCAATGCTTCGGTGGGTGAAGGGCAACTCCGCAATTGTCGATACTGGCGGAAACTAAAGCATCTTTGATATGCGCCCACTGCGAATCGAGATCACCGTCAATAGTTGAGCCAAGCAAGTTGACAGTGAGGCTTGGTACCTGGTTAAAATCTCAAGGTTTAGTAAATTTGCGACGTCCGGTCGGTAGTGAGCGTGCTTAGGTGATCCTCCGAAACGCATTCGAATCTTAGCACGAACCAATGCGTGATCGGATTCTAGAAAAGTTGACCAGTACGATCGGCAGTCCGTTACGCTTCCGCGCCATGTGTAGCTGATTGCTATGTGGTCAAGCTGGGAGCACTCGTGCGTTTGTGAGGGCGGGCGCCAGGCAGCAGTGTCTCTCCTCGATTGCCGAAAACTAGTGCTCGAAAGAAACAAGCGATGATCAAAGCAAAGAGCAAGCAGTCTGTCTCCACTGTCTGATCGACTGCCACCGAGACCAAAACTACCCCCAAGTTGATGCTCGCTTGGTGGAAGGCGGCCAACCCGTGCGTTAAAGTCCCCGGCAAGAATGACTATATCAGTCCGTTTGGAGGAACGCAGAAGTTCATGTAGTTGTTGATAAAAGCTATCTTTAACTGCATCCGGGTTGCAGTCTGTAGGGGCGTAGGCGGAGACGACAAACAAGGCACGCTTAACGTCTTGACGCCTGCTTACGTTACATGAACCTCTTAGTCTGACTGCACCTAGCCGGCTGTTGACTGGGATCCAGTCAAGCAGCGCTGATTCAGCCCTGGCACTCAGTACCACCCCAACTCCAGCTTAACCAGTGGCGGCAGCTTCTGGGTCTCCGGAACGCCGCAAGTAGTATTTAGCGTCAGAGTTTACCGGAGATGCCATTCTGATGACGGCGCTAGAGTCTTGTAACCTGGTCTCTGAAAGGCAACAGATGTCTATCGGAAGCGTTTCAACAGTACGGGCCAGACATGCTTGTCGTCCGATCTGCATCAAAGTTCGAACATTAAACGCTGCGAGGATGAATGGAGAACCAGGTCGAAGAAGAGCTGGAGTTTCGGTGGAGTGAGAGACGGTTGCGATCGCAGGACACTGAAAACCGGGAGTTTGGCTGTTACTTCCATCAGCTGTAAGACGTGGGTCGTTTGTGACGGTGACCGTAGAAGACATAAGAGTACATGTGGGTGAAGGACGGGAGGTGGGGTGATCTGTGAGTGGAGGTTGAGCGGTTGAGTTAGCACATAAGACAGGCATAGCAGTAGCAGTAGTGAGCGGTGTGGTCCATGATTCGTCAGTGGGCGTGATCATCATCATCATCATACTACACGTTAGTTGGAGGTGGGGAACACCTAAGCTACTGTGCCGCAATATATAGAAAAAAGGAGAGAAAAAAGCAACTGGTGCAAGCCGGCTGAGCTACCGGTAATGGATGGGCATCGTTCCGGTAAGCTACCAGCCGGCTACTGTGCATCAAAAAAATTACTATGCAAAATTATATAAGGCTAAATAATGAGATCGTGGTTGGAGGGGGAGGCTAAGAGGGATGGGGTGGGACAAAGAAACTCACAGCACGAACGCCACTGAGGTCGGCTGCCAGCAATATCAGCAAGTGTGTCCAACCAAACGTGTTCATCGTCTTTCGGACCCCAACCAGGGAGCCGAGACACTCCAACCGAGGCCAGCTCAGAAGTGAGAGCCTTCATTCCTCTCGACCAAGTCATCGCTTGGCCACCCCTCCTCTTTTTCCATCCACAGCCCCGGCGCGCAAACAACACACGTCGCGGGAGTCGGTGGGCTGGCATGCGTAACACGTGGCCGAGCCATCGGAGCCTGATGCGTGAAATAACGGTGCTGAGCGGTTCAGTCCCTTTCCCTGTGCCGTAAACGAGGCGTCGAACATGCTCGTTGCTCACGCGGTGTTCCCACCAGATGTGAGCTAACTTACGAAGGCACCGGTGGTCGAACGTAACTAGCCTCTTCAGGTCCGCTGCTTTAAGCGGCCAGGTTTCACAACCGTACAGTAGGGTCGAACGTACCACTGCATTGTACACTCTACCCTTCAGGGCGAGTGATGTCGCGCCGACGCCATAAGTGGCGAAGGTTAGCAAAAGCGCCCCGAGCTTTTGCTATACGATTCGTGATCTCATCTTCAATCCCACGGGCGCTGATACAACTTCCCAGGTAGTTGAATTTTTGAATGAAATCTAGCTGATGCCCGCCAAGGGTCAGTGTAGCAGGCGGTCCAGTCCAATCTTGGAGGAACGCTTTGCACTTCGAGGGTGCGAAAGCAAAGCCCGAAATGACGGACAGCTAGTGCTAATCTGTCCAGTGCCGCCTGACACGTTTGTGAGCTGTCACAGATTAGGGCAATATCATCAGCATACTCTAAGTCAAGAAGTCGTTCTCTTGGGAGCAGATCTACACCATCTAAGTCGTGTCCTGTAAACGCGATTTCCATGACTTCGTCCACAGCGAAGTTGAAGAAGAAAGGAGACAGTGGGCATCCTTGTTTCACGCCGCTGGAGATATTAAAGGACGACGACAACTTGCCGTAAGCCCTCAATCTGCCCGAGCTACGAGCATATAATCCTCGGATAATATTCACATATTTCTCGGGCACATCTTTCCTGAGTAGACAGTCCCAAAGTGCATGTCTATCCACTGAATCGAATGCATTTTTGATATCGAGGAACACGACTACGGTGGGCCGCCAATATATGTGACCGTGTTCCAACAACTGAAGCAAGGTGAAGATGTGGTCAATACAGCCACGACCTCGACGAAATCCAGCTTGCTCTTCACGAATCTGGCTTTCACGAGTGCCAGTCAGTCGGTGAAGGATGACAGATGCAAGCAATTTGGAGGCAATGGAGATCAGACTGATTCCTCTATGGTTGCCGCATTCCGATCGTAAGCCTCCCTTGAAAATTGGGACTATGACGGAGCGACTCCAATCGGTTGGGACAGTTTCCTGCTCCCACAGTTTGACTAGTAACTCGTGTAAATCATCCAATAGGGCAGGTCCCCCGAATTTGAAGAGGGCTGGAGGAAGGTCATCAGGTCCCGCGGCTTTATGTAACTTCCACAGTCCGATCTCACGTTCGACTTCTGAGCGAGAGGGCGGATCCAAAGGGACAGCGCACGGAGCGGGGCGATCCCTAACCGGCGAGAAACCTAACCATTCCGACCGATCAAATTGCCTTTTAATGTGCTCAGCCCAACGCTCTAAGCGTTTTGATACGTTGTGGAAAGGCTGTCCACTCTCGTCACGTATAGTTTCACTAACACCAGGTCTCATGCTGCCCGTCTCCCGTATCAGACGGAATAACTTACGATGGTTGCCAAGGGCAGCGGCCATTTCCATCTCTGATGCACGATGAAACCACCAGGATTCGCGGACCCTCTTCAGGCTAGCACGGAGTTTTGCCCGGAGCTCTTTGCGAGTTTCATTTCGTTCACTTCCAGCCGGAATATGCCGGCGAGCGTCGATAAGTTCCAGAGACTGTGAAGAAACCCAATGTCCATGTTGGCGATTAGACATACCACATGAGGATTTTCCTGCTGCAAGCAAGGTCTGGTGAATATGAGACCAGTGAGCTTCAATTGCATCCAGTGAGCGTTTATCCAACTCGCATGACAGCGTACTTTGATACGCACTCAGAACAGCTGGCTTCGCCAGTTGGCTGGTGTCAATGCGCTCACAAAATCGTCATGGGCGTCCGCCAAAGCGCATCCGCAGGTCAGCACACACAAGTGCATGGTCGGTGTCCACACCTGTGCTCCAAATCGAGCGACAGTTCTGGACGCAGCCTCTCCAGCGGTCACTTATCGCAATGTGATTGATTTGCGTCCAAGTCTGATTCGAGGCTGGTGGACGCCAAGTCAACCTCCGGCGGGTGCTGTGTCGGAAATTAGTGCTCGCAAGAAATAAGCGAGCATCCTCACACAAATGAAGTAACCGCTCACCGTTATCATTACGGGAGCCTATACCATGTTGGCCGCCCAGATGCAACTCATCTGTGGATAATTTTCCAACTTGAGCGTTCAGATTCTTAGCTGGCACTACCGTGTCCGTGCTTCTTCTGTGGGTAAGTAACTCTTTCAGTTGGCGATGGAAGTCGTCTCTTACCGAGTCATCGCTACAGTTTGTGGGTGCATAGGCAGCGATAACGAATAGACACCTGTTGGTCCCACGCGACTTCGAAGTTTTGAACGAGCCAGCCAATCGGACCGCACACATCCGGCTACTGATTGGAAGCCAATCAACCAGAGTAGCTTAAGCCCGGGGACTCAGGGCAATACCAACACCGGCTTGGCCGGTGTTCGAAGCTGCGTCATCACCGGATAGGCGCAATGAGAAAACACTGCTTGCGTAACCTGAAGGGGATTGCAGAGTGAGTACAGAGCTCGAGTCTTGCAGGCGGGTCTCCGATAAGCAGCAGATATCGATCGAGAGAGTCTCTAATGTTCGTGCAAGTACTGCCTGTTGACCGATCTGAAGCAATGTGCGAACATTGAGGCATGCCAATCTGAAGGAAGATCGAGGGCTCCAGATGGAAGCCGATGAAGTGGAATGGGCCGCTTGCTTGGACATGGGCCTGTTGACAGTGCAGGAATGACGCTCCGCGTTCACCGGTGAGTTGAAACTAAAAGACAAGCGACTATTGAAGCAAAATGGGAGAGGGCCGAGAATTTGGGGGTTGAAAACAGGGGGGATATAAGTAAAGTTGGGACGGGACGATAAGGGTGAAAAAGCGCAAGAAGGGGAATAAGAAGATGGGAAGGCTTGAGCAGTAACATCCAAACCCCCATCCACCCTGCCCGATGCAGCAGATAGGGCACCGTTTATTATCCTCTGCGGCGGCCAAAGCCTCAAGAAATTGTTTGAGGAAAGATTCATTGTATTTCGTGGGCAGGATACTGTCAGGTTGCCCAGGCCTAGACAGGAGAACGATTAGGGTTCTCAACCAAAGCCTTTGGTTCAAAAACCTGTCCGCAAGGCAGTGGGTTTGGCACTGGGCTACAAGGAGTCCGTTTTAAGGAATAAGGTGCCACACTCATTCCAACCCCCAACCTGGAAGACCAGGAGGCTGAGTTTATCTGGCCTCTACCCATTGACCAGTCTGGTATGAGTGGTTCTGAAGGTGCAAAAATGCTCAATGGATCACTGTGGCACACAAACCATCGCACCACGGTAAGGTGCAGTCTCATTGCGATGTCTCTGTCTTAGCTTTTGCCCTGTTTAATATTTATCTTCAAGCAGTGATGTCCTGTGCTTTTGATGCAGCTTGTGATTATTGTGTTCGGGTAATGCACCGTGCAGATGGTGGGTTGCTGAACATCGGTCGTTTTGTTGCGAGACCCCTAGTCTGTGTGACAACTCTCCGGATGTTGCTGTTCGCTGATGACTGTGCTTTAGTTGTACACAGCACGAATGAGTTGCAACACATGACCAGTACTCTGGCTTCGACAGCGGCCAATTTCGGGCTTACCATCAACATAAGAAAAACGGTCTACCTCTTTTAGCCTTCACCGGAGGTGCAATCTTCAATATTGCCGCGAATCAGCGCTGGTGCTGAAGAATTAGAAACCACCTCACGCTTTTGCTACCTTGAGAATGTGGTGTCAACTGACCTGCAGCTACAAAGTGAGCAGCGTCTCGAAGGCAGCCGCGGCATACGGGAAGCCAGAGTACGGAGTGTGGAACACCCAACATCTTACCGTCGGCAAGAAGCTGATGGTGTACAACTCCATGGTGCTGTCCGTTCTTCTATACAGCAGTGGATCTTGGACGATGTACAGCGGGATGTGCGAAATCTCGAGCGGTCCCATCAGCAGTGCTTGCGACTGATTTTGCGCATCGGTTGGTGCGACAGAGTTGCGGACACGGAAGTGTTGCGTCGAAGTGGAATGTATGTAGTTGCCTGCATACTTTTGCTGAGACACCTGAGGTGGCTCAGTCATGTGTGCCGTTTGGATTCGATGCCGATAATGAAGCAGCTATTAAATAGTCAGCTGAGTGTTGGAAACCCTCATGCGGGCAAATCAAAGCTTCCCTATCAGAACATGGTCATAGCAGACCTCACACGTTCTGATCTTGACTGTAGGTCATGGAAATCGAAAGCGATTGATCAGCGTGCATGGCGCGGACTGTTCACGGAGGTCGTTGCCAAAGTGCTGGAGATATCCCTCATGCATGCAGAGAAGAAGCGGCAATTTCGGAAGCGACAGGTTCCGACGCCTTGTACTCAACCGACATCGAGCGCATGGTGCTGTAGCAACTGCGTTCGCGAGTTCCTGTCAGGCAGGCCTTGTGTGCCGTAAGCCAGGCCACTCGGAGTCAACAACAAAACAACGACGAGTTTTGTTGAGAGGGTTGGCAGAACCGGCGCAGGGTTTGTAGGTACGCTGCATTCGATTTATTCACCGCCTGCTTGCATGCTATGTTTCATTATTTTAGGTGATGGATTTGTATGTTGTCCTAATGTGGTGCTTTTTGTCTCAAGTTAAAATCTACCTGAACCATCTTCTACAACCCTGCACACGTCGCGAAAGTCAATTGTAGTTAACTTCAACATATTTTCGTATTTGTGGCATTTTCTTAAAATATATTTTCCTACGTCTTCAACTTACCGCGCCTTTGTTCACAACCAATTATTTCATATGCTCAATGATTGCAGAGTTCTCACCGCTTCTCTATGCATTATTCGATTTATTTTATTTCATCACGTCGTTTCAAGTGACTGGCTGTAGGTTCATACCTCCGGGGTAGCTGCGCTTGATGTGCATGTTGACAAGGTGCCTACCTGTCTATTACCCACTACCTCGTCCATACTGGCTCCAGGAGACAGTTGGTCGTTGCTGGAGGGGACGGGGTGCACGTTCCTTGTGGCCGTGCTAGGCTCGGAGAGCGGTTCCATGCACTCAGTGTGGAGCGGACTACGGTCCAGCCACCGCCTTGTGTGCGCTTGATTCCCAAATGCAGCGTGCTTGTGTTTGCCTGTGAAGGAGTGTGGGTCGGCGCCGTTGACGAAACGTGGCTCCCATCCACATGCCTCCCGGTCTTATTCCTTCGGGTTTACCCTGGATATAGGGTGTGTGGTTGGAGCTGTGGGTGGTGCAGCGCAAGCCATCCATGGTCCCTCTGTAAGCGCGGGCGTCCTGTGGCTGGCCACAGTGACAGGCAAATCTGAAACCGGATGCCGCCAACCATAGATATATATATATATATATATATATATATATATATATATATATATATAAGTAATGCCAATTCACACCATTTTGCAGCGAAGCGCAACAGATACACCTGTTGGCTCAGGACACCAACATAATAATTATAGTAATGATAATAACAATAATAAGAATAACGAATTGAAAACCGAACAAAATTAGTAGCATTGGATAAAACAGTTGAGAGTCAGAAGTAAGGAAGCGAATACAAAACGCCAGCGATTTCGTGACCAAACCACATTTGATAAGGTACATAACCATAGCGATTTGACCGTTTCCGGGATTTTCATTAAGACGACCATTAGTGGTTTTTGTGAGTCACGTCGTAATGTTGTATGATACCAGTGACTGGGGAAATCTAGGAATTCCGCCCAAATGGAAGCAAGCTAGAGGTACAATACTGATTTGGATCTGAAACCGTCCTAATGCCGCTGATTGTCCAACATGAAACGATGGCATTCATCATGAAGCCAATAAGAGTCGCCATGATCCTCAAATTGTCCGTCTTAAACGATAATCACTACCCTACTGTAAGCTCCAAAGACCAAGATAGTAAAGTTCACAGGCGTACGAATCGGAGTCAACAGTATTTGGAACAACTGACCATAACTTTACCGCAACCGGGGACAGTTCTGTTATACCGAGTTCTAATTATTTCGACTGAGTATGGAAGGATGGACGTTCATCACTGATCGTGTTCACAGGTAAAATTAATAGTAATGTGTCAGCTGTATGCCGTAACGGCGCTTCGCTGCCGCGAGACCATCACCACTCGCACGTGGCCTGAGTATAACGCGATGACGCCCACCCCTACGCGGATGTTAACCGGTGACATTGTGATTACAAGCCAGGCGTGCAGAGCACTCAGCCACCTCAGTAACAAGTTCAACGGGGTAGATAAAACGGGTGTGTGAAACAGCATCCTCTGCAAAGCAGAACGACGCAGCAGGGAAAATGCAACAGCATAACAACGTACGAATGTATTTTGATAAAAGCAAAACAAACTGGAATCGCTTTTAGGATGGACTGCTTCCCTAGCCCACTGAGGCGGAGCACATGACAGCCACATAGTGGCAGAGGATTCCCTACCATACCTCATCATCATCACCATCATTATACACGTTAGCTAGAGGTGGAAACCATATCAGCTATTGTGCTGCAATGCATAAGAAAATAAAAGAAAATAACCTGAAATGGACGCAAGACGGCTGAGCCACCGGTAACGGATGGGCATCGTTCCGGAAAGTCACCAGCCGGCATTGGGCTGCAAAATAGTTATATTATACAAAATTCACAATATGCTGGGAAATGCTATCGTGGTTGGTTAAGGGAGGCTAAACGGGAGGGGGAGGCACAAAGTAACACACAACCCAAAAGCCACTAGGTCGGGTCCTAGCCATATCAGCAAGTATCCCCAGCCAAACTTGTGCTCAAAATTTCGGGCCCCAACCAGGCAGTCGAGAGGCTCCAACCGACGCCAACTTCGAAGTAAGGACTTTTATTCCTCTTGGCCAAGTCATCGCTTGACCACCTCTCCTCTTCTTCCATCCACACCCTAGGCGAGCAAACAACACACGTCGCGGAGGTCGGTGATCTGCATTCGCGCAACACGTGGCCCAGCTATCGAAGCCTGGTTCGTGAAATAACGGCACTGAACGGTTCAATTTCTCTTCCTGTGTCATAAACAAGGTGTCAAACAAGCTCATTGCTCACACGGTGTTCCCACCAGATGTGAGTCAAACTGCGAAGACGACGGGGGTCGAACATAACTGACCTTTTTACCTCTGTTGGGATAGTTCCATGGATGGCGGTATTAAGTTACTTGAACTTTCGCTTAAATCTAAATTTGTTATTGTTTCCAGAGGCTTAACCTCTCTAATACTTTAAAACTGCTAATCACTTCAAAAACACATATGCGAACCTTGGTACAAAACAAGTAAAACTAATTTTATCGTGCGACCACGTTGTACAAGTTGATCAGACCACTCAATTGGTCTGTGTCTCGCACTGCCGAGGAATAAAACGGCACTGTACACTACCTTTCATTGCGAGAGTGATGTCGCGCAAATGCCATACGTGGCGAAAATTATCAAAAGCGCCTAGAGCTTTTGCTATACGGTTTGCGACCTCGTCTTCAATTCTAACGGAGCTGATGCAAGTTCCTACGTAGTTTAAATTTTGACCGACTTCTAGCTGATGCTCCCCAACAGTTAGCGCAGGAGGAGGTTCCTGCCAATCTTAGGAGGAAAGCTTTGCGCTTCCAGAGCGTAAAGAAAAGCCTGGAGCGGCTGACAGCCAGTATTAATCTGTCCAGTGAAGCTTGGCACGTCTAGAAGCTGTCACAAATGAGGGCAATATCGTCAGTATACGCTAAGTCAAGAAATCAGTCTCCTGGGAGAAGCTCCACACCTTCTAAGTCGTGTGTTGTGAACGCAATTTCCATCACCTCGTCAATAGCGAAGTTGAGGTGGAAAGGTGACAGCGGGCATCCTTGTCCCACACCGCTGCAGGTACTAAAGGCGGCAACAGCTAGCCGCAAGCCCTCACTCTGCCCGTGCTACGCGCGTATAATACTCGGATAATTATATATTTCTTTTGCATATGTTTCCTGAGTAGACAGCCCCGGAGGGCACTTTGCTCAACCGAACCGATTGCACATTTGATATCGAGATGTGTACCGGTACTCCAACAGCTGACTCAAAGTAAAGATGCAGCCACGACCCTGACGAAATCCGGCTTGCTCCTCAGGAGTCTGGCTTTCACGAGCGCCAGTCCGTCTGTGAAGGAGTACAGAGGCAAATACTTTGGAGGCGATGGGGATCAAACTGATTCCTTGATGGTCACCGCATTCTGGACGCTAGTCTCCTTTGAAGATCGGAAAACTAAAGGTGCCGCTCCAGTCAGCTGGGACAATTTCCTTGTCTCATAGTTTCACTAGTAATTCGTGTAAATCATCAACAAGAGCAGGGCCCCCGAAGTCGAAGGGGGCTGAATGAAGATCATCTAGCCTTGCGGCTTTGTTCAACTTCAACAGTCCATACTTCAGCTTGCTGCTTACGGCGTTACTTTGCGCATTCACCAGATATGGATGGCAGACATCGCCGAGCTACCGCTGTCAGTCTCTTCAGGCCGCCGGCACTGATTGCCCCGGTCTACTAAAGGACTCGGATTGAACAGACTCGCAAGTAAGCCAATTCGAACAAAAAATGGATTAGCGTCTGACTGGGTTTGGAACACGAAAATAATGGTGTATTGGGGTTTATGAATGACAAAAAAGGCAACTACTTACCTGATCTTGTAGGATAGGAACAAATTAACACTCATCAGTGAGGGGACAGGAACAGGGCATATTGGCGGCAGAGTTGGGAAAAGAATCTCGCGACGGCTCACAGCAGAAGATCATGTGCTTCGGCTACCGTAAACAGTCTGTTGCGTAATTCAGTTCCGATGGTCGCCCATTCACACTGGAAATACTCGGGCCGGATGATTAATGACTCGCATGTTCTCACCGCCTTATTATCAATGCAGAGTAGACACATGTCTCCTCCGACGGAAACCGACTGGTTATTATTGCGCTACCACTGACTGTGTTGATGTGAGGACAAAGATGGAGACGTTTGAAGTAGAGACTAAAGCACCGACAGCAGCAGCAGCAAGTCAGCCGCCAGTGCTGACGCGGCACTGTGGTCGGTCAAAAGAAGATTGATGATCACCACCTCGGCATGTGAATGCCTAAGTGTGGACGCGCGCGCGCGCGCGTGCGCGTTCAGAATGGGAGTGCGGAAAAAGTGAACACAAGCAATAAATCAAAAAATCAGACCATCATCTGCACACTGAAAGAAGTCACATCGATCGGTAGTCTGTCGACGAGTACAAAGCCAGTCATGTCTTAGCAAGAGCGTCTGTCGTACGGAGCGACAGTGGAGAACGCAGTGTTACTCGGCCAAAGTTTGGAACCTCGGGGATTAGACTGAGTGGTAAAGCTCGTCGTTACACAGTCCAGGACGTGAGCTGTCCAGAACCCTGGTTCAATTATCACTGTCGCTAGAAGTGTTGGTTTGGTCGGAGTTTTCGAGGGAGACAAAAGTACGCGGCAGGGACACAGGGCATAAGCGGGAACGAGGGAGTCGACGCCGCCGCCGTCGCTGCTCTCTGTCGTGAATACTCATGGAACAGTTTCGTTAATTGTTGTGTTAAACCAACATCTGAAACAATACTTACGGTTTTGAAGTATTCGCTGCATACCTGGATTGCGACACAAGATCTCAACTGTTTAGGCGGTGCAAGTGCAATTCGGCACGGAAAGACCTAATCACGTGGTCAATGGATAGATCCAGTGAACCAATTGGCAGCGGTACAGTCCTGTGCTACTCAGTGGTTCAAGTTCTATCGACCTGGTGCCGAACTCCAACGCTTGACCCTATCTCTGAGGTCAGTGATCGAAACCTCTGCGGCGATTCCGACAGCAGGAATGATTAGTTGTGATATCTCACAACCCGGAGGCCTAAGTCAGTGTCTGAAAGAGCTAGGTCACTGCATGAGTTCACCACCATACCAAAGCAGCTGTGTCGCCGATGAGTCCAGAAAGGACTAAATCGCTCTCCAGTGATTCTCCGGACCTTGGTACTTTTCTGGCCGGGTTTAGTGCTGTTAAATGCTAGTTTAGCAATTTCAACTATGACCAGGAGCGGTGGTGGGAATGGCTTCGTTGTTTTGAGTACAGGATATTACCGAATATAAGGCTGTTCATAGTGAAGCGGACAGTAGAACTTTGCAATATCAAATTTGCCCAAAGACTTAAGTCCCTGTATTGGCCGACCCCAAAAATTCAGCAATAGAGGAACGAAACTCTCCACGACCTTGAGGTCACCACTACTTGCGCTCACTTGAGTGTGTTCAAATGAAACCGGCTCTACTATTGGTCGGTTGTGGTTAACGTAATGTGTTATAATCGAAGTTACTGGGGCGTAAGGCCGTCAGAACAGACTTTCACCACACCGGCCAGTGTATTGACCAAATGTTAAGTCATATGAATTAGGCACGAGAGCCAACAATAACTTGAGAGGGTATCAGACATACCGCCTCGCGTAGTCGGGGGCCTGACGCATACGAAATACAGTACAGCAGTGCATGAGAGTTAAGTTCACGGTTAGGGGTGTAGGATGACGTCGTCCTTTTAAAGCACCAGAGCGCGTGGCGTAACACACTGCATAAGGGCTATTATTGAGTTGCTACTGCCATTCATCGCAAATGTGCGATTTCCCGAGAAATTTAGACACAGAAGTAACGCGTCCGGCTATAGAGACTTCAAATCCCTGTCTGATATACCGCCCCGTCACTAGCAGGTGCTAAGAGACGATAAGGGCAGTGGTGAGCACTTAATTCTTGGATGGATTTTGCATGCAACCTTTTTCAAATCCCGCATAATCTTTTTAAAAGCCGACCCCCCACTACAGAAGCGAAAAACTGTTCAAAAATTGTCGGCTTCTATTTGGTAATATACGTTAGCTCAGACAGTTCAAACCAGAAATGGTCTGGAATGAAAGACGGAATGAGTGAATAAAATCTCCTTCGCGAAAGCATCATGCACCAGACAGTGTCTATTCGTTGAAAATGTCAGCCTCGAATCCTCCTACATCCAGGAGAAGTGATGTATACTCCGGTCAGTGTTCTTCCACCTCTTAACCGTGTAATCGACTGACCCAAAGCAAAGCCCACGCGTGAGGTATGAGGCAGGTAAATAGGCGTATAAAATTTCCGGATTATCAAGTACGATTCAGGGTTAAGAGAACGCTTAGTGGAGCTCCGATGGGTCTGCTTCTAATCGGTAAACAGTGGATATCGTCTGAGTCCAAGCGGTAGCTTCACCAGATAGCGATAATTCAAAGACCATTGGTAAGGAGAAAAGCATTCCTAGCATGTTCAGAATGCAGCAACCAAGACTCTAATTGATTTGCAACTTATTCCGACCGACAGGACTGCGTTGTCGCCTAAAACTGACTGATCAAACATTCACAACAGCTGTACATAAGCAGGATTGGGTGAGGAATAATAAGAGAAGATTGGGGACCGGAATCTCCTTTGGGGCTGTTGATGGCTGATATCTTTATGCTCCACTTAGAACGCACATCGATGGGACTGAAAAGTGTCTACGGTGTGTTGACGACACCTTCGTACTTTGCGAACCCGAAAAGAATGCGGTACATTTACTGAAAGCTTTTAATGACGCACACGAGAATCTCCGCTTCGCCTAAGCACACGATTTCCAAAGTCGGTTACGTATCCTAGATCTTGAAGTTATCAGTAACTCGGGTGGATCTTGTAGCAGAAAGGTACACATGGACTTGGCAGTACCCTAACTTCCAGAGCGCAGTACGGTTGCAGCGTATGAGGCGTTTAATCCTATCTCCGGCCTTCAGAACCCGCAGCATTTGCACACCGGATACCGTCAAGGAAGAGCTGCAGAGACTCAGCGAGGTCCATAGGGAAAATGAACAATGAACAATGATTTATCAAAGGATAAAAGCAAGTGCTTGACACGTCCCGTAGGACGGTTGAGGTGAATATGATGAAATCAAAATATATGTGGGACATCTACCGAACGTCTGCTTAGATGAATACTTTGCTAAATAACATCAGTGGAAAAGTTAAAAAAATCGAGCGTAAACCTTCAGAAATACACTAGGGTGCAGTGTTCGTTGATATAAGGCTTGAGAACAGTAAAATATGGTCACTCACTTGGGTCCATTTGATAAATAAATCCCATAGAAAAGCATGCTTGGCGTAATCCACAATAGTGGAGTTTAGGTAACAAAATGCTGGGAGCTAAGAGCAACATCTAACCGTTTCTCGAATACGTCCAAAGTAGGGGAGGATACAACTGAGTCTAGGAGTGCGTTCCAGGGTTGGCAAACTCGAAGGGAAAAGTAATTCCGTCGACACTCTAGACGGCTATATTGTTCCTTCAATTCTAAGCAGTTACCCCTAGGGTGCGTGTTATGGCTGTTTCAGCACATACGTGGTTGGGGTCATTCAATATCTGCTACGCTAAGATGAGATCGCCGCGCAGCTTTCGATGGCGTCCGCTGAAAATTCCCAGAAACTTCAGCCTTCTTTAGTAAGAGTGATAGCGCAAGCCCTTTACATTCTTTGTTGCATTTCGTTCTGGTGCCTCTAACGCCTCTAGGTCGCGCTCCAGCCAAGGTTGCCAAGCTTGGATTGCGTATTCAACATGCGGGCAAACGTAGGAATTGTGCATCATTTGGAAGATTGACGGGTCAAATCTCCCGACAAATTTTCCGGACAAATTTGTCATGAAGCATTTGAAGGAACGCAATCGAAAGCCACTTAAGGACACTGCTCCCAAGAAAGAGCTTTTCATACATTTGCCATTTATGGTCGACACTGTAACTGAGATCTTATCTAGACGCCTGAAAGATACTGTTAAGAAAACTTTTTTCGCAGCCCGCTTGGGAATTGTTTACCAAAACAAGCCATTGCTTGAAAAACCGTTGAAAGATAGCCTGCCCTCGTTGACCCGTTCAATGTTCGTTTATCAAGGTACACGGTACTTTGGTTGCACAACGAGACGCCTATCTCAGAGGATACGCCAGCACATCCTGGCGCGGTTTTACTAAGGCGAAATGAGGTCCTCAAACAGCTCACTCATGTTGCATCTCCTTGACTGACCGTACAACTTCTGAGAATTACCTTAAAGTCATCTACTAACGCTTATTACAAGGATTCCAAAGGCAACTCTAGTCCATTGCCGCGGCTATTTGCATACATAATCAGGTCGGAATTATGTATAGAAAAACGATTCATATGGCCAATACTACTACCGTGGCCAACAGACACTGTCAATTAGCTATATAATTCTAACTACTGTGATTTATGTATTAATGTTCCCTCAGTTCACTTGGTCTTCAATTATCAATGATGACCGTTCAAACAGCTTGGGAGTCAATCCCCACAATCAGTAAACGTTCGGACGAGTTTACCGAAAAGAATTATTAATCATCAACTGATTTTTGACATAGCGTAGAACCTAAATGCCCTAAGCGAACATTCAGGGTCAAGGCACCTGCACTTTATCCACAACATACCGTCACAAACAGTTGGCTATCATGTAAAGATAAGACGTCGCCTGTGAGAAAGCTTTCTTACGGCTTTCATTACCCAGTGCCATAATTAGCTATTACCTCCAAAATGTTATTCAGTACCAAACACACTTTAAACAGGCAGTCCGACTAGGAGACGACAGCAGACGCGCCACTGGTGCCGACTGTGAGCCATGTTCTGTAACGTCCCGAGCCAAGCACAAGGCGGGTCACGGACTCCAGCTTGGAAGGAGAGACGGATCAACGGTACCCAGTATTGTAGCCAGTAACTTCATATTCCGCTGCCAAATTAACTTCAACCCCTGTCCAACATTGCGCCACCAACAACCTTCTCCACAGTAAGCGGTGACCGGGCACACGTAGCACATGCCGAGGTTAGTGAAACGCAATTAGTAGTATATGTTGTTCTAAAAAAACTAACTTAAGTGACTCCGTCTAATACTGTATTGGACACCTCGTCGCGGATAAGCTCCGAAGCCAACAATGATTGGAGTAGAAGGCACTGGAGGTGATAAATTCCAAAGTGACCAAAGTGTTGGAAATGTTTGCCAACTTAAGATATTTTTAGCGCCGTCGCGACATTTCACTCTCACTAAAAGGCAGCGTTTACAAAGCTTGTGTACGAGCGACGTGGCTGTACGGATCCGAATCCTGGCCACGTTGTCTTTCGGTCTTCGACAGTAGCTGTTTGCGGAGGATCGCCCGCGTGTGTTGCCATTACCGAGTACGCAATAATAACGTTAGACACCAGGTTTTGGGTAAGACGGATGTTCCGCATTGTGATGTCGTCCGGCTGCGTCAACTGAGATAGTTTAGCCATGTCCTGCGCATGCCTAACGAGCGTTTACCACCCGTCGCCTTGTTTGCACACGCAGAGTTGCTTTGCAATGGCTGCGTGGGTGTCAACCGTCCATCTGGGAACAATGCATGAAATCGACCACATACTGGCTGGCCGTCGCTGACCCCCTACGACTCTCCGTCTGGTGACCCAAAGATGAAGAATGTCAATGGCTCATAACGCTGCAAAACCGGTAGCAGTGGAAGCAGCACACACAAGTCTGCTTGATCTCAAGTTTACAAAACCAAAACCTCTTAAAACCGCGAAAATACACAAGATGGCGTGTGTAAAACGACAAACAATTGTCATCCGTCTTTCCCATTCAGCTTAGCTAGGTCACATACTTCGAATATATATATATATATATATATATATATATATATATATATATATATATATATATATATATATATATATATATATACTGGTCTCCGAGAGCAACCTTATCGTTGGTTGCACTGTTGCGTTGTGCATATAGCTTTTAGTAGATGGGCTAGGTCTTATCAGCCCCACCAATGATCAAACTTTCGAAAAGGGTCACACCGTGTAACCGTCGGTTATGAGCGCTTAATCGAAACGGAAAGTAGGCTAACCTCGCCGATTCTACTACCAGAGTGGGCATAGTAAGCCCACGGATTATGATATTTACGAGTAGACAGTGGCGATGGGGCGAAATCACCCAGACTATTCGCACGTGTCGCACACTCATCCGTGGTAAAACGGAAAAATAGCAACCGAATACCGTCGGGATGTGACGATTTCTATCTTGGGTATAGCGTTGAAGATTCCACTGAACTAATCATCAGTTAATGGCCATTGCCTCTTGTCAACCGTACAACAGGGACCTCAAGACCGGGCACCTTGTTTTATTTCATTTGCGCTGATTCCACTCGGATCTCATGCGTGCTCGGAATCATGGAATCCCTGATTGAATCTCTAATCAGTGGAGAGACAGTAGAGGGCTTGAAAGGCTCTTTGAAGTGCTCTGCAAAACGATGGAGACGGAGTTGATGCGTCGATTGACTCCAATTTTCTACCTCACCCATTTCATCAACTGGAATTCGTCCTAGCCCAGAGACCACGAAGAGTTGGAGCAACAACCGACTCTTCGCGATGTAACTGACCCAAATCCAAGCACAAGTGGTTTCTATTTACGAATGCTCCAATCCATCCTGTGATCTCGGACCAAGCACCAGTACAGGGAGTTGTGGACACAGCAAAGGTTAGCATCTAAACGAAACCTTGAACGCGCTTCAGTTGAAGCAACCGGTGCTCCAGAAATGTCCCCACTTTCTGGCATAGATAAATCAACAAGATTCCAAAGTCCTTGTCCATGGAATGATGAAGGAGATCCGATCGACGCCTGATAGATACATTTCTTTGGTTAATGAAAACTGATGTCCTAGCTTCACGGAGTTTGACGTTACGTGCCGATAAGCAGTTGCGAGTTTGGATACATCGCCGATGCCAGTAGGGGCGCTGGTGTGCGTCACGATGCAGCCCAGGCACGTCTGGCCGACTGACCGATCGAGGTGACAATTTCGAGTCCAGAGAAGCGGTAGATCCGCCTGGAGACCGGTTACCCGATTCAGACCTCAGTGCTCGAAACATGATCTTGTCAGGCTACGTGGAAAGTGTGCGGACGATAAAAACAACAGTTGTTGCTAATGTGATGAGGCTAAAATCTAAAGTGGCCTAGCAACTGGCGTCGTATCTACATACTGCGACCCAATTTAGCAGTCGTTACCTTCCAATGGGTGGCCATTCGTCCAAGAAAGGATAGCCAGCTGCAGGACTCGTTTGTGATGGTTTTGGAAGTAAATGAACGAAAGCGTGTACCAAGTTAAGACTGCCAAGGGCCCTAATTCACCGAGTTTACACTTGGGTAGGCTTCGCATTCAGGCAGTAAGCATTCGACTATTCACTAGCGGTCCATGAGACCAAGTTGTATTCAAGGAATGTGTTCGAATCCGTGTATGAATGGGCGTCTCCGCGGTATATTCGGCTGTAAAGCTGTAAAGCTAGACCGAAATATTTTAAGTGACCGAAATGCATGCCAACTGTGCCAACTTGTACGTTCGGGGGTACAAAAATGGTCACGCAGGGAGTTTCAACGGTCACTCACGCAGACTAAAATTACGATTTGACTAAAGACTTGTATCCAAAGAACGACTGTGCTAAAGATGTAGAATAATATCTAACAACATATCAGGACCTATTACGGTATTCATCTTCATATTCACTTTTTGTCACTGGGAGTGACCAAAAACACGCCTAGCTGGGACTGCTGGCCATCCATCTATGCGCACAGGGCAGTAGCGAGCATCTGCCAGATGCCGCTGGACTCGAATCTATGAACTTACTCCTACGGTCCGCAGACGTAAGCCACTGAGTCATGGGTGACGGAGGTGAACCGTAATGTCTGATTTCCAATTGCACCGTCCACCGTCATGTAGGTTATAAAGGTTGCAGAGGACAGGGCTGGCCCAGAGCTACAACATCCTTCTCGAGTCGATTCGAGCAGGATCCGACAGATTGTTATTGAAGAGTGGTGCCCAAAGCAACGAGTGCGGATGGATGGTTTCCAAACTCAGACGCATTAAGAAATAAGGTTGGAAAATGTTCACACAATTCGGCTATGGTGAGTGTTGCCTGCTCATGTGTGTCCAGGTAGTATCTTGTATGCGCAATAAAATCCCCTGGGTGTTTGGCAAGTTTCACTGGTGGGATTTTCAGCTAATCCTTTTCATATCCCTAATTAGACTAGACTGCTAGTCGCTTGTTTTCCAGTGAGCGTCATTAAAAGTGCAACATACTAAAATGGAAGAACGACCTCTTATCACCAAACAACGACCACACATAGTTGGAGAGTACCATCAAAATATTACATCCGCTCAAAATCATCATCATCATCAATAGTTAATTAGCCATTTGAATTGGTGCATCACCGCCGTACGTGCAGAATGACTTACGGAACGAGGAATAATAAGAGGGAGGGGATGGGAACCTAGCTCAAAATCCTAATGCGCTAAGTAAACGTTCAAGGGACAAAGTGCCTAAATTTTGTCAACAAAATACTGTCGCAAAAGCTGAATATTGTACAAGACAGCGTAGAAGAACAAATTGCCAACGAGCGTGTGATTTATCGCGTTACCAAAGGTTTTCTGTCGTCCCAGGGTGTGCTTGTCGTTCATCCCTGAGTGGTCATAAGGTATCCATCCGTCTGATGCTAACGCATGGATCAAGGCTTCTAATCGCTGATTTGGGGAGACGGGGTGCAGTTCTCCGTGACACATTGGACCTCAAGGATTGGCACCAACATGGAACTGGTTACGGCGAAGGCAGTCCTGCAATCGTTTGGTGCGCAGCATTTCGCCAGGCTTAAACTACTTATGTGCGTGTTAAATGAGCGCACGCAATATCCGAACCAGTCGTAGGTCCCATCCGGTTTTATTCCTTCGGTTTGACCTCGAGTATGATGTGCGCTTGGCTGTGATAGTGTAGACAACCCATTGCCGATCTGCGAATTGTTCGCAGTCACAGGAGTGGAAATATCTGGAAACGAATACCACCAACCATGGGTGTTAAGGGCGAAAGTTGACACGCTTTTTGGCATCTACCAACATTAACCTTCAACCCACTAGATCTTGTGCCCTCATGGAAAGACAGCATGGAAGTAAGTGCCAAATCCAGAGTGTCGATCGAATGAAGCTGTCAAAGTATTTAAGTTTGGTGCCATGTGTCTCCGAAGTAGATGATTCTAATAAACGCTACTCGTTTACCTCTGGTTACCTCTAATGCAGCGGACACCATGCTCGTAAGAGCTCGAAAGTGGATTACTCCATAGAGAAATGTTACACCATTGAAGGCAATGAAAAACCCTATCTGACCTTGTGTGGGGACGAAGTACGATAATTTTTTATCACTAAATGACAGACTGAATTGGGAATGTGTGGATGGGGTACCATCAAGAATACTGTGAGAGAATGGTTATTGATTTCACTATCATCCTCAAAGTTTTAAACACAAGAAAAAAAGTAAAAACAACCAATTTGGGCAGCTAAAGTTCAGTAACTCACCGGAGCACATCCAAAGACACCGGCGGAGCCATGTAGGTAATGTGGTTTGACTGATGTTGCCTGCATGGTCTGAGAGAGATCGAACGTTCGATACGGTCACGTGACATATCGCCGCACATGCTGAAATGTGAGGGCAACTGTAATCTAACGATCTGGCGTATTCCCACGCGATTCGAACGTACGTAGCTCAGAGAGATTGAATGGACACGGTACACCGACATACACAACCCTCTCTGCGTATGCCTATTTCACATGTCGCGGCAGATAACGCAATCGGCCTCACATGGGGCTTTGTGAGAATTGCCGACAGCAAGCGCACAAGCGGATGATTTATGACCAATCAGCGAATGTCACCAAGCCGTTCCCTTTGATCTTCGCACATCCTGTCGGACTTCCGAATCGTCTGTCAGTTCCACCATCCCATGCGCCTTGTGCGTGCACATGTACTTGTGTATATGTGTGCACACGCGCGTACTCGGCATTAACAGCCAAGGCACTAAAGATCAAAGGGCCGGGACAAGCTTGGAAACGCACCGGAATTCCATCGCACACAGTCTGTGTGACAAAGTCCAAGTTGAGCAGAAAACAGGTGTACTTAACTGTGTGTGCACACCTGGATATCGGCTTCTATCTCACCACTCTCATGGTTGTCGCCGCCACACCGCCTCTTGCAATCATGCGCCGATCGTCACTGCCATGTCATGTTAGAAAAGTATTGTGACTATTGATTCATGCTCAGGCTGAATAACAATCGAAACAACGAGGAGGGCACATTGCAATAGCGGTGTAGTGTGTACACATGCAGACGCGTGCAGTGTGGAGAGCACACAAATCAATGCACTGGGGCTGACGAATTAAACTCAACTTAAACAACACGCGATGAGAGCTAAACACGTTTCGATCAATTACAATCCTCGAGGTCACACTTGAACCGGCACTAAAGGGCTCACAAGCGACATACACCGCTGGCACAGGTCTGACTGACTACTGGAATGTAACTGAAAGCCAGCAACTGTAAGTTGCTTCATTTTTTGATTACCCGGCACCCCTATTCTAGAAATGCAGGTTACACGTGGACGGGCTTTGGTGTACAGTAAAAAACGAAATTGACCGCCTCTACATTCCGGTGCAAATCTCTAAATTGGCCGTATTTTCCCTTACCTGACCTTTCGCCATATAAACCTTAGGGGTCCAGCTCTTTGTATGTCGATCACTTTGGTCCAGTCCCTTGAATAGTCAAATTACTAAGGTTTTACTACAATGTAAAACATAACACCACGAGATAAATGGAAAGATAGAAAAGTAGATCAGGTTAAATATACAGATAAATTAAAGCGCCATACTATCTTCGCTGCGGTGATTGAAACAGAAACGAATACGACGGAACAGAAACACCGTACTAGCTTACTGTCCCGTGTAGTAAATGGATGATTGCGGGGAAAAAGCCGAAGCTTGAGATGTCCCGCCGGATGATCGGTTAGGGGTGAGTAAACTGAAGGCAAAAGATTAGCAACAGGAAACGGTGAACAACCACAGATTGCTAACTTGCCGGTTACAGTGTTCCCTGTCTGAGCAGTCCATAATTGAGTTTACGTATTATCCAAGGCCATCATCTGGGGTTTCCAGGGAAATGCTGAAGGTTGGTTGATGTGTATTTGTTTTTCTATTATTTGTGTGCGACGCTTGGGTTACGTGATATGTTGTAGTAAGGCGAATGCACCGCTGACACGAGGTTTGAACACGGCTAATGTGGAAGGTGAAATTACAGATTCTGAAAGGTCGTTCCATGTGTGGCAAACAAGCAGCAAAAAATATTTCTTCGACACTCCAACCGGCTATATTATTCTGCCAATTTAAGCTAGAGACCTCTCGGTCTGTTGGTATGATAGCTTCAGCAGTATAGAATTTGGTAAACCATGATTAGGTCACCAAGCTAACGCCGATAACGTCCGCTGGAAATGCCTGGCACCGAGGCGCTGTCCGCAAGGCACGTGACGAAGGACATAGCTCGGCGCGGTTGTGCCGATATCAGTCAAGGTAAGAATGCCGCATTTCCCGCTGGAGTACGTTATAACTTTGCCTCCTGTTGTCGTTAAATGTTGATATGAAGCGGTGAAACTGACGCGATGACTTTTGGAGCTTATTCATGGAACGGTGAAGGATGAGAGTGAGTCCTAGAGCAGTACTTGCTACTACAGCAACAAACTGGTTCATTGGAGACATCAAGAATATTGACTCGACTATACAACTGTGCTGATTGGTCGACATGTGGTTGTACTGCAGAGTTTAACGGAAAACAGAGGAGCGTTATCGACCCAACAGCGTCGATATTAACGGAATCCGGCAGAACAATATGGGGGACGATGCCAGTTACTAGTAACAACAACAACAACAACAACAACAACAACAACAACAACAACAACAACAACAGTAGATCAGCCATTTGAACTGATGTTTCGCTGCCATACAACCATGAGGATCCATGAAATACAGAATAATAAGAGGGAGAGAAGAGGGACTTACCTGAAAACCTTAATGCCCTAAGCAAACATTCAGGATCAAGGCGCCTATCTCTTGTGTAGACAACATACCGTCACAAACAGCTGGCTATCGTGCAAACATAAGGCGGCATCGGCGAGATAACTTCCTTACGGCTTTCACTGCGCCGCGTCATAATCAGCCCTTACCCGGCAGATAACTCAGCACCAAACAACTTTAAACAGGCAATCCGATTAGGAGACTACAGCAGATGCGCCACCGGTGTCGGTTGCGAGCCATGTCCTGTCAAGTCTCGAGCCAAACACAAGGCGAGTCACGCGAACACCAGCCCGGAAGGCGAGACGGACCAACGGCACTCAGTCTGTGGTCAGTGATTTCCTTTCACGCTGCCAAGTCAACTTCTGTCCACCTCGAGCCTTGCGCCACCCTACACCTGGCAGACTAAACAAGGCCCTCCTAGGTAAGCGGTGACCAGGCATGCGTAGCACGTGCCCGAGCCAACGCAACTTATTGGTGTTGTTCTAGGGAGCTAGCATGATTATCACTACCTAATACTCACCTACCCCCATGATTGTTTCGGACACGCTGATGCCATCCGACACCAGCAACGCTTCGCAGACAACGATGATCAAAGGTATGAAGCAGCCTCAGATCTTCAGACCGAAGGGGCCAAGTATCACTCCCATAGAGCAGAACGGCCCTCACTGTGGCCTTGTATACACGGTCTTTCAAACGGAGGGAAACTCCTTTCTGTCACCAAAATTGCCGCAGGTTCAAGAAGGCAGCTTTAGACTTGCAATGCGTGAGCTGACGTCAGTTTTTATGCGCCCGTCGTTGATGATGCAGCTGCCAAGATAAGTTACTAGTAAAACATGTCCTCCCTTCGTTTACTTGTGTTTATTGAATGAACTCTTTCCTGAATGACGGTTCTTTGCGATATTATCATCATCATTATACCCGTTAACTAAAGGTGTAAAACGCCTCAGTTATTGTGCTGTAATACATAAAAAAAAGAAAATAACCTGCAATGGAAGCAGGACGGCTGAGGGACCGGTAACGGATGGGTATCGATCCAGAAATTCAACAGCCGGCATTGGGCTGCAAAATAGTTATATTATACTAAATTCACAAGATGCTGGGAAATGCTATCGTGGTTGGTTGAGGGAGGCTAAAATGGAGAGGGAGGGACAAAGTAATTCACAACCCAAAAGCCACTAGGTCGGGTCCTAGCCATATCAGCAAGTATCCCCAGCCAAACTTGTGCACCAACTTTCGGGCCCCAACCAGGCAGTCGAGAGGCTCCAACCGACGCCAACTTCGAAGTAAGGACTTTTATTCCTCTTGGCCAAGTCATCGCTTGACCACCTCTCCTCTTCTTCCATCCACACCCTCCGCGAGCAAACAACACACGTCGCGGAGGTCGGTGATCTGCATTCGCGCAACACGTGGCCCAGCTATCGAAGCCTGGTTCGTGAAATAACGGCACTGAACGGTTCAATTTCTCTTCCTGTGTCATAAACAAGGTTTTGAGCAAGCTCATTGCTCACACGGTGTTCCCACCAGATATGTGTCAAAATGCGAAGACGACGGGGGTCGAACTTAAGTGGCCAGTTTACCTCTGTTGGGATAGTTCCATGGATGGCGGTATTAAGTTACTTGAACTTTCGCTTAAATCTAAATTTGTTATTGTTTCCAGAGGCTTAACCTCTCTAATACTTTAAAACTGCTAATCACTTCAAAAACACATATGCGAACCTTTGTACAAAACAAGTAAAACTAACTATATCATGCGACCACGTTGTACAAGTTGATCAGATTACTCAATGGGTCTGTGTCTCGCACTGCCGAGGAATAAAACATTTATTTATTTTTGCTATACGGTTTGCGACCTCGTCTTCAATTCTAACGGCACTGATGCAAGTTCCTGCGTAGTTTAAATTTTGACCGACTTCTAGCTGATCCTCCCCAACGATCAGCGCAGGAGGAGGTTCCTGCCAATCTTAGGAGGAAAGCTTTGCACTTGCAGAGCGTAAAGAAAAGCCTGGAGCGGCTGACAGCCAGTATTAATCTGTCCAGTGTAGATTGGCATGTCTGGAAGCTGTCACAGATGAGGGCAATATCGTCTGCATACTCTAAGTCGGGAAGCCGTTTTCCTGGGAGTAGCCCCATACCTTCTAAGTTGCGTCCTGTGAATCCGATCTCCAGGAGTTTGTCAATAGCGAAGTTGAAGAGGAATGGTGACAGCGGGCATCCTTGTCCTACTCCGTTGGGTAATTTTGAAGTGCGGAGGCAGCCTGCCGTAAGCACTTACTCTGCCCGAGCTAGGCGCATAAATCGCTCGGATAACAATTGCATATTTCCCGGGCAGATAATATGAATTCTGCTCGGAGCTACAGATGGGTGGTTGGAGGTCTGACTATGGGTCACCTGTTGCTGCAAACAGGTATGAGCCGAAACGCCGGACTATTGTTGTTCGTATGAAGTCAGACCTTGAAGGCCGTTGTAGCGGTACTAGAACTCAGTGTGACGCAACGGTTTATACATCTATTTGAGTCACTAGGCTTTACTGTATGGTGCTTTAAAGTGTCTTGTGGAAGCATTCCTACCAAATTTGTCACCGGTTAGAAGTTAGACAAACTCAGCACCTTGACTACTCAATTAGGGTGTAGGAACCGGGAACATCTTGCGAACCGTTACTATATTTCTGCACTTATGGTGAGTCATTGGAAAAATTTTCTTCTGAGGATTCTAAACGTTTTCCTCATGGTAGTGTGTGACCGCACAAACAGAATAAATTCTAACGAAATCAAACCTCAGATTGTATTGGTCGTCACACAATTTCGAAAGAGTTGCTTTGTCTACCGTCTGTAAAATAACAAACAGGTTTGTGCCAATTCCTCCCTTATTCGTTTTCCTCAACTTATTGGCACTTTCGGAAATCCCGTTGTTAAACTCCTTTCTTCAGTCCCTAACGCAAGTGATGATAGGCGCAACGCTACTGAGGTTTTGACATCGGCACAAGTGTGTCCTCACGGAACGCATTAGTCCCCTGTCATCAAAACCATTCATCAGCCTACGCTAACAGGTTTCCAAGGCTGCACTGGACGTTAGTACTCTGAAACAGACAACTGACTTTAGTTAAAAAATGTTACCGAACAAGCTCATTTCCAGTGGTTCATCATCACGCCACGAATGAATGACAAGCGTAAACAACAGACAAGAGTGCATGTTCAAAGGTCACTATTGTCCGACTGACCAAGCTAGGTGATTGGCACGCACGCACGCACGCACGCACCGTGGATGTCGCGCTCTGAAAGCGTCTGAACCTAAAGCTAACGACCCGTGGGTGGTTATCAAACCGAATGCGTCCAGCCTGTTCTCTCATTATTGGTTGCACTCGTCTGAAGGTGCTGATGGAACAAGGACACAACGGAACAATGGTCTAATACGGATTAAAAGTCAAGGCTTGACAAGTCCCGTAGGATAGTTTGTGGGAATAACTTGAGTTGAAAAAGGTGCAAAAAAGTGAAAAAATACGCATCTGTGGACTCACCATATTATCCACATCAATACAAAGGTTTATCCGTCTACCCCGATTTCCTGGGGTTGGTGAGCACAAAGTTTGCCTGCGCCATGTCGTAGCAATGAATATATTACTGACTACTGGTTCGAAGCAGCGAGTAGAGCATCCTCTGTGTAGCTGAGTCAATCGTCGCTCATGGAGATGTCACTGTTAGGTTGTGTTCCGCTCTATATATTTGCGTCGGCAAAGTGTTTGTCAAGTAACTTCTTAAATTCAGACACTGACTTTGCCTCTACTACGTGCTGCGGCAGGTCGCTCCATACATTCACCACTCTGCGTTCGAAACAGAGTTGGTGAACGACCCGCTTCAAATCCGGTACAACAAGCTTATACCGGTGTCCTCGTGTGCTGCTTGGTTTGCGCAGATGAAGCAGTGGTCTCAACATAGGGTAATCACCCAGATGTAATATCCGGTGAGTCATGATGAGGTCAACCCTTAGTCGACGATAAGCTAGGGTGTACAGCCCTAGTTTCTTACACCGGTCTTCGTACGGCACACCTAGTAAGTTGGGAATCAGCCTGGTGGCTACATGCTGCGCTCGCTCAATCTTTTCTACCTCGCGGCGGGTGATAGGACAATACGCGGGAGAGCCATACTCTAGCATTGGTCGTATTATTGAGACGAAGAGGCGAGTGACAATCTCTTCGGCCCAAGTGCTGAAACTGCGCCTGAGTGCCCAAAGCACACGAAGGCTGTTTTGGTAAATCGTATTCGTGTTGTCCAAGGACTTTAGGTCGTAGAGTGAGAGTACACCGCGTACGGAAGGCGTGGGATGCAACGGTTGACAAGCCACCGTGTAGGTTCGGCTGTGCTCACACTTACCCAGCCTCATGAATTGCGACTTGACCGGGTTGATCGGAAGGTTGACCTCTACAGACCACTTGGAGAGGCTGTCGAGGTCCTGCTGAAGCAAATCACAATAATTGGGTGTTCGGATTACTCTCCGCACCTTCAAGTCATCTGCGAACAACGCACAAGGTGATTGGAGTAGCTGAGGCACATCGTTTACATGGATCAGAAACAAAATCGGCCCCAGTACAGTGCTTTGGGGCACGCCGCTGCTCGATGGATACCAGTCGGTTAAATGGTTGTCCACCTGGACCCTCGCACTTTCGATCAACAAGGAAATTCCTAACGGTGCAGCGAGCCACCAACACCGTACATCCTCAGCCTGTCGAGGAGCACTGCATGATTTACCTTGTCAAAAGCCTTACTGAAGTCAATGTAAATGACCTCGATTGATTTACCTTGGTTCAGCGCTTGTAACCATTCGTGACTTGTCAACAGTAGGTTGGTGATGCACGAGCAACCTTTCACGAAACCATGCTGTGCGAGGGTCAAGAGGCTTTTCGACTCGAGAAGTCAACTCTAGTAATGTATGTAGTGTAAAGCATCGTCGAGTCCTTTTTAAAATGTGTAGTGTGGGCGCGGAAATGACAAAAGTCGAAAGAGCATTCCACGGTTGACAAACTCGAGGGGAAAAATAATTCCGGTGGCACTCCAGCCGAGTGTATTGGGTGGCAGGTTCCAACTTATGACCACTCAATTTGGTGTTGCGGCTAACCTTCAGGAGGTGACAGCAGACGTCATCAGGGTTTTTCAAGAGCTGGAACGCCAGGATATCACCCCGTAAACGGCGGTGTCTACCGCTGCACACTCAGGGATTCCAGTCACCTATGGTATTGCAGGTGGGACAACCCCTTCACAATTTTCGTTGCCGCACACTTGGCCGTCTCCAGTGCATCCAGATCGCGTTTTAACCAAGGTTGCCGAGCCTGGATGGGGTACTCTACATGGAGCCTCACATACGTATTAAGCATATGAGGGAACATGGAGGGATCGAACCGCCCAAACATCCTCCGTAACAGGCCAACCTGTTGGTTCTCGGTTTTGGACGCCTTCAAGAAATGCGCCGAACAGCCGAGATAGTCTTACACCACGACCCCAAGGTCTCGCTCTTGTGAGGCGGTTTTCAGTATGTCGTCTCCAAACGTATATGCGTACGTGGGCTTATGGCGAACATGCACGATCTTGCAGTTGTCTGTGTTAAACGGAAGTAGATTTGCGTTTGAGCATTCAAAGGCGCGGTTTAATTCTCGTTGCAGCATACCGTGATCTTCCTGACAGCCGCTTGCCCTTCAGGTCTTGATGTCATCTGCAAAAAGCAGGAAAGTTGACTTGACGACTCGCAAGGTCATTAATGAAGAACAAGAATAACCGCGGCCCCAACACAGACCTTTGTGGAACAGCGCAATCTACATTATTTGGATCAACAAGTGAGCCCCGAACTCGAACCTGAAGGCGCTGCTGAATTAGGAACTTCCCGATCCATTCAAGGACAGGGTTCCCAACTCCATGCGCTTGCAGCGACTTGAGAAGTTTGAGGTGATTTATGCGGTCGAAGGCTTCAGAGAAGTCTAGGTAAATGACAGCAATGCCGGTTCTACTGTCGGCTATCTTGGACCAACTGCCACGAGCAAGCAGTAGTTTGGTAGTACATGACCGATGCTGACGGAATCTGTGTTGCTCCGGCGCAATGATGTTAGACCTTTCGAAGTAGCCCACTACCACCTCAGCTACGATTGATTTCATCACTTTTGAGAGCACCGGGAGGAGAGTCACTGGGCGATAGTTGGCTGGCTCTGAACTGCTACCACTATTGAAAATCTGGGTAATGATGCCTTGCTTCCACATGTTAGAGGCCTGCTGTTCGTCCAGGCATCTTTGGAAAAATCGTTGGTGCTTCAGCTATTCTCTTAACTGTTACGGCGGTTGCAGTCGAAGCACACTTGGGACTGCGTTCTTGCTTGTCGACTGAATTCCGATGAACAGTACTTTATGTGCGGCTTAGTTAACAACCTCAACCAAACTTACCGCAGGGAACAGTACAAGACACTGCACGTTCGCTGTTGCTACCACCGCTATAATTGACCATAGACTTGCCAAAGACCCATTTCGCTAACAAATAGGAGGAGCTTATGACTTCAGAAGGATTTGAATACAAATCGGTTTTTGTAAGATTTTAGTATGACAAGGTTCCACACTTGACGCAAGAGTTTCTTTAGGCCAGGTGAATCGGTACACAATTGGTTTAGCTTTTTCTGGGCAAGTAAGGTGAAGATTGCAAGTAATAACATGAATAGTGTTACAGGTCAATAGGTCAAGTGGCCATTCTATTGAAACAACAAGCATCGAGCGTTTCTCATTGATCCACGTCACCGGTCGTTCACATGTGAGGCATTCCTTTCCTGCAGATGCTGCTTCACGCTCCGACCTGAGTTCGTCCGCCGACACCTTTTCTGACTGATCGGGTTAACACAGCCCGCCACGCGTTTGATAAACGTTGCCAGAATAAAAGCCTACAAAAACCGAGTAGTACTCGAAACCTTCTGAAATCATGAGATCCCGTCGGTTGCAAGCATACTCCAAGATAATGAAATATGAAGGACCTTTCTTAGGTACCAGTCATAAAACACAATCGTCTACTATACGTTGTGCGTACTAGTCAGGTGTCACGTCTAATCTGCAACATGGCATTTTTAAACCGTCTCTCAGACCTGCTACTGCTAACAACTCCTTTGCCACTACGCAATGATGGTGTCAACTGGATTGGTGGTGGAACATTTGCAACCAAATATATATATATATATATATATATATATATATATATAATGATCCGAAGTACTGCAGGTGACTGTAACGTAGGCGACATCGTCGTAAAGATTTTCAAATAAAATCATTCGTATTGATATTAAAAACCCATCAAAATAGGGAATTTTGGACTATTTTCCATGTCCGTAGTGGGGGGGGGTCGCCTTATACAATGATTATGCGTAATTTGAACAAAACCACATGATAATTCATCCAGAAATTCACTTCAGATCTATGCCTCTATCTTGACTTAACTCCACTCGCTGTTGACAGGCGGTGTCGCAGGCGGGGATTTGAAGTATCCAGATGTAGAAACATTACTTTTATGTCGTAAATTCTCGTCAAATTTGCATTTGACTTTCGCGACGGACGTCAGTAACAGAAACATATTGATTCTATAGAATCGAACACAATCACACACAATAACGTTGGAAAAAGACATGACAGAACAGCAAGTACCGGTAGATTTTCTATGCTCACATAACAAAACGCTGCACAATGGTATAAAAATTACTCGAACCCTTTGTAACTAAAACCCGAGTTAGGATCTTCAAACAGTTTCTGGTACTGGTCGTCTGTCATGAGAACGTAAGGGTGAATATCCACATCTTCAACTTCACTGCTCTGGTCATTGTCGGATTCCTGAAAAATTGCATCGTCCTCACTCCCATTTATAGCATTGCTGATATATCACTTTCTGAATGCTTGTACGATAATTCTGATGGAATATCCAGCCACGCGTCTTTCACCCACTCTGCAATTGTAACCATGTCAACCCTTTTCACATTGCTATCCTTCGTCAACGCTAAATCAGACGATGCCATCCATTCAACCCACCCGGCCCGAAGGCTCTCTTTAAAGCTCTTATTGAAACAGACATTCAGTGACTGCAAGATTGATGTAAGTCCACCGGGAATTAAAGCCAAGGACGAATTCAATTTACGGTATCGTTTCTCCACGTTGTCAGTTCGGTGTGCCCTAAAGGAATCCCAAACCAGCATAGATGGTTTCTTTAAAGGGATACCGCTTCGCCTTGTCCAAAATGTATTCACTCAGGCTGTAGTGTCACGCTCATCCAGCTATCCTTTTGCGTGGGCCAGCACAAAACCCCGTTTGGGAACTAAGTTCATGTAGGCAGCGCCTTACACTTAACAATAATGAAAAGTGTTAGACGGGAACCATATGCCATACACCATAAAGCAACTGTGAACCGTGCCTTCTCGTGTTTCGTCGTCTTTACAAAAACTGTGTTAGCACCTTTCTGCTCCACCATGCGATTTGAAGGCATAGCAAAGCACACGGGCGTCTCGTCCATATTTCCTAGTTGGGATGGGTCAAAGTCGTATTTCCTTCTCAGCTGAATCAGGAACGTTTGAAGGTTCAACCTTACTGTCCAATTCATTCGGCAGTTACTGGGCTAGTTTTGTGCGAGTGCGTAGACACATGTCGAATCGGTTCATAAAACGATTACACCGTCCGAAGGAGGCAACAAAATTAACCGGTTGTGATGGATGGAATTCCGGACTTTGTAACATTGTGAGCGCCCTGATCCGAAGGTTCGTTCCGGTAACAAGTAACCGGCTTTGCCGTGACTCCATAACTCACTGCGCTAACTTTTTCTCCAGCACAGGAAACATTGTTGTTCTACCGCGTGTTGCTCTCTTCCCTACAGGTATTAGTGACAATCCCGACTTTTCCTGTCGCCATCCATTCACTTGTTTTCATTCACGGTGAAATGGGATGCAGCCACACAATTATTAGATTGCTCGGCAAACGTGATAACTCAATTTAAAACTAGCAGCATATACACATCGCTTCTGTCCAGACATGTCTCACGTTTCCACGGCATTGGAAGATTGCACGAAATGTGGGCACATTACCTCTCAAATGGATTGTGCGAACTCGCGTTAGTGCTATTATGGTCAGCGGATCACAGCGCTTAATACATTATGCTATGCTAGTCAATCTGGTGCATTAAAATACAACGTCATCCCACACCACTGATCGTGAACTTGCCTCTCACGCGCTGCTCCACTGCGATTCGGATTCATGAGGCCAACGACTATGCGAGCCTGTGTCTGGCATATCATTACTCCATACTACTGGCTAACTTACCTGTTTCGTTTGACTTGACCTCTAATCAATGCACTGTCCAGTGCGATTAAATTCTTTATTCGGACAGATATAAGCCTCATTAAGTGCAATCACAACGCCTTAGGTCGCCAGAACTGACCAACAGTAGAGCAGCTTTCGTGTGAGCACACTCAAGTTAGATCAGGTAGTGATGAAATAAAACTCGTGAGAAATCATTTCACTTCTCTTTTTGCTGCTTTTTAGGGGGTCGCCTAATATACGGACTTGCGATTTTGGACAAATTTGACGTTGCAGTCATACTATCAGCTTATATGGTTGGCAGCATCCGGTTTCGGATTTGCCTGTCACTGTGGCCACCCACAGGACGCCTGCGCCTACAGAGGGACCATGGGTGGCTTGCGCTGCACCACCCACAGCTCCAACCACACACCCCATATCCAGGGTAAACCCGAAGGAATAAGACCGGGAGGCATGTGGATGGGAGCCACGTTTCATCAACGGAGCCGGCCCACACTCCTTCACAGCCAAACACAAGCACGCTGTATTTGGGAATCAAGCGCACACAAGGCGGTGGCTGGACCGTAGTCCGCTCCACACTGAGTGCATGGAACCACTCTTCGAGCCTAGCACGGCCACAAGGACCGTGCACCCCGTCCCCTCCAGCAACGACCAACTGTTTCCTGGAGCCAGTATGGACGAGGTAGTGGGTACTAGACAGGTAGGCACCTTGTCAACATGCACATCAAACGCAGCCACATCGGGGATATCAAGCAACAGCCATTCACTTGAAACGACAAGATGAAATAAAATAAATCCAATAATGCATACAGGTACGGTGGCATAACTCTTCCCTAAATTACCATATGAAGTAAGTTGGTTAGCAACGAATCCGCGATAAGTAAGAAATGTCCACAAGTTACTTAAAAATGCCACAAACGCAACAAAATTACCGAAGATAAGCGCAATTAGCGTAAGCAACGTGGCCAGTTAATGGAACATTATTCAGGTAGGCAGAACAAACCAAGTAAAGTGTTAATGAAATGTATCCAGCTTAAAAAGACCTAGTTTAAGTGTAAGTTGGTTTATCCCAACTGCGGTGAAGAAGCATCAAGAATGCAACATCAGCCTCAGCATGGGGCACAGCGGCTTATATTCGGATCGGCTTATACACGGTAATATACGGTAATTCGTTTACCTGACCTTCTTTCTAATAAAAAATAGTGGATGATTTTGACAAACCCAGCACCTAATGAGCACTGGTCTCATACTTGCTCTAGCTACCTAGGTTGTGTGACTCCAAAACATAATGTTTTTGTGCTCTTGCTAACGGTTGTATTGATCTCGTTTCGAGGTATCTTTGGACCATTTTGCATACGATCCCTGATCAAACATGAACAGATGTCAATGGAATCTCATTTACTTCAAACGTCACTTCCTAATCCGACCTAGATGACAGCTTCCAACCACCAGTCTGTATCGATACGTCCTAAACATTAATCACCTTGTTTTTCATCTGCTACCAAGTAAACACGCTCGCTCCTCTACCTGGTCGGCTGACCCATGTTCCCACCTTAGTGTTCACCTAACTATGCAATTCGACCCGACGGACGACCGCCTGAGTCAGAAGAACAACGAGCGAGGAGCATGCCGATAGAGGCGCCAGCTTTGCAGACATGTATGCGTATTTCAGATAATAAAATTTATTACCGAAAATTGAATACTTCACTGGTTACTCACTAATGAGTACTCACTGATTGCTGTTCAGCAGTGATTAGATAACTAGTTACATGTTTCGATGATTTACAAAGAGTGATTTTCTCTCCCCTCGGAGACCTTCCTATACCGTCCAACTTCACTTGATGCAAGTATGCAGATGACGTTATAAGATGTATATATCCAACCGTTGATACTCTTCAGACTGGTCTGGATGAGTTTGTGCTGTAGTCATCGACCAAGTCTCTCATTCTAAACATTTCTGAACGCGCTGATTTAACATTTGCTTTTCTTCGGGTAGATCAGCTGCAAGCTATTTCGAATGTCACTACCTCACTGGAAGTGAGTAATCAAATCATACCGAGGATATCGACTGGCAAATATCTTGGAGCTTCTTTTATCCCAAAACCCAATTGGGTCTACCCACGTCGCTGAAACATTTGACAAGTTTAGAAGGCTATCTCTTCACGTTCTCGGACTAAGAATGCTTTCCGTACCTCCTGGTTTGATTTTTAAATTATGACTACATACATTATGCCTCGCTGACTTTACTGTTCTTCAATAATCTTTCCTGGACTACTAAAGCAAGATTACATATTGTTTTTACGTTCGTTACAACTTATTGTTAGATGCAATGGACTGTCTAGATAGGCACTTGTTGATTTTATTGTCAACAGACATGTAGACGCTTGTACTAGCTTTCCGTTCAAAGTTCAAACGATCCTTTTCATGCACTGTATGGAGCGCTGTCGGTAGTGCTCTGTTTCTTCGACATGCCCTAACTTCAGATACTTATTTTCTCAGAAGAGTAGTAGGGGGAGTTGAATGGTATAGGTAGAAATTCGTCACATCTAGACTCACTCAGACAGCCGCCACACGTCCGGAAAAGCACTGTAGCCGCGTTTCATCCTTTCGGGAATCATCAGCAGTGCGCATTCCATCGGACCCTTGGTAGGGCTCGAACCCGCAACTCGACTGTTGCCAGTCTGTGGTTGAGACCACTGAGCTACGGGGGACGGCAACGACCATCGTGAATAAGTTACTAGATGTGATATAGCGCCGCTCACTATCTACTGACTTACACGTTACTGCCGTGCAGAGGACAGGGTAGCCCCCTCACCAAGCGACGAGCTTACCAAACTTAAGCCGCCAATTAACTTATGGCATTATAGGCAGTTTGGTCTGCGTACTGATTACAGAAGAGTAGTAGCGGGAGTTGAATCTTCTACGGCATCTCATCGCAATTCTATCCTACTGTACTTGTCATGATTACTTATGGACTCAACGAAACTAATTAGTATGATGCTCAGTTGTTTGCCTGAGTAATACACAAACATTTTACATTAGACAATTTTTGCTTCTATCCATTAAATCTCATGCATTTCTTCATTCGCAGTGATAGTGTGAAAAGCTGAAAATGTATCTACCCAGATGCATAAAGTCTATTTTGACTGTACTTGACTTGAGATGCTTCTTTTATTAATTTTGTTTGGCGATAGATTGATGGTCCAATCCTCGTGCCTATATGTACTCTCCGTAAAGTTGCATTTTACCCCTCTGGGCGTAAGTAACCCCAGGTTGAGAAACACTTCGCCAGCACCATCACCACCACGCCGCGCTTTAAATAAGTCAGGTCCGGCCGCTGGGACCGGCGTCGTTCTCCCCTGGACTGGAAGTCGACCATGGCACCACTCCAGTAGGAATTCCAATGGTACTGAATTGCGACGCTGCACGCGATGTACCTCATTTTGGCTAAACCACCGCAGCACAAATCCCATCACAATTGTTAAAATGTCTTGTTTCTCAGCTTCAGGTCGACGGTTTCCGTTTGGTGATAATATGTACGTCCGTAACCTGACCGTTGGATAGGGGCTTCCATTTCGTTTCGGTTGCGAATAGATATATAGATAGTAAAGTTAGGCCAATATGCATATAACTTTGGATGATTTTGTATGTCAAATGAGTTTTGTTAAAGCTCTATTATGGCAAGGTTGCGCTCTTTCGTCAAAAGTGAAAAATGGTTGTAACAAAAACCGTCGCAAAGCAACTAGATTTTAACGTGGTGTGACGGTCTGCTTGCCTCTCCGAAACCTTGAGCCATATTGGGTGGTTCTCCAGGACCCTCTTGAGAACTACTTCTTCCCATGCTGATCAACCGTTGGAGATCAGACAAACCAAATCCCCTGGTCCGACAGGTTGGGGGTGGTAAATGGGATGGCAACGATTTCTGTAAATTCGTATCGTTGCCATCTCCGATGCCTTGTGGGCAGGCATTTGAGCTAACACAATGGTCGAGAACCCTGAGGGCCCTTCTGTCTAGATTTGGGCGCCCTGACATTGTCTCAACCACGTACAATCCTGACTATTTCATAAAGGTTCAACCACGTCGTCGCACAGCCTTAAAACGGCCACCCTGTCTGCTTCACACAACAGGGCGAACAAACGAAAACATTCAACTGCTGGAGCTTCTCTTCTTTCTTTTCCACTTTCTTCTATTACTGTACTCTGTAATTTCCAGCTCTGTTGACAGCAGCCGCAATTCCACTGGAGTCGAATCATCTACAGCTACCTTCCCTCACCACCCACACGAAGCCTATGGGCAACAGCGCCTCATAAGGCCACACTGTACCATTCCCCTAGTAGCTTTCGAGGTTCGCACTCTGGGGCAACATGGTCAACAGGCTGTATTCACACGCACGTTGGACACACTGGGTATTGGCATGTGTTGCGCATCCGAACCTAGGATCAATGACGCTCATGGGGTTGTTGAATTAACTGCACCCTGCTTGTCCTCTCGCTGTTGGTTGCGTGCATCCGGAGACGCCGATGCAGCACTCGCATGTCAAGTAGGGCTGGGTACCGCTGTCAACTCCAAGGCTGTGTCAACGTACGTTGACTGGATTCCGGTGAGCAGCCGTTTGTGTGCAGCCTGTTTGACGACATCAACCAGGTTTGATTCACGAAGTATTACAAGACGCCATTTCTTTGAGATTTTCGCTTATCCTCGCACCGACTGAAGTTTGGAGGTTGCCAAGGACACCTTCCATCACAAATTGAACACGTTGCTACGTAGTGTTACAAATTCAGGTATTATAGTTGTAGGGAATAGGAATCCGCAACTAGGTAGGCTAGGTTCTTCAGTAGCTCAGATAGGTGGCACCTATGGGCTTAATCTCGACCGTACGGACAACGGCGAGCGTCTGTTGTACATGTCCGTGGAGTACCGGCTGTTTCTTAGTAACACCGCTTTTAGGCACAGTCGGTTCCGAAGTGCCACTTAGCGTCCTCCAACGTCGGCCAAATCATAAACCCTAACCGATCACGTTGCTATAAACAACAGGTAGCGTGGATTCATCCCAGATTATTGATCATTCTGGAATACTTCCGCCGACTCTGAGCATGCCTTGGTACGCTGCCGCTTTTCCATGAACTTTACCACGCGAGTCATACCAAGCGCCTCCGCTAATGGCAACTGCAAAGTTATCCCAGCCCGTCAGGCAAGTCTACCGGGATGCCCCGCGTACAGAACTTCCTCTCTATCGCCCTAATGAAATAGAGCTTCAGCGGAATGGAGTCTCGGCTGCTATGCACGACGCTGCAGCGTCTGCTTGCGACATTATCGATCGTTACCACACCTACTTTTGAAATATTTACGCGAAAGAATGTGTTCAGACGATGTATGTGAACACATTACATGCGCTATACTCGAACAACACAGGCCGCATCAAGGTCTGTGGTAACTTGTTGGATACCCTTCCGAAAATAAGTGATGTTCGGCAGTGTTGCCCAATTTTCCTATTTTTGTTCAACTTCGTAATGGATTACATTATGGAGTATTTGTTTGCGGAATCTCACAATGCAGATGTTGAATTGCTGTCTGCTTGAAAGCCAGTTGATCTTAGTTACGCGGACGATAGTATTTTGCTATTGTTCGATGCTAGATTGATCTACTCAAACCTGAACAACCTCTCGATGGTGATCCCATCATTCGGCACGTGCTTTGCACCCACAAAGTGCGATGTTGTTTCAGGACCACTAGCCAGTTGACGACAACTTGACGCTTGATAGCGAGGAATTCATCTTAGTGGATCACTTCATTTACCTTGGTACATCCCTCAGCAACGGTGGACTCATTAAACTACTGAAAGCTAACGTATACTCCCCCTTACTTTGGTCGTTGCAAACGCACTCGCGATAGCGGGGGCGAGCGTAGCAACTTCCCGAGCGTCCACGGTACATTCACCCTCATTCATCATCTCGGTACATCCATCGGGAGTCGGGGGGCTGGCATGCGTAATACGTGGTCAAGCCATCGGAGCCTGGTGCGTGAAATAACGGTGCTGAAAGGTTTAGTTCCTTTTCCTGTGCCGCTAACAAGGCACTGAACACGCTCATTGTTCACGCGATGTTCCAACCAGATGTGAGCCAAACTGCGAAGGCACCGGTGGTCGAACGTAACTAGTCTCTTTATGTCGGCTGATCTAAGGGGCCAGGTTTCGCAACCGTACAGTAGGGTCGAACGTACTGCTGCATTGTACACTCTACTCATCAGGACGAGAGTGATGTCGCGCCGGCCCCATAGGTGGCGAAGGTGAGCAAAAGCCATACGGTTCGGGACCTAATCTTCGATCCCAAGGGAGCTGATACAACTTCTCAGGTAGATGCATTTCTGAATGACTTCTAGCTGATCCTCCCCAACGATCAGCGCAGGAGGCGGTCGCTGCCAATCTTGTAGGAACGCTTTGCACTTCGAGGGTTCAATGCAAAGCTCAAAGCGGCTGATAGCCATTGCAGTTTGGCACATGTGGGAGCTGTCACAGATGAGGGCAATATCATCTGCGTACTCCAAGAAATCAGTCTCCTGGGAGTAGCTCCACACCTTCTAAGTCGTGTGTTGTGAATGCAATCTCCATGACTTCGTCAATAGCGAAGTTGAAGAGGAAAGGTGACAGCTGGCATCCTTGTCCTACACCGCTGGAGATACTGAAGGGCAGCGACGGCTTACCGTAAGCCCTCACTCTGCCCGTGCTACGCGCGTATAGTGCGCGGATAATATTTACATATTTCTCGGACACACCTTTCTTGAGTTGACAGTTCCAAAGGAACATCGTGCAATCGAATCGAATGTGCCTTTGATATCGAGGAACACGACAACGGTGAGCCGCCAATATGTATGACGATGCTCTAACAGCTGATTCAAAGTGAAGATGTGGTCGATGCAGCCACGACGCTGACGAAACCCGGCTTGCTTCTCCTGAATCTGGCTTTCACGATCGCCAGCCAGTCTGTGAAGGATTACAGAGGAAAGCAAATTGGAGGCGATGGAGAGCTGACAGATTCATCAATTGGTACCGCATTCCGAACGAGAGCCTTATTTGAAGACCGGAACAATAAGGGAGCGGCTCCAGTCGGTTGAGACAATTTCCTTCCCCACAGTTTCACTAGTAATTCGTGTAACTCACCAATAAGAGCAGTGCACCCGAGTTTGAAGAGGGATGGATGAAGATCATCTGGTGTCGCAGCCTTGTTCAACTTTAACAGTCCGATCTCACGTTCGACTACCGAGCGTGAGGGAGGATCCAAAGCGACAGTCCACTGAGCGGGGCGAGCCCTAACCGGTGAGGAGTCGAACAATTCCGACCGATTAAATTGCTTTTCAAAACGCTCCAAACGTGTTGACAAATTGTGGATAGGCTGTGCACTCTCGTCACATATAGTTTCACTAACACTAGTTCTCATGCTGTCCGTTTCCCGTATAAGATGGAATAACTTTCGATAATTTCTAAGGCAGAGGCCACTTCCATCTCTGACGCACGAAGAGACCACCAGGATTAACGATCTCTCTTCAGGCTACATTTACTTTTGCCCGGAGCTCTTCGCGAGTTTCATTGTGTTCACTTCCAGCCGGAATGTCCCGGTAAGCATCGATAAGTTCCAGAGACCGCGAAGAGACCGAACGTCCATGTTAACGACTAGACTTACCACATGAGGATTTGGCTGCTGGTAGTGAGGTCTGGTAAAAATGTGACCAGTGACCTACAATTATCTTCAGTGAGTGCTTACTCAACCCGTATGTCAGCGTACTTCGATACGCATACGGAACAGCTGGCTTCGCCAATTGACTGAAGTCAATGCGCTCACAGCGTCGTCGTGGGCGTCCGCCAAAACATATCCACAGGTCAGCACATACAAGTGCATGGCCGGTGTCCACACGTGTGCTCCAAATCGAGAGACAGTTCTCGACGCAGCCTCTCCAGCGGCAACTGACTGCAATGTGATCGATTTGCGTTCAAGCCTGATTCGAGGCTGGGGGACGCCAAGTCACTCTCCGGCGGGTGATGTGTCGGAATTCAGTTCTCGCAAGAACAAGCGGGCATCTTCGCACCAATGAACTAACCGCTCACCGTTATCTTTACGGGAGCATACATCATGTTGGCCGCCCAGCTGCAGTGCATCAGTGGATAATTTTCCAACTTGAGCGTTCAGATCCTTCGGCAGCACAACAGTGTCCGTGCTGCTGTGGTGAGGGAGATCGATCAGTTGGCGGTAAAAGTCGTTTTTTACCGAATTATCGCTCCAGTTTGTGGGGGCGTAGACAACGATGACGAATAGACACCGATCAGTCCCGCGCGACTTCGAAGCTTTGAACCAGCCAACTAATCGCACCGCACACATCCGGCTACTGATTGACATTCGATCAACTAGAAGAGCTTCAGTCTGGGGACTCAGGGTAATACCAACACCAGCTTGACCGGTGCTCGAAGCTATATCGTCACCGGATAGGCGCAATGAGAGATTTCTGCTGGTGTCACGTCAAGGGGATCGTAGAGTAAGCAAAGAGCGCTAGTCTTGAAAGCGGGTCTCCGATAAGCAGAGCTTATTGTTCATCAAGTGCTGTCTGTTGACCGATCTGTAGCAATGTGCGTACACTGAGGCATGTCACTCTGAAGGAGGATCGAGAGCTGCAAATAGAAGCCGATGAGCTGGGGTGGAGCGCTTGGTTGCACATGAGCCTGTCAACAGAACAGGAGTGACGCACCGTGTTTGCGAGTTGACACTAGAAGATAAACGCATAGCAAAGCATGTTGGGGGAGGGAAAAAAATTGGGGGTTGAAAATTGGGGGAGGGGAAAGTGAAGTTGGAACTGAACGATAAGGGTGGTAAAGTGTAAGAGGGGGAAGGCTTGAGCAGTAGCATCCAAATCCCGATCCACTCTGCTGGATGCAGCAGATATGGCGGCGTTTCTTATCCTCTACGACTGCCAGATCATCAAGAGATTGTTAGAAGGAAGAGCCATGGTGTATTGCGTGAGCAGGATACTGTCAGGTTGCCCAGGTCTGGACATGAGAACGAGTAGAGTTCTCAACCAAAGCCTTTGGTCCAAAAACCTTACGCAAAGCAGCGGGTTTAGCGGTGGGCTACAAGGATTCCGTTTTATGGAGTAAGGAGCCACCATCATTCCAATCCCCAAACTGGAGGGCAAGGAGACTGAGATTTTCTGGCCTCTAGCCATTGGGCAATCTGGCATGTGTGGTTTTGAAGGTGCAAAAAAGCACCACCCAACATAGCTCAATGGATCTCTGAGGCACGCAAACCATCGCACCACGGTAAGATCCCGTCTTCTTTCGATGGCATTACACAGGCAGTAGTAGAAGAATAAGTTTCCTTCATGGCTAGGACCAACCTACCGGCAACTAGCGACGAGGAAGTCTACAGCCATGGTCTGGAAACATGGCGAAACATCCGTGACATTCATTGCTAGTGACGTCAGAGGTCAGTCAATTTCTAGGCTACTCGTGTTACCACACCACAAAGTTAGCGGCCCGCGCAACAGATGGCAGTGAGCTTAATGTGCGGCTGACTTAAAGTGCGCGATATACTATCTTCAGAACTGCGATTAGAGATAACAATTAGAAAACCGCAGCCATCTGGGAACAGCAGCCGAGACTCAGTGTAGCAGCAACAGCGAATCAATTTACTATGAGCTCAGACCAGTAGCCATTTAGTACGCTGCCTTTGAACTGCATGCCGCTAATGTAGATGAGGGCGAAATCGGACTGCAATCATATCAGGACTAGGCTCTGTTCACCGGCAAACCATCAAAAAAGCAGGTGCCGTCCTTCCATCAATTGGCATACTTCCGCTCTTGACGCCCAAGAAGCTATTCTTCATTAAACTAATGCTTGGAGCTTACTTAGTAAACTTTCTGACCTGCGATTCCATCAGAGATCAAAAGCCTGTGGCCTCATCGCTCTAATAGATACGATGTTACGCCCTGACATAACTGGCATCAAGGCTGCACTGCCAGGCATGTCCGTTGCCCGGCATGAGAGAATCAGAAGAGAGTTGGCTGGCTCTGCACTTCCGCAGTGCGAAAAATGACAAGCTGACGTCAGCAGTAGGCCGTACAGATGCTTCACTGTCACGCAGCCACCATCAGTCGCGTGTGGGCTAAGGATACTGTGAGCGTCGCCCGGTCCCCTACGCAAGCTCGAATGCATGACCTCCGGATTAGAATGCAAGCGCGTAGCCTTTTCGGCCAACGACCGACCGCAGTGGCATCCAATGTGAATCCATGGAGGATTCGGTCGACACGGTGCAGCATTTCTTTTGTGTCATATACGCTTAGACGACGACGCTTGCTTCGTGGCTGTCATTTACCGCCATCCATCCTCCACACCCAAGATCGATTTGAATCTGACATCCGCACTGAGGCGAGTGGTAAACAAGAAGTACAACCACATTCTAATCACTAGCGGTTTCACGCGCTCTGGAATCCGAAGCCGGATCTACAAAAGCTTGTCTCCAGATTTCCGAAGTATGATCACACCAAAACTCCCAACAAATGTACGGAGACAAATAGGTCGTCTATAATGAACGGGATATTCACCAGATGAGGACTCATGGTCGAGAAGATGCTCATCGACACTCTTCGAGGCCACTGTACTTATCCAACCTTGATTTTCGTGTGCATCGGCTATGCAAAGTACCGCTGTAAGCAAACCTGAGAGACACGATCCATAACTCATTATGACACTTGAGCTAGGCTGGTTGAAGCGATCAACTGGAATTTCTTAGCCTCCCCCTCCATCTACGATCTCATTTCGTAGGGTAAAACATAATAAACTTTTGTTGCCTAGTAGCTGGCTGGTAGCTTACCGGAACGATGCCTATCCGTTGCTGGTAGGTCGTTTTGACCCAGCGAACTCAGTTCTTCCAAAAGTGATTACTGACGTGCTCATGTCCTAGTCGGAGGAACATGGCTAGATTGAGGAAAAACAACGCAGTTTCCGCCGGAATAGATCCAGACACTGCCAATCTGCTGCTAGCACGAGACAGTTGGACCGAAACAATGTCGGTATAAAAGTCAAAGTTGTCAATCTCTACTTCTCTAAGTCCTTCGACCAGCTGAGCGACCGCATCCTTTTAGCGAGACTTCAGGGATAAGGCATTTGTGATCCCTCCTAGTGTGAACAAGCAACTTGCTATCGCACAAACGTCTGGAAGTAAAAGTTCTAGAATATGTTCCAAATCCTATCGAAGTGGAATACGGTGAGCCACAAAGTTAGGTATTGGGGCCCGGTTCAATCTTGATTTTCATTACGCCGACGGTCTCAAATGTTGGCGGCCTATCAGACAACCGCATATATCTTCAAAACGACCAGGGCAACATTTATGAAAGTGGTCAGTCCATAAGTGCCACTAAGTACCAAGTGCTCCAGATACCAGATACTGAAGCACCCTAACTACGTTTGCCGCCCGCTGCTGGAACCGAACCACAACACAAAACTAAGAGGTCATCCTCTGGAAGTGACAATACAGTTTGGCTGGCTTGAATGCCGTAGAAATTTCTTTTCCTCCTGCGTGTGACAGTCTTGGAACGCTCTTGCTAATTATGTCGCCTCTGCCCCCAATCGAACGATAGTGAAAAACGACTTGACGAAGCGTTGTCACATTGGCATTTCATTTTATAACTTGTGTTAGTCAGGGGGATTACAAAACGCAAAAATGTGTGTTTCCCAAATCCCAACCAAGGTATTTATGGATTTCTACTTTATGAAGCGAACATCTCACATGTCTATGGTGAGTCCACCAAAACACTTTTCACTTTATCATGAATTTTTACGTCCTCCATAATTTCCATCTCACTGGGCTTGTTAAACATTGCTTACTTATCCATAATACACCATTGTCCCAGTGTGCCATTGACGACATCAAATGGTTCATATCTATAAGTTGGACGACCAGGATCGCCAGTATTTTTCCCGGAATCTCGGTGTGCTGATTCAGCAATACCTTGGTTGTTCGGAGTCATCTGAACTAGCAACAAAAACATCGTTCAAAAATTGAGGCTCTTAATGAGAGCTTTCGTCACTTCGATTTTATCTATTTCCTTCTACCTTAGTTTTGCTTACATACGCCTTCGAATGGAATATGCGATTCGAGCAAATCAGTTATGGTAGAAGCGGGCTCACAATGTCTTGGAAGTTCCACAAATCCAAGCCCCCAAAAATGTCAAAGGGCTAAACCATTTACTTTACGAACTGTGGCTGAGTATTTTGGGAGCTTTCATTAAACGCTATCGGCGTTCTCTTGGTGACTTTCTCTTGGTTTACCAGATTTCAGGCAACCCATAACACTCGTGCTACGACCCATTAAAGCCGGACTATAGCATCAGACTGAGAGCTTTTCGTCTCTAATTGACAAACAATACAGCCGGCTGGAGTGTATATACAGCTTCTTCTCGCTGCGTACTTGCCACACTTGGACAACGCTCCGAGAATCCATTATTTCAGCACCCAATTAAGCCACAGATCACCGGTTCGAATCTGCGTAGGTGCGAATCGCCGCACGGTGTTCACAGCCCGCGCGGGGATGGTGGTGGTCACGTGGCAGAGAAGGATCGGCACGATAGACAGGGTACGAATGAAGCCGCCGTTGGCCCCTTACATTGATCCCCTAGATTTGAATTCAATTCGACAATATGACTACATTTGAATTTGAATTCCACCATATGGACGAAAGTGTTTGCCAGAGATGGGAACTTCAGCCCCTCGACTAGAGCCTGCATAAAGTCAAATCAAGTAAAGAATGTACTTTATGCATCCATGAAAGGCGTTGATCCCCCACCCGCTATGAATGATGAAGGACCCACACGCCGATGCCATCGCTTCGGTGTAGCTATCGCGCCTTGTGAACTGACGAAACCCAGTCCGCCAAGCCTCCGGTTCGTCACTCGTCCCATATTCTCGCGGCCTAACGCATACCACATTAATCTAGACCAACTACGGCTCGCAGTCCGTATGTATATATACATATATATACAATTATGCATTAATCGAGTTATTTTCTTTGTCTCTCTCCCTCTCTCAAGTATTTGGCTGTTGTTTGACCCAGTGTGACTGCGCTTGATGTGCATGTTGACAAGGTGCCTACCTGTCTAGTACCCACTACCTCGTCCATACTGGCTCCAGGAGACAGTTGGTCGATGCTGGAGGGGACGGGGTGCACAGTCTTTGTGGCCGTGCTAGGCACGGAGAGCGGTTCCATGCACTTAGTGTGGACCGGGCTACGGTCCATCCACCGCCTTGTGTGCGCTTGGTTCCCAAATACAGTGTGCTTGTGTTTGCTGTGAAGCAGTGTGGGCCGGCTCCGTTGATGAAACGTGGTTCCCATCCACATGCCTTCCGGTCTTATTCCTTCGGGTTTACACTGGATATGTGGTGTGTGGTTGGAGCTGTGGGTGGTGCAGCGCAAGCCATCCATGGTCCCTCTGTAGGCGCAGGCGTCCAGTGGCTTGCCACAGTGACAGGCAAATCCGAAACCGGATGTCGCCAACCATATACAATTACCTTGAGCCCCATGCTGAGGCTGATGTCACATTCATGTTGCTTCTTCACCGCAGTTGGGCTAAACCAGCACACCCTTAGACTAGGATTTTTTAAGCTGGACAAATTCCATTCCACTTTATTTGGTTTGTTCTGCCTACCTGAATAATCTTCTACTAACTTGCACTTGTTGCTTACGCCGATTGTGGTTATGTTCCTTAACTTTATCGCGTTTGTAGCATTTTTTGAATTATCTGTGGGCATTTTATACTTATCACCGATTCGTCGCAAACCAAGTTACATTATATGCCAATTTAGCAAAGGGTTATGTCGTCATAGTCGGATGCTCTAATAGGTACATTTTATTTGCTAATGTCATTTCAAGTGATTGGCTGTTGCTTGATATCCCCGGTGTGACTGCGCTTGATGTGTATGTTGACAAGGTGCCTACCTGTCTGTTACCCACTACCTCGTCCATACTGGCTCCAGGAGACAGTTGGTCGTTGCTGGAGGGGACAGGGTGCACGGTCCTTGTGGTCGTGCTAGGCTCGAACAGTGGTTCCATGCACTCAGTGTGGAGCGGACTACGGTCAAGCCACCGCCTTGTGTGCGCTTGATTCCCAAATACAGTGTGCTTGTGTTTGCCTGTGAAGGAGTGTGGGCCGGCTCCTTTGATGAAACGTGGCTCCCATCCACATGCCTCCCGGTCTTATTCCTTCGGGTTCACACAGGATGTGGGCTGTGTGGTTGGAGCTGTGGGTGGTGCAGCGCAAGCCATCCATGGTCCCTCTGTAGATGCAGGCGTCCTGTGGCGGGGCACAGTGACAGCCAAATCCGAAACCGGATGCCGCCAACTATATACTAATACGACAAACATAATCGTAATATATTCTTTTACCGAAAGTACCAATGGAGTTTACGCGTACCTCTAGTGAGCCGCAGCTGTACCAATGACAGTCCTCTGTTTTCCCGGTATTTCAATGGAATTATTATAGTGTTGTTAACTAAACCTCTTTTTCCTTGTGCATATCCCTTTCGTTTCCGCCTCCACTAAGATTTATAAAGAAAATCTGAGATCCAATGTCACGTTTTCTTCACTTTTTCTCAGTTTTTGTTCTGGCCAGCAAGTTTTGTGAATAATAATTATGTGACCCAAGCTAATCATTTTGTCGGTTATCCGGTCAGTCGTGAAAAAATATTCTCTGTTCCCTGTTCTAGACGGTTAGCCCCTGGCGAAGGAAACGTGTCACCTCAAATGCAGGTCTAAACGAAGACGGCAACATCTACTAGTAGGCAGAACTACCACACGTTAATAAGCTGCAAATGGAACCTTGGATAAACAAACGACACACCGCCGGATGGCGGTAAACTGCATCGGTCCTGTTTAGCGACAGATAGATCACTTCCCGCTTGGACACACTGAACGTGTGTTTTGGTATACCTTTTGATCCTATAGGAGTTCCACATGACATGCCGGAAAACTTATCACAGGGCCCAAACTTAGTCCTTGATTTTGTGAACAGCTTCAAACTTTTTACTCCTGCTGAAATTAAACAGGTTGTTTGTTTGGCTGTTGCTCACGTTTCTTTAAGTCACGCTCACACACAGGCACGCATCTGCTGCTCTCGCTCGGGCGAGAAAGGCCATCTTTGCACCCAGCGCCCGTCCTGTTAAGGGACACTTTTGAACATATCTTTTTTGGAAAACACTTAGTTACCGATTTGTTTCCTTCCGCTATCGCTGTTACTGACATTTGTTTAAACTAATCACTCGGGCAATTGCATTGGCGGATTGCGATCATTGTTTCTGCCCTGGAATAGCAGTCCTAATTGGCTGCTAACGCTCTCGCTCTTTTCGTCCGTCGCGTGCCTTTTTGTTTACTTTATTGATCAGTTTTCATTTTATTCATTCTACTTGCATGTTTTCAGCAATATGGTTAGCTTAAAATGGCTTTGAGTAGTTTCCCTTCAGCCTATTCCAAAACTATTTAAGTAAACACAGTTCAATGTAAACGATTCTATATCCGCACATCCTTGAAGTTCTCTTCTTGCGAGCGTAGGGCGAAGGCGTCGGTGGCGACACAATACGTCCACATCTTCTCTAGCTTGTTCTCTTCTAGTGCCTACTTTTTAGCCTTAGCTACTCCAGCGACCTCTCAATAAACCTTTTCTAGCTTATTCTCCTGTCTTCTACCGCTCGCTCTTTGTTGGCCGTTCAGCTGAGTATCTGATATATAGCACTCGACCGACACATTATACTGGAAGCGTGCATGTGACGTCGCTGCTTATGCAAGCGAACTGCTGAGATTAGCGAAAGGATCAGTACCCCAATAATTAACGCAAACTAGCGATTGTTTGACTGATTGCATATTACTTATGCGTCCAGGCTTGGTAGATGTATGGCCTTATGCTTCTCGACTTTACCCAATCGAAGCCACGAAAATTGCACGAGGTTTGTATCAGTAGCGATAGTGAAAACGATTAAAGTTATCACGTCCACCCAATACTGCGTGTTGATGATTGTGTGGTGATCACATACTAACCTATCGAAAGCCGAACAGACCGAAAACTACTCCCGAAGATCACTTGTTGAAATTAGCGGCGCAAGTGCCTACCTTGGCCATTGCCACAACCTCTCTTTCCATGTACACATTCCATGAAATCTTCTTCCAGCGGCAGTCACGCCTACTCCAATCCCGGTCGTTGCATTTGCCAACATGGACAGTCTGCCTCTCGTTCGTATGGTCGTCGTCGTCCTTTTGGAGTATCGATTAACAATGATAGTCCAGTACGTCTGGGCAATCTCTCTGATGAAAAGAAGTAAACCGGTAAAACCCATGGACCGTAGTGCGTTGAAGTCGGTGGTTGTTAATACACTGTTCCACTGTTCTGTGGTCCAAGCTAAAGTTATCTGAAGCAAATTCCTCGTCCTTTTAACCGACCTCCCCGTTCGGAGAACAGCACAAGGGATGTAGTTGAACTTTGCCGTTTGAACAAAGGCACTCGTACATCTATCACCGTTATTCGCTGTCCGTACGTGACCTCCTCAACCTCCGAGGGTAGTTCGGTCCCAATCACATCCAGTATTGCTTCTCGTAATAAAGAAGCAACTGTTCGACAACTTATTTCCTCAAAATAACAGATTTCTTGTTCGGCAAGGAGAATTTAGACTTCTCGATCGAGTAGCTAACGCTTTATACCTTTTTTTCGGTAATCATGTTGAGAGCTCAACGGCCAAGCAAATTTACATGGCACACAGTGGAAAGCGATTTCGGGAAAGGTTCCAGGACATAAGATGAAAAACGGATATGAATAGTTCTAATTTGAGGATGGCTAGTGTGGAGGTCGACAGTTTGCGATTTGCCATGAAGACTGACTAACGTTTGCTGAAGAAGTATAAGTGTAGCACAGCAGGTTTCTTCCTTGGTAGCACGGAACCATCGCAATGAGGCTGGACTTTACCGTGGTGCGATGGTTTGCGTGCTTCATAGATCCATTGAGCTATGCTGGGTGGTGCCTTTTGCACCTTCAGAGCCACTCATACCAGATTGGTCAATGGTTAGAGGCCAGACAAACTCAGCCTCCTGGTCCTCCAGGTTGGGGTTGGAATAAGGGTGCCCCCTTATTTCATAAAACGGGCTCTCTGTAGTCCAGTGCCAAAACCCGCTGCCTTGCGGTAAGGTTTCTGAACCAAAGGTTTTGGTTGAGAAACCTAATCGTTCTCCTGTCTAGGCCCGGGCAACCTGACAGTATTCGGCCCACGCAATACAATAAACCCTTCTTCAAACAATTTCTTGATGCTCTGGCCGTCGCAGAGGATAATAAACGGCGCCCCATCTGCTGCATCGAGCAGGGTGAATAGAGGTATGGATGCTACTGCTCAGGCCTTCCCGTCTTCTTATACCCCTTCTTGCTCTTTTTCATCCCTATCCTACCGCTCCAACTTTACTTTTATCCCCCCATTTTCAATCCCCCAATTCTTGGCACTCCCCCAGCTTGCTTCAATAGTCGCTTGTCTTCTAGTTTCAAATCACACCTGGCCCATCAGGTCGACAGACATAAAGAGGCTCGTCATATTCGATCATCGCTGCCTTCGCAGCTTAGCTCATGTCTGGTGGGAGCACCGCGTGAGCAATGAGCGTGTTCGGCGTCGCGTATTTGGTGTAGGAAGAGCGAGTGAACCGCTCAGCATCATTATATCACACACCGGGCTCCGATGGTTGGGCCACGTGTTGCGTATGCCAGCACACCGACCTCCGCGACGTGCATTGTTTGCGTGTTGTGGGTGCCGTTGGAAGGGGAGGAGGGGAGGCCAAGCGAGGACTTGGTCGAGAGAGATGAAAACCCTCACTTCGAAGTTGGCGTCGGTTAGTGCATCCCGACTGCCTGGCTGCGGTCCTAAGGACGGTGAACACGTTTGGTTGGACACACTTGCTGATATGGCTTGGAGCCGGCCCCAAGGGCGTTTGTATTGTGACTTCCTTTGTCCATCCCCCTCCTGCTTAGCATCCCCTCCAATCACGAGCTCACTCGTTAGGCATAATATGACTCTCTTTTTACGGCACGATAGCCAGCTGTTAGCTCTCCGGAAGGATGTCCATCCGTTACTGGGGACTCAGCCGGCGTGCCACTGTTTGTTTTCCTTTTCTTGTCTTTTGTATTGCGGCACAATAGTTGAGGTGTTTTCCACCTGCAGCTAACGTGTATAATGATGATAATGATGGTAGCACGGCAATGCGTAAACTGTTGTCGGTAACCTCGAATAAACCGCACCGTTCGGTGGATCACAGGCTGCTGTGGAGGCGGCATGAACTGGATTAAAGCATGTGAAGATTCGTCGCAATTAGACTCAGGTAGATAGCCACCACATATCCGAAAATGAGCTAGACGGCCGTTTCGTCCTAATGGGACTCGTCAGTAGCGCGTGCCCGCCGAATCCTGCCTGATTCGAACCCACGACCTTACCCATACGAGCCAGCGACTTATGCCACTGAGCCATGGGTGACGACAGCCGACCGCCATGACTGATATATAACTGCGCCATAGCGTGCCTCATCCTCCACAGTCTTGCATGTTATGAATGTGCAGAGGACAGGGCTGCCCTCCAGAGCATCGACTTCCTTCGTAAGCCTCCACCAATCGAGATGGCATGTCCGTTGCTAAGGTGACTAATGATTATTTGCAAGTACTAGGGGAATTTACTAGATTTTTGTAAAGATTCGTCGCAGTTAGACTCAGGCAGACAGTCAACACACATCCAGGAACGCGAAAAGCGGCCATTTTGTCTTACTAGGACTCGTCAGTAGCATGCATCCGCCGAACCTTGCCGGATTCGAACCCAGGAAATTGCTCTTACGAGCCAGCGACTTATGCCACTGAGCCATGGGTGACGACAGCGGACTGCCATGACTGCGATATAACTGCGATATGGCGCTCAACGGAACGACTTCCTTTGCAAGCCGCCACCATTCGAGTTGTTATGTAAGCTGCTAAGACAATTACTGGTTAGCAGTGTGTAGTGCTACTAAGATTAACAGGAATATTGATCCGCGACTGCTCCAGTGCGACCAAGATAGGGTGTATCAGTTGGCATCCCGAAAGTTACTAAAGTTCGACATGGAAAAATGTAAAATATTCTCCATAAGACACAACACAGTGACTACAGGAGCGGTTAACCACTACTGCAAAGTAGTTCTGTCGAAAGTGACCATAGTGATTAGAATTGTTCAAAACCATTGACACTTCGGACTCCTGGTAAGGACCTTCGGATACCCATAGTACTCTATTTTCTGTCAAATTGACATAGCTTATAATTAAAGCCTGACTGCCATAGCTAGAACATGATCCCATTGATGTAAACTTCCTCAAATATCGGGACAAAAAGGAGCCATTGGAAAGCACAATTTACCACGTGAGTAGAGAATGCAATCTTCAGGAGTATTCAGTGGATGGTATCATCGATTACGAAGCGAAATGATTATGTTTAGCCTAATCTCGATAAAAATCAAATTATGTCTCTCTTTGCCAAAGCCCAGTAGTAACGCCAACCTCGTGCAACTGCCGGAACAGTTCTCACTTATCCGCTTATGTCATCCTTGGAGCGCGCTCCCCGAATCTGAAATTTCCGCTATCATGTCAGCCATATATATATATATATATATATATATATATATATATATATATATATGGCGGGAGAGCCTATGGTGCGCTGAGGCTGGTGGTGGCTAGATCCTGACAGATGGTCTACCCACTGCTGCTATTGTTGTGCCATTTGCTCATGTCCTGGGCGCGTCCTCGTGGCGACCGCTGGGTGGGAGTTGGGTTACGCCCTTCTCCCTGCTAAGATCCAGGACACCAATCCGCATGAGTCAGTGAACTGACCATGTGCTAGACCCGCTGCATTTCGGGTGTTCATTTAATAGAAGGCTGGCATGAGGACCCGAATCGTTCTCCTGTCAGGAGTGGGCGCCCTGCCAGTATCCTAGTCCATCCTCTTCGGAGGTTAGGAAGTGGTCGATGGCCCTCTTCCCGTAAAACCTAGCCATGGGAAACAACAGGTCTACGGGTTATAAGCTCACAGCTCGATTGGCGTAGAGCACCAACGTCACGCATTGTCTCTGACGGTGGGAGGGCACCTCCGGGTGTTCAATGGTTTGCTACTGCCCGCCTCAAGCAAAGCAGCCCCTGGTCAAATTGGTGCAAACCCGCCAAAACCCACCTGCGTCTGGCCGTGGTCGCAGGTGTATCCTATTACGGTCGCAAAACATATATAAACCGTTCCAGTACCTCCAAGGCTGCGTGTGACGGCCGTCAAACAGATCCCAATCTATCTCTGCAATCACATTCCCGAGCTGGATCTGCTCCCCACTGCCTTGTGGGTCAGGCTATTGAGCCAAAGGCTCCGGGTGGAGTCCCTCAAGCAAACCTCCGAAGCACAACGACCACCTCGCGTGCGATTGCCCAACAATGCAATCGTATGCCTGCGCGCAAAGCACTCAGCATCGGGTGCTGGAACGTGCGCACACTACTGGACCGGAACTCCAGCGAGCGCCCGGAGCGACGCACTGCACTGGTCGCGATGGAGCTGGCGCGCTACCACATCGATATTGCGGCGCTCAGTGAAACTCGGCTCGCTGAGCAAGGTAAGTTGCATGAATCAGGTGCTGGCTACACATTCTACTGGGTGGGCAACGCCGCCTCAGCACCACGTGATCATGGGGTCGGATTTGCAATATCCGATCGCCTGAATGGCCAGCTGGTGGGTGAACCAACAGGCATCAGCGCGCGACTGATGACTGTTCGCCTACGACTCGGAAGAGGTAAGTTTGCCACTTTTATAAGCACGTACGGTCCGACCATGTGTTATCCTGATGACACGCGTGATCAATTCTACACTCAGCTATCCTCCGTGATACGGTCTGTGCCGAGGAGCGACCGACTATTTCTGCTGGGTGATTTCAACGCGCGCGTTGGGCGTGATGCATCGGTGTGGACAGATGTTATCGGTTCGCATGACATTGGTTCAGCGAATGCGAACGGTGACAGGCTGCTCTCACTGTGTGCCACTCACGGTCTGACGATCACGAACACTCGGTTTGCACTGAGTGCGAGTGATATAGCAACTTGGACGCACCCACGGAGTGGTCACGCTCACCTGCTCGACTATGTCATCGTACGTCAGCGTGATATGCGTGAAGTGCGCATGACACGTGTACTGCGTGGAGCTGAGTGTGGCACTGATCACAAATTGGTGCGGACCAAACTGTACATATATTTTCGTAAATCTATGTATTGCACTCCCGCCGTGAATCGGCGTGTAAATTTAACATTCTCTCCCTCGGTACTGTGGCGAAACGTACTGAGCTGGAGAAGGCGCTGGCTGCACGCCTGTGTGATGTGGACTGCATAGCCACAGTGGGCGACCTGTGGCACCACATTCGCGACCAGGTGACAGCTGCTGCCGAGGAGACCATCGGGCGCGCAAACTGTAAGCGGCCTGATTGATTTGATGACAACAATGTGACGATTGGCGCATTGGTGTCGGGGAAGAATGCAGCATTTGCTGCACATGTCGCAGACCCCAGTGACTTGGGGAAGAGTAGTCAGTTTCGCAAACTTCGACGGCGACTGACCCGAGAGCTCCGTCGCATAAAAAATGCATGGTGGACGGAGAAGGCGAAGCAGATGGAATGCTACGCCGAACGCCGCCAACACAAGGAATTCTTTGACTCCTTGAAGGCGGTGTATGGACCGAGATTGGAGCCGCTGAGGACGCTGATCGATGGTAGTTCAGGCGCTACCTGCACACAGACTGCAGACATAATGCAGATCTGGCGGAAACACTTTGACTGTCTCTTGAACAACCGTTCAGAGATCGACTGGCCTACATTGAACTGCCTGAAGCAGCACGATGTGAAGACGAGTCTGGCGGACACGCCGACACTGGATGAGACGCAGAGAGCACTTGCTCAGCTGCGAAACGGCAAATGTGCCGGAGCCGACGGGATCCCGCCTGAAGTATTGAAACACGGCGGACCCGCGTTGTTGACTGCGCTGCACCACTTGGTGCAACGCGTATGGATTGAGGAGGAGGTGCCTCCTGAGCTGAAGGATGCCCTTGTGCTACCACTGTACAAGGGTAAAGGGAGCAAGCAATGTTGCACGAATTATCTTGGCATCAACTTGCTGAGTTGTGTGGGCAAGGTGATTGCCCGAATCCTGCTCAACCGCCTCGTCAGTCAGGTTGTGGAACCGAACGTGGCGGAAGAGCAATGTGGATTCCGTTCGGGTCGCAGCACTATAGATATGGTGTTTGCGGCTCGTCAGTTGCAGGAGAAGTGCAGAGAACGACACCAGCCGTTGTACTCGCTTTTTGTTGATTTCACCAAGGCATTTGATACGGTGAACCGCGAGGCATTGTGGCTGGTGTTGGGTAAGTTTGGTTGCCCGCGTAAGTTTGTAAGTTTAATTGAATGTCTGCACAGTGGTATGCGAGCGAGGGTGCAGCTGAGTGGAGAGACCTCGGATGACTTTGCAGTTGTCTCTGGTGTGAAGCAAGGCTGTGTCTTAGCTCCTGCCCTGTTTAATATATATCTTCATGCAATGTTGTCTTGTGCTTTTGATGCCGCTTGTGCTTACGGTGTTCGTGTGGAGCACCGTATTGATGGTGGGTTGCTGAATATCCGTCGTTTCGGTGCGAGAACTCTAGTCTGTGAGACAACTATCCGTATGTTGCTGTTTGCTGACGACTGTGCGTTGTTTTCACACAGCGCGGATGAGTTGCAGCACATGACTAGTGCTCTGGCTTCGACAGCGGCAAAATTCGGGCTCACCATCAACACAAGCAAAACTGTCTGTCTCTTTCAGCCTTCACCGGAGGTGCAATCTTCAATATTGCCGCGAATCAGCATTGGTGCTGAAGTATTGGAAACCACCTCCCGCTTCTGCTACCTTGGGAGTGTGATGTCGACTGATCAGCAGCTACACGTTGAGTTGCGTATTCGCGTGTCGAAGGCAGCGGCGGCATTCGGGAAGCTTGAGTACCGAGTGTGGAACAACCATCAGCTTAGCATTGGCACGAAGCTGATGGTGTACAAATCCATGGTGCTGTCCGTTCTTCTATACGGCAGTGAAACGTGGACGATGTACCGTCGGGATGTGCGATATCTCGAGCGGTTCCATCAGCAGTGCTTGCGACGGATTTTGCGCATCGGTTGGGGCGACAGAGTTGCAGACACGGAAGTGTTGCGCCGAAGTGGGATGTATGCAGTGGACTGCATACTTTTACTGAGACACCTGAGGTGGCTCGGTCATGTGAGCCGTATGGATTCGACGCGGATACCGAAGCAACTCTTATATGGTCAGCTGAGTATTGGGAAGCGGCACGTGGGGAAACCAAAGTTACGTTACCAGGACATGATTAAAGTGAGCCTCACACGTTCTAATCTTGATTGCAGATCATGGGAATCGAAGGCGGTTGATCGGCGTGCATGGCGCGATCTAATCACGAAGGCAGTTGCCGAAGTGCAGGAGAAAGCCCTCATGCATGCAGAGAAGAAGCGGCAAGTGCGGAAGCGGCAAGCACCGATGGGTTGTACTCCATCGACATCGAGCGCATGGTGCTGTAGCACATGCGGTCGCGAGTGCCTGAGTCAGGCAGGCCTAGTGAGCCATGAGCGAGGCCACTCGGGACCACTACCGAAGCGACGACGGGTCCTGCAGAGAACGTAGGCAGAACCGGCGCAGCGTTTGTAGGTACGCTGCATTCGATTTACTAACCGCGTGCTTGCATGCTAAGTCTCTTTATTTCAGGTGGTGGGTTTTCAATATTGTCCTAATGCTTTTCTTTCTCATATAAATGTCTACGTGTACTCTCTTCTATAAACTTGCACACGTCGCTTAAGCCAATTGTAGTTAATTTCGATAACATTTTCGTGTTTGTGGCATTTCCGTAAAATATACTTTCTGACCCCCTGAACTTATCTCGGATCCTTTGTTAACAACTTATTTCATATGCTCACTAATTTAAGATTTTTGTCACGTTTCCCTATGCATTATTCGATTTCTTTTCTTTGTTAGCTTTCTCTCAAGTGATTGGCTGTTGCTTGATATCCCCGGTGTGACTGCGCTTGATGTGCATGTTGACAAGGTGCCTACCTGTCTATTACCCACTACCTCGTCCATACTGGCTCTAGGAGACATTTGGTCGTTGCTGGAAGGGACGGGGTGCACGGTCCTTGTGGCCGTGCTAGGCTCGAAGAATGGTTCCATGCACTCAGTGTGGAGCGGACTACGGTCCAGCCACCGCCTTGTGTGCGCTTGGTTCCCAAATACAGCGTGCTTGTGTTTGCCTGTGAAGGAGTGTGGGCCGGCTCCGTTGATGAAACGTGGCTCCCATCCGCATGCCTCCCGGTCTTATTCCTTCGGGTTTACACTGGATATGGGGTGTGTGGTTGGAGCTGTGGGTGGTGCAGCGCAAGCCACCCATGGTCCCTCTGTAGGCGCAGGCGTCCTGTGGCTGGCCACAGTGACAGCCAAATCCGAAACCGGATGCCGCCAACCATATATATATATATATATATATATATATATATATATATATATATATATATATATATATATATATATATATATATATATATATATATAGCTTTTCCGGTGGATGGTTACTGTTGATGTAAAACAAGAAAGATGTAAGAACGCCTACCTGCATAGCACGAATGACCGAAAAGTATTCTCTGGAGTGAACATTAGAGTTCTCTGAGTGACCAATTTCTGTGCCTCTGGTCGTCCCAATTGGACACTTTTCAGGCGATCTTTGGTCTCTCGGAAATTATTTGTTCCAACGCACCCTTACCATATACCGTTAATGCATTTTACTAGTCGCAGATAAAGCCAATAATAAGCAGAAAACAATTCCCAAAATGCAATTATGCAATACTAAAACCGTTATGCTAAGTCAAAAACGCTTTTGAGTGACCAAAATTCTTCCCAAATGTGTCCAATTGGTACTACCAGGGATACAAAAGTTGGTCACTCAGGGCGCTCTAAATGATCAATCGTGTTGATTGAAAATACGGTTTTACTAAAAATTAAAGACTTATAAGCAGATAACGGCGGTACTAAAAGTGTATACTATTATTTAACAACATACCTGGACGTGCCGCGCCATTTATTTTCATATTTACTTTTACCTCTACTAGTGACCAAAAATACGCTCAAATGGGAGGACAGGCTGTCCATCTGTGCAGAAGGATATGTCTAACATACCCATGAAAAACAGAGGCTTGCGTCAATGTTGGACTCTGACTTATCCGCCGCTTTTTGCATCGTGACACAGTGTCCGTTCGAAGTTCGGGTTACTGTGAAGTGGAACTAGGTTATTCCGATCAGTCACAGAATTTCTTACTACTGTACCAAGCGTTGCACACAGATCTCTGTATTCTAGTAGTCAACGCGTCAACCGTTGTGCGGTGCGAACCAATCCCGGGACCCCTGAAGGTGCAAATGTTCTGAAAATCTTCCCTGTCATAGTTGCACAAAAAACGGAAACAGTTGCTGTCAATTATCTGTGGGGCAGTTCTGATTTGGACATTCGTTGCTGTCGCCTTGACTTAGAATGAGAGTCATAAGTCTGTATCCGTGCGCTACTAATAATGCGGAGATGGAGTGACCTTGAAGGTTCACTTTGGTTGGCTCAGAGCTACATCAAAACCCACTTTCTCGTATCTCCTCACCAGTCAACATTCGAAATCATGAAGAGAAAACGAAAGTTGTCAGATACATGCATTTCTTACTGTTTCGTCAGTAGCATCAAGAGTAACCGATTTACATATACGCACCTAACCTTGATCCAACCAGACAAGCTTGAGGTTCACAGTGAAAGACGGGAGTTCCCCCCCCCCCACACACACACACGCACCCACACACACTTTGTGTAAACAATTCGCGTATATTTACAGAGCCAGTTTATTCATGGCAATTAGGTTACAGGTCAGGTAGACCAACTACCAATCCAGAAAAGAATCAGACGGTCGTTTCGTCCACTTGTGAGGCGTCGGTGGCGCGCATTCCAATGACCACTAGTGGCTAACGCCAAGTAGACAGCAGCGGAGCCATGGGAGAGTGGGGACGACAACTGGCCATCATGGATTGAAATCTAACTACGACATAGCCCAACCCGTCCTCCACTGTTTTTCCCGGTTTGATAGTTGGTCTAGCTGGCTTGTAAGCTAACTATAAGGAACTAAATAAATCTCACCAAATCCCTCTACGCACGAGTAGCAAACATGTGCCGAAATGGCTTCAGTGTGAAATTGTCCAGACGCTGCTCCTTTCAACTCCGGTGCTTGCGTAAGCCGGTAGCTACTTTGGCAGGCAAACACCTGCTATCGCATCACTGGATAGAGCTGGGTTCAGCGCTCAACGCTGTGTTACGTCATCCCACCCATCGCTCCCTTCGGTTTACGGAGGCTCCCACTCTAAACCGGATGAAGATTGCCCTGTGCGTTCAGAAACAATTACTTGACAAGTTAAGACAACAATAGACGTGGGGGCTACCTTGTATCGTTCACCATGCAAATCAAGTTTGTCTGGTTGCATCCAAGGTGCTTATGGGTACTGATGAAACAACGCGAAATGTACGCATCTATTAGCTTTCGTCTTCTTTTAGTGCTTGTAAATTGCTGTTGGGCACAAACTACTTATTGTTTGCATGATTCCATAACAGAATACACATATACGGCTCACCAGTGAGATGTTATTGTTGATGGAGGTGACGGTGTCGGTGATCACGGCGGCATGGGTTTGGCAACAGTGACGCGAGTTGCAGGCTTGTCTAATCTCGGGTTTTGGTGACCGCTCGCTGCTCTGGAAATTTTCCCATGCCGTGCATGATTGTCTGCGTAGATGTGCCGCCTTCGGTCATGTGGACTTCGAACAGAAACGGCAGTAAGGTGATCCGCGGAGACAGGCAGCAAACTCGACATGACCATACACCAACCTCCTCTAGCGTATCCGTGATACGGGGCCTGGAATTTGAAAGAATCTCCACATTACTGGCTGAAGACGCGGAGTTCCACTTGTGATTGTTTGAGCACACTAGCGGAGCTGCCAATGCACAGTCTATGTTAGAGAGATAAGGTGCAAATAAACGTTAAAGCAATATGAATCTTGTCTACCTACTACTTAACAAGCCGTAGAACAGTTTATTCTCTTGATAGCGTGCTTTGCGACATATTTCTCCTCTCCAGACCATTCCACGGGATTAGTTAAACCCCGGCTATTTTTTACCGGCAATAAATCATTGTTCTTTTCTATCAACTAATCACCCCGCGCGTTGTCATGAGAACAAGGGAACAGGAGAACGGAGGTGTAAAATCAGGAGAGAGAGAGAGAGAGAGACAATGGTGAAACACCAAGAAGGGAGAGCAGAGGCCGGAAGGTACGATGTTTGCCCAAGGGAAAGGTTACCCATGAGAAGCATGAAGTGAGTGGAAAAGTCCCATGATGGGGGAACGGTGAGAAAAGGCAAATGATCGTTAAATGTTGTGGATATCAGTACATTGATAAGCTAGAACTCACGGCTGGACGTGAAAGTGTCTATAGGGTGTCAGATGTTGAATAAATGCGGAAAGATGTTGAGCACATTCTACAATACACGATGGCATGCATATGATGAAGTTGGAGGACGTTAACCTAAATGTGGATGACTTCCTTTGGTGAAAAATGATGGAAGCGAAAAAAACCGCCACTTCACCCGCCTCGGGAAATAGGGACTCAAACCGTGGTGGGGAGCACGTAGGCGAAGCGCGAAAACATCGTTGATAGAAAGCTGCATGCGTTCAAAAGCTAGTTGTGAACACCCGGAATTAAAAGAACTTCAAGTAAAAGTGCAATCGTCTGATCAGTGCAAGAACGGGTGAAATTGACGGCGATGGGCATGGTGAGTCAAAACACTATCCTGGTTGTGAGCTATAGGATAGGTCCCATCAGTGGTTATACAACTTGGGATATGATATCACGCACTCACATTCGAATCTATACCATTCTTGTTCGTTCTACCAACCATCCTCCGCTAGCATTTTGGTGAAGAGACTCAAAGCACCCGAACCGGTAAGCGGAGCCCAACTAACCAAGTTGTTCGGGTTAGGGCCAACTTAAGCCGAAGAAACATCAATATCTGAAATCCAAAGCGAGGTTGCGCCACTGAATCTGGTTGAATCTTGTAACTTGCGCAAACGAACAGAATCACAGAAAACAAAACAAAATAACCTGTTCATGAAGGAAAGTGTGCACATCAGGACAACCAGCTGTGTGGTTTGTATCGGAACAGGCAATTCCTACAATCAGATCACTGCGCTTTGGGGTTACAGAAACATTTGTTCCCGAGGCCTGTTTCACATTACAGGAATGTTTTGGCCACTTGAGACCCCATAAAATCGAACGCGAATACAACACTAATTTGAATGTTCTTGGTACCTTCTTCTTCACACGTTGGCCCACTCTGATTTTGGTTCATGAATACACTCCTTCGTCCGGGGGCTGGAATTCGGGCACTCAAAGCATGACCACAAATAGCCCGTTCGGTTGTACCCCCCTGAGAACACAAAACAAATGAACTAACCCGAACTGGATTGCATCTAAGGCATAGAGTGGTGCCACTATCCAGCTTCAGTAGGTCGTACCTCAAAGCAGGTAGATGTATAGACAATACTACTTGTTATAAACTAATGAGCTCTACACCTCGCCGGTTGTGATCGGAATCTCAATGCGGCACGATAACGCACCAAAGTCTGTCGTGTTCGTGTTTCGCCATTGTTCCGTACCTTCGCGACGATGACGCCAAAAGTTTGAAACACTCGTCCTAGCCTTCTGGTCTACAGAGGCGTCCAACCGATTCACTTTGGATCCGTCTCAGGACAAGCATTGAAGGCTAAACAAATCGTTCTCCTACATATGGCATAGGTTATGAGCGTGGGACCATTAGTGTGCACAGGCGTGATCGATTTGTGTGTTTCTGGCGGTTCAAGTGAGATGAATTTCTGATACCTTTAGGTTAGTTAGAAAAAATTTCAATTTCGCATCAACCCACGCAATGAACGCGCTTCCTTTGGTCGCAACTACCACCCACGCTCAGCGTAAATCGATCCCCAAAGTGGTACGAAACGCAGTTCTGCCTACGTAAGGCTATAACCAACATCTGTTGAATGTCGATTTGCGTCTGAAGTTGTTTCATCGGGTCTTCCAGGGGTCCACAAATCAATCACTCAGTGCCAGCCTATCGATCACTCCTGTTGACTGGGTGTACGATTTTCATATATATGCGCGTGACAGAAAACGCGCCGAAGTGAACGGATGGCCGTCCATCTGTGCCTGCAGATATCTGACCCAAGCTATCGTTGCCCGCTCTTGCTGTGATGTCGAAACAACTTTTGTGAGTGAAACCACAGTTTGTATGGTGCTTGCTGACGAAATTCGAGAAATCGCAATCTGTGCTGGCCAATACAGTGGATTCTACCAACTTGGAAATCCACAATGCTTCAGTTATGGTCTTTGACGGGACCAACAGCAAGGCAGAACCACGTGAAAGAGTAGCCGTCAACTCAAACGCTTGGTCGCACAAGCATCTAGATAGCACACAGCCTTCGTCTCCCGCGGTGGAGTGCACTTGCGGGGGCCGAAATCAAATTGTAATTTGATCATGCTTCAGCTGCGGTGCATTTATTTGTGCTGATCAACCGAGTCCCCTATCTCGGTGTTGGCTTACAATACTGACAAGCTTGCGACATGGGCCATCAAGGCGTCGTTGGTTTGCCTAGACGGCAACCTATTATTTTGTCAACATTAAGTCCAGTAAGGTCGTACGGTCACAGTTGATTGAAAATATTGTAACGGATCAGCTTTCATCACGTAGTGCATTGTTGGAGCGCAATGGGTGAACAACATTGAATTGTGGTGGTTGGCGCTCAGAAAACACCCGACGCAATAGAGCGTCTGTCAAACCGCTTCCGATACCCGTTGACCACCTCTAGCTCGTTGTGCATTCGATACCGTCACTGCGGACGGATGGGTGAAACAGCGAGTAACCGGTCCACGAGGGGACACAAAGACAGGATGTAAGTGACCGTACGATTCGATTGGTCGATTGCATTTCTTAGATGACACGGCAAGGTTCCAGTCACCTGTACTCAACCTCCACGCTTCCAACCGGACGAAAAGTGTGTCTATCTTCCTAACTCCATACATCCTGCATCATTTTCTCCACTGTTGTTAATTGCTAATAGCATGGCAACTGGAGCCAACGCCATCCCGTAGTCGGACCGTACTTGTTTACTTGAACTGAGCTGAACTAAACTGGACAAATGGGAAGTTTAAATGCCATGGCGTTGGCGAGGGGGGGGGGGGAACCATGCCTACTTACTAGTGTGCTAACTATTGGACTGACATTGGTCGTAGCGTGATTGAGTTGAAACAAGCATAGATGTTGAATGAAGTCTCTGTGATCGGAATAATAAAAACTTATTTCAAAGTGAATGGTGATCGAAAATAAGTTGCACATCGCAACCTAAACACAATGAACCCTACCAAGACAACACGGAGTGTACTGGTGATCATTTAGACAAGTGACCAGGCTTATGAATAAAGTGGAGGCATCATGGTCGAAATCACGTCGCCAAACACGATAGATAGAAGTTCGTGTACGGGTGTGGTGTCTATAACAGCAGCGAACGCCCGATTATGTGGATGGATTGGGAGTTTGATCAAACCTTAGCCATGGTGACCAACTACTTCTTTCCCAATAACATGCAAAACTTCAGAATACGGGTTGGTGCATATGGCGAACACCACCTGGATCTAAAGGTGCCTTCTACAGTGTGGAATGTGCTATTCTGGCAAGCTGCACCGTAATCGTATGGCGCACGCTTCAAGTGACGAGAACCAAGTTTTTCAAAGTCTACACGGTTTGTTAAACCTTTTACAGACACAAACATAGCAGCAAAAAGGACCATGAGGTGAACTTACCACAGCCTTATCTTCACAGGAAATGTGCACCGCGCGAGCTGGTGCTAGAACCGTCTGCACCACCGAATGAGTCTGGCCATCACGGGGGACAGTGTCACAGCATGTGCGCCGGCCACCCACATGTCTTCTCCCCTATTGGCTCCTAACACTCAAGACACAGCAACGAATTAACCAATCAGCGTGTGATGTGGCTTGCGCGCGCCAGTGTGGGTGGGGTGTCTACCCGTTATTCCTTACCGCACCAGAGGCCTAGCCACCTGTGACTAGTGTGGAAGGCTGCAGATTGGAACCGAAGACGTTCGGACCAGTGACCAGCGCGCGAGTGTAACGCTCGTACGTTACAAATCGATCGCATAATTTACGGCCTGTCGATGCAGCACATAGATCATGATAGAATATGACCCGGCACGAAAATACGGAGATGTGCTCGTGAATTGATGGGGGCAAACTACCGCCTCGGCGGTTTCACGGCTGATTGGACAGATAACAGACACCTTCGGGGATCTGACGCGTGTAGCTATGGCGTTTGCAACACGGCGAGTGTTCAAGATAACGGATGAAACCAGTTAGTTCCGTTTAATAATTGGAAAAAAACAAAAAGAAGACATAAACTGGTAGATGTATGTATTTCGTATTGTCTCCTCAGTGCGGTTAATGGTACCGATATGCATAGATATAGCTAACACGGTGCAGCCAGACAACTTTGAGGTGTACAGTGAATGACGGAAGTTTACCCCTACGTCTATGGCAACTTAAGGCTGACTAATAATTGTTTCTGAACGCACAAGACGGGCTTCATTCGGTTTGTAGCTACATACTCAGAAATCCTAAGAAAGCGGGGATTATCATTGAGGCTTTCCTACTCTACGCTACTTACTACACGCCACACAACAACGCACTGATGATGTCACCTCGATCGGTGACAAATCTTTTGCAACCAAATTACCAAGCTCAGTGAAGAGTTCGACTGTTACCAGACCAACCTGAGCCACAAATCTTGCTTTTATGTCGAAACACGGATTAGCGTGACGTAACTCACCTGTGAAGGTTGAGCCTAACTCTGTCCAGTGACCAGAGATCAATTGGTGTCTACATGTAGAGGAAGGCAACGGCCAACGCGAGCACAGAGCTTAAGGGTGTAGGACATCTGGGCAATTTCACGCGAAACTCATCTCGATACCTGCTCCTTTATTGGGGAAGTCATAGTTCCATCCGTTTTGCCTATGAAACTGACTCCGCAGTTACACACAGTGGAATACTGATTGGCTGAATTTCCTTTGTTGGAGGTAGGGGCAATTTTCGTGTTCGGCGGCATAGTAATTTCCTTGCGTAGGCGAGATTAAAGGCGTAGCTGTCTTCAGCGAGTTTAAATCACCTTTGAAAAGAAACTCGACATGCACATTCTTGGCTGCTGTGTGCACCAAGTCCTTCGGACTTTACGGTTGGCTGTGTTTCCTGATGAATAATTGAGGGTGAGCGTTCGTCATACGTATTTCTCTTCTAAACACTAGCTCATCGTCGAGATAGTCGGCCGAACAAATTCGTCTAGTGTTGTGCCACCAGAGAACGTCTTCGCCCAGCTACCGCAAAAAGATCTCTAGACACATGTCGGGAAAGAATTATATGCATTGAATCATGTCTGGTTAACTGGTTTTGTCAATGGATTGAACCGATGGCAGTAAAAGACATTCAAGCCAACCATTTTGCTGAAGACATGCAAGCAGTATGAAGCCACTGGAGAGTGATCAATAAAGGAACCGATAAAAAGCGCGTAACAAACGAAACAAGAGCGTTAGCAACCAAGCGGAGATCCAATCCGAGGGCAGAAACGGTGACCGCAAGCAGTCAATGAAGTTAGCGTAATGATTTGTTTAAACTAATGTCAGTACCAGCGATAGCGGAAGGAAACAAAACGGTATCTAAGAATTTTTCAAAAGTTTTATGTTCAATTAGTATTCACCAAACATTTAAAGAGATTAACTAAATTTATCACAAGTATCCGTTTGTACCCCCTGGTGGGAAGCTGGTAAGTCGCTAGTACCGGCTAGACCAGGTTACCTTTCAGTAAACAGACGACTTAATAAATCCATCTTCTCTACAGCCTATTATTCCGTTGTACTTCACAAGTAATCCGTAAGTCAGCATGTGTACCGTTGATGCGCTCTACCAACTGTGTGATCTTCTGCTCCGACGAAAATGGCCGAAATAGCAACATAGCGTTTACAGTAGGGCACCTGGGCTATTTCTGTCTAACTGCTTCTTCCTATCATCAACATGAAGAAATCCGCTAGTAGATGGCGCATTGGGATATTCATTGTAATGCCAGCAATTTGGCGTTACAGTGTGTTCCGAAAATGGAAGTCGATTCGCTCTGTGCACAATAAGGGATTCCTTCAGTAAGTCAGTCGGAATTGATAACGAATAGCCACAGCTTTCAGCTAATTCGCCCAGGTCATTCATTGGGATATTATGAGAAGGAGGGAGAGCCCTTATCAGCTCCATCGGGTCCGAATCATTACAAGCTGGGTGCGTGCTGTCGAGAGACGTCACTTCTTAGGAGATCGCCACTTTTAAAGTAAGAGCTACAGGACCCTGCTATGTCATTAGATGAGAGTCTAGCTATCAATTGAAACTTTCCTCTGTCAGACCGTTTCAGTCATTTGCCACCCTAGAAGGGGCGAAGTGTCTTCCGCTTAAATAATTTCTACCTGTGGACACTTATCGAGCTGCTCATATTGAGAGGGAGGAACAGCTGTAGCTCACTTCCAAGCTCTCACCTTAGGATGCGTCTGGTGTAGAGCTTTCCGCGACTGCGGCGGTATTGCATAGAGGACGGCTTCAACCTCTTAAGTTGGAGAGTTTAGGGAGGTCCCGAAGCTCCGATATAGAGTTTGAACCGCGCCTCAACACCTTCTTTATCAGATCATGTTCAGGTTTCATTAGGGACTAGGTGACCGGGAGACCATATTCAAGAAACGGACAAACATGCGAAGGGAATAGGGTTCTAAAATTCTCCGGTATAATATTACAGAACGGTCTTCGCAAAGCGCAAAGCATTCTCTTGATTGTCGCGAACATCTGCGTGTTAAAGGATGTCTTGAGATCGTGCGAGACGGTGACTCCCAGGTCCTTCTCATCTGTGACAGTCTTGAGGAGATATCCTCCAATATGATACCCACCGAGCAGATGCGGGCCACCAATTGAGAGAACGGCACACTTGCCACGTTTACTGGGAGTCTCTACGTGATCAGCCGTCTGACGTAGAAACGTTGGTGAATTAAGATTCTACACCCATGAAACATAGGTCCTTGTCTGACATGTTGCGTTCATCCAGGCCACTAATTAGTTGAAATGAATGTTTAAGACTGTACTGACCCGTTGTCTCAGCGATGAAAGCACCTTCACTAGCCGACCAGCTAGTTTATGCTGGGGCGCGTTCATCATCGACAGAATCAGCCTGAGTGACACTTCGCTCTCATGTGTCTTCGGTGACCCATACAGCTGTGGAACTGTACTACCACTGGGCTTCAAACTATTAAAAATATCAGTTTAGCAAGGGCTGATGGGGAAGCAATTCCAAATGACGAACTATGCGCCTTTCGACATTGGTTATGTCCCTCACTTCCTCCAGTCGTGCAAATTTGCTCGCATCGTTGAGTGTGACGCACAGTATCTGCTCAAATTCCGCCTTGCTCATGAACATCACGCTGAAAGCCTTATCTTGTTACCTTACGACTACGTCCTTAGATCGTAGTTCATGTAAAGCCTGAAAATGTCAAGGTGTGGTAGCACATTTTTAACTAACACATCTTTTTAACCTTGTGGTCTGAAGTGTTTGTCCCTCGCCTGAATGGACGCTTGATTCCCAAGCAAAACCCGAAGTCGCCGGCCACCCACAAGACAGAGAGAAGATCGGATCGGACGAACGGAGCAACATGGGTCTATTAGCGAGTCACACGTTTCTTTATAAAGGTGAAATGGAAAGTTCGTGAATGGTATCTAAAGCGCAATTGGAAAGCTCTGGAAAGGTCAAGTTACAGCAAATCAGGGAACGCCGCCCTCACGTTAATTGGCCGCTTTTCGCGGTTGGCTCTCCGTTCGCCCCAATCAGGGCGGGTGAGTTTGGATCGACTGCCGCGGCGATGGCGTCTTGGCTTGTTCGCATCACGTATTCCTCTCTAACAAAAATAAAACTTGTTTTGGTGGACTCACCATAGTTTTCACACAGAGGCATGCAGAGTAGAGTCAACCTCGATTATATGGGTTAATTCTGGGTGTAAAACCTTCGTCTCTCTATATCATCTGTCAAAGCACACAGGCTATATCTTGTAGTGTAGGTGGGTTAGGGCAACGTCAAGGCATTTTTTAAACAGAGATAACGTAGGGGCGGAAACAACATAATTTGGGAGGGCGTTTCATGGCTGGCACACAGAAGGAGAGTAAAAGTTTCGCCGACATTCTAACCGACTGTATTGTGTTACCAAATTGAACTAGGGGCCTCAAAAACCCATGACGCGACTGAGTTCCAGTAGGTGGCGTAGACATGGTTGAGGTTTCTCGAACTCTGGTAGGCCATAATTAGGTCGCCACGTAAGCGCCGACAATGACCGCTCTACAATCGTAGCGTCACCAGACTAAATTGAGATGTAAGGTGAAACAACCCTTTGAAGTGCTTGGTGGCTTTCCGCTGTGGTGTTTCGAGCGATACGTGATCTTACCTGTGGCAGGAGCGCCACGCATGGATAGCGTATTCCACATGAGGCTGAAGGTAGGTATTAAGCAAATGCGAACAGACTGAGGGATTAACCCGCCCAGATACCCTCTGCAGCTTGCCAAGGTGTTGCTAACCAGTCTTTGACGCCTTTTCAGATTGTTGTGCGCGGTCTAGATGTTGTGTCGCCACTGACGCCTTCACCCCACGACCGCAAGAAGAAGTCCAAAGACGAGCCTAACTCTAGATCAGCCTGGATTAATTCCCCAAAGTCGCGCTGCTGGCTGACCGCTTGCAAGATATGGTCTCCAAGCTTGTATCTGATGTTCGGCAGGTGACGAATGTGGATCGCCTTACATGTAGACTATTATACTGCAGCGGCCTGTGAAATGACCATTCATATGGCCCTATCCAGATCTCGTTGAAGGTCATCGTAATCACCCTGGTTGGAGATCGCACGCCATGTCTTAACATCATCAACGAACAACAAGAAATCCTAGACAAGCAGACGCTTAGTTTTGTTAACGAGCATGAGAAATAGACGTGGCCCCAGTATTGATATTTGGGAAATCCCGCATTCGACATGAATCTAATCGGACAGCGCACTTCAAACTCTAAGCTACAGTTGATGATTCTACAGCAAATTCTGGATGCACCCAAAAGCAGGTAGCTTTCTAGTCTGTGAAGCAGAAAGCGGGGGTTCAGACGGTTGAAAGCTTTGGAAAACTCGAGGTAAATGACGTCGGCCGCTATCCCTTTGTTTGCCGCTTCCGTCCAACAACTTTGTGCAATCATTTGGTTGTGTATGAGCGGGGTTGGCGGAAATCGTGCTGCTCCGGTGTTGTGAGGTTTCAGCGTCCTAGTTGGTCGACTAAAGCTTCGGCGATAGTTACTCCCATCACCTTTGTGAGTATAGGGAGTAGAACCAGTGGGGATTTTTTGCTGGTTCCGACAGACTACCATTTTGAAAATTGACGTTACCTTTCTATGTTTTTACATGGTTTTCTTGAGTTTGCCCCTACTTAAGTGTGTAAGATCCTTCTTGTTCATTTTTCCGCTGCACTAGCGTGGGCCGGTGGTCCAGTGGTCTGTAGGCCTGGCTTGCAATCATAAGGTCCCTGGTTCGAATACGTGTAGGAGCTGGCGTACTCGCGGTATATTCAGCCTACCGGCTACTGGTGGTGGTCGCACAGTAGTGAGGCGCTGTTACGGCGTCCAGCGGACACATTAATAGTTTATAACTTCGAGACGAGAACTTGGATATCATCTGCATTCATAGTATTCGGAAACGCAGTACTGACACTCGATTTTCCAATGCAAGCATGCCGAATTACCCGGCTACTGCTTGCCGCACACAAAACAGGGTATTGGAGTAAATACCCGTCTCGACTGAGGGTGCGTATCATGGACTGGTCATGTGTTTGGGTCACTTTGCGATGCAGTGAACCACAGTTTCTGGTGGCTTCAGGCTCAATTAACGCCATATTGTATGCATTCTTCGTCCTTTGCTGTCAGCATCAGAACGTCTCATGGTAGTGGCGCGGAAAGCAGTGATCACACAGGACACAGAAAAGTCATTAGAGTGAAAGAGGACCCAAACCGACGCAGACATCATGGACGCGGTTGGACGGCGCAACGCCAGCCCAACAATACGAGCGGAGAGCGGAACGCGAGTAACGAATGGGAACGTGTCGGAGCCAAAGAGTACAGGAAAAGAATGCATCGATAGGCCAATAAATCAGAGTGAAACACCCTTGAAGGTGTATCCAGGAGTAACCCCAAGTCGAATAACGCAACCGAAATCAAGCAGCTTAATAGAACAACTCCAGGCTGATCAGAATGCGAGCTACGGGCAAACTACGAGGTCAGACAGGAGATCAGGGCTACTAAAGATGCAGGCCAACGAGGCAAGCACGTGACTTGTGATTCCCCATGTAGGTTGTGTTGTGTGACAGCAACATTGTAGATAAATGCACTCGGGCGCGCAGCTTGTGAAACCGTGGCCGCGTGCAATAAATATTGCGCTTTCTTTCCGCTTCGTTTTTGCTACATGGTGTCACTTTTCCTCTTCCATGATTCAAATGAAGATGACTTGTCGACAGCATTGGAGGGCTTGCAAAATTTTGTTCAGATATTCCCCCAGTCAAACGTACGGACAACATAGATAGACTGATGATATCGTCTCTCGTTAATGATAAGCAGTCAAGTAACACTTGCTGAACCGTTTGTCACTGGAACGTGTAGTAGTGGTACTTTCCAGGTGAATATTCACTCTTTATGGGTACATAAAAGCATGTTCGACTTCATCCCCTAGAATTGTAAAACATTGCTCCAAACTTGACACACATCCACTCACACACTCATCCTTGTAAATATATCATCGGCTGACAAGGGAGCGGTGTTACGGTTGATAGTTCGGTTTACCCTTTAGCCAAAATGAAACGGTTGTACTGTTGTCCGGACGTCTCTCTCGCGTTAAAGAGCCAGGTTACTAACACTTCCGTTCCAGCACCGTTATCGTATGGAAGGAGTCCAGGATAGTTCGTGTGGATGACATACGCCGGTTTTCGGTCATTGATAATGACTGTTTGTAGAGGAACATTTGTGCGTGGTAGCGAGGTCTTAGCAACGATATTAATTTTTTCCCTCATCAAGCTTGATTGGGATGTTTAGGACACGTTCTACTACGTCAGCTGAGCGTTTACCGTAGCTCGTGCAGGACTGGCCCAGAAGAGCCCGTGTGATGAGCAGTGCTTCGTTTGATGATTGATCATGAACTCAGTGATTTACCTTTCGGCCACGGTCGAATCCGTGCAACTGTCGTGGTTGGGATCCAAGCCGGTAACTATGAATACGTGCAAATAAGTTGCATAAGTGAAACCAAGGAATGCTGTGTGTGACAACTGCTAAATTTTAAGTGCTCAGTGTTAAATCTGTCGAAGACAACAATGAAATAGAAAGTCGCTTTTCTCATGATAATTGCGCAGAATGCCTTCCTTTAATTGCCCCGATTGTTGATGGTTTTATGTACAACCCACAGACTACTGTAAATGACATGCACAATTATATTGATAATGCTTTTACTAATAATGATAGATAGATAGCGTTACGAGTGAGGAGTGATTATTTCATGAGCCTTCTCAAATTCTTTCATCTCTAAGTCTTTGACAGGAGTAAATAGTTGGCGGTGCAGAAGCGAACAACAGCTCTTTATCTTCGTACTAACACATGGTGCTGTATGGATCAATTCTATCGGCTAGGGTGAGAAGGCTGACCGTTCAAACTACTCGCAACGAATCTCACTGTAAAATGGGCCTGCACAGTATGATAGGTTCCAGGCTGTGACTTCGATGGATCGCACCCGGATGAGCTAGATTCAGCTTTCAGGTAAGTAATATAGACAAAGCCATGACTTGCGGTTGAGCACCGATTAGAATCCAGTACACTGGATTGCACATATCTCCGCGATCTAGGTGAGAAATCCTAAAGCCTTCATGCTGTTGCTAAACTGTGTAGAGCTGTCAAAGGCTCACTGTTTCCAATTCTTTATTTCTTCGATCAATTCAACAAGCCTGGTTTGATTTCAGTCATACCGTTTAGCTTAGTGCATGCATTTGCCGTCAGAATTGTAGTGATATCTGTGGGAAATGAGGCGTTAACGAAATCGCCTTTAGATAGCCTTCCGTAAGTGAAGACAAATCGAAGAAGGAGATATAAATTATTAGCTAAATAAATCTCTTATTCCCCGACGATACGAGAGACTGTTCCCACATAGGAACAGATCAACACATGGGAAATTGTTAGTTTTAAACTTTCTGGCGATACGAGTAAAGTTGTGACCAGTGGTCAGCAGGTATCAATGGCCACCAGAAACAATGTCTGTTAACGGTCAATAAGGCTACCTCACAGATGCGCTAACACAAACCTCAAGATAGGAATGTAACGAAAATGAAAGTTTGCACTTACGAAATGTCACACAAGAATGCGTTACAATTGAGTGTACCCCTTGAAAGTGGAAATTAAAGATCAATAGATATATATGTGACCTTATTTAAAGCACGTAGCCACAGAAACGCTGTTATAGAAGCGATGCTAATTTACACACGCTTACCTAAGTGAACGTGAGTGTAAACGTTCGCTATGTTCCGCTTATGCACTGGCACATTTGTAAAGTGTCGTTCGTTGCCCTTATGCGCTGCTGACGGTCGTTGTTACTGGGCGCGGATCCCAGTTCCACTCCGACGCTAACGTCATCAATATCCTTCCTGTGTACGCATCTGATTGGTCTCTGACTTGTTCCGTCCTTATTAGCATTCTGATGAGTAGTAGGATACGTGATACTATTTCACTGTCTCATCCTATTGTAGATAAGAGCACAGAACCGCAAAGGACACAGCCGTAATGTGTACAACGACCAAGTCACTGGTTCGCTTGATAACATGGACGTTCATCCACACACATGAGTCACGTGCATGACCAGACAGACCGTGGCTCGTGATAACCAATCACAACCGTCCTCCACCGCTAGGTTAAGTATCCAGCTTGATAGTAAGCTGCACTTCTCACGAAGTGATCGTCATGGCTGTATAGGTTGCTCAGCGTGGTCTTCGTTTGACAATGCTTCGGGCGCTATTCTCAGGGGTCCAGGCGATGGGCAATTTGCTTGTTCCTCTGCAGGACTCAAAGGTTGTCGTCGCACTTGGTCCAAGTGACGTTGAAGTACTCGCCCATCTTCCAATTCCGCTTCCACTGCAGTACGTCCTGTCGATCTCGGAATTCCTCGGATGCAAATTCTATTTGTTGGGCCCAGTTTAACACCCACTGTCGCCTTCCTCAACCACACGATCCTTCGTTTTCATGTCGCAGCGTTGCTTCATCACAGGCATTTGCCGACCGTTCGATGCAGATTGAGTTTAGTCAGATACAACCGAGTGCGCAGACGTTGTCACATCAGAAGTTCACACGATGAATGATCCGTGGTAGTGTGTGGCGTAATTCGATATTGTAAGCGATATTTGTCCAGGCGGGTTCGTAAAGTTCTGGACTGTTGTTTGGTCACACCCAGTTTGATTGTCGTGACAGCTCTCTCTGCCAGACCATCGGACGAAGGGTGATATGGTGCCGAGAGAACATGCTCTATTCCATTTTGATGTAGGAATTGTACAAACTCGTCGCTGCTGAACGTCGGGCTGTTATCCTAAACAACCGTACATGGTACACCATGTGTAGCGAATATATTCCTTAAGATATGCACAGTGGTCGACCCAGTCATGGATGTGGTTGCCTGAGCTTCGATCCATTTGGAATGGGCGTTCACTACAACCAGAACCATGAAGCCGTCTATGGGTCCACAGAAATCAATGTATACTGTGTCCCACAGGAGACATTGGCACAGATTGTGGGGATGGTTTATTTTCTTGACAGCTAGCACACAATTGTACGAGTTGTTCTATCTTTTGATCGACTCTCGGCCACCGGAGATAGTTACGTGCTAGTGCCTTCAGGTTTGAATTTCCCTGGTGACGCATATGAAGTTGCCGCAGGATTGATTGACGATACTGTTTGGGGAGAAGGACTCGAAGCCCCAAAATATGCGACCGTCCTCCAGACTTAATTCCTCTCTTCGAGTGTGGAATGCTCTTAGAATTTCATCTACCCAGTCCGGCCAACTAGTTAGGAGATAATCACGCGTCTTCGACATTTCCGGGTCATTCCTTGTTTCCGATTTTAGTTGCACCAATTCTCAAAATTGTACCAATCCCCTCAAACCTTGCGTGTGGCTCGGAGCCTCCCATAATGGTAGACTCCGGATCAGAGCATCGGCACAACGATTCTTCTTCCCTGGAAGATATTTTATTTGATACTGTTATCCAGCGAGTAGTACAGCCCAGCGATGCATCCGGGTCGATGCCATTTGGGCCATCGCTTTTGATACACTCAGAATTCCCACTGATAGCTTGTGGTCTGTGTGTATTTCAAATACCTGCCCTAATAGGTATTGGTGAAATCGCACAACCCCAAAAATGACCGCTAAAGCCTATTTGTCAATTTGGGCGTAATTTCGTTCGTTCTGCGATAGAGTCCGAGAGGCAATTGCAACTGCTTTGATTACTCTGTTGCGTCAGGTTGTAACAGGGAGGCTCTGACTCCGTACGGTGATGCACCACATGTCAGCATCATGTACTTTTCGGGGTCAAAGTGGGCCAAAACCGGTGGGTTGGCCAATGCACTTTTAGCTTGACGAAAAGTCAATTCCGCCGTCTCAGCACACTTACTGAGTGCACTTGCATAACAAACGACGCAACAGGTGTGACACTGTGGCTGATTGCCGAACAAACCTTGAGTAGTGATCGTCCATTCTCAAGAACGACAAGTTGATTTCCTGGTTGTGGTGTCTCGAGGATAGACCGCATTTTCTGCTTACTCGTCTTCAGTCCCTCAGCACTTATACGTAAACCCAAATAATCAACGTGAAGAGCCACGGTTCAGCCTCGAACCATTCTCCTTCAGACGGTCCAGAACAACTCGCAGAGTTCGTAGATGTTCGTCAATTGTCGCCCCCGTAACCAAGATATCGTCTAGGTATACGAAAGCTTTAAGCAAACCCGTTATGATGTTCTCTATTGTTCGCTGGAAAATGACCGGAGCCGAATGTATACCAAATGGTAGTCTGTTGTATCTGAACAACCGCGATGGGTATTGATCAATAGTTCAATAGTATATGATGGGATTAAAAGCATAACTTTACAAGACCCACAGGATGGATATGCAAAAATAAAATCAAAATGTTCCAACGTGGAACGTGAAGTATCAGTGGTTAAACCATTGCACTTTATTAAACAGTTGTGTGGCGTTTATCACTAAGATGAAAATCTGTCTTTCGAATGTCGTCATGTCTGGTGCGTTCACCACATATCTTGGTAATGCATTCCAGTGAAAATACTTTCTAAGTAAAAATACTTTCTACACTTTAAACCGGAGTGTTGCGTCATTAGTCTCAGGTGGTTGTCTCGGCTTTGTTTGAACGATGAACAATGAACAATGATTTATCACGGGTAAAAAAGCATGTGCTTGACAAGTCCCATAGGCTAGATGGAGTAAAAATTAAAATTCGCAGGATTATCGTATAAGTAAATCGTTATTTCCAGCGTCCACCGAGTTAACTGCACTACTGCATGGCGATAGTTTTAAGTGGGAATGGGATGTGAACACGCAAAATACTATAGAGAGCTGTTAGAGTTCAGTAAGTGAGGGAGAAATAAAAAAGGATACGACAACACTCACTCGTTTGTTTCTTCATTTGACAGATGTGATAGCGTAATCCAGTTTAGCTACATCCAGGCTAATCACATGGACCCTACTACATGTATCCTCACTGCCACGTTGCGGAGAGGGCCGTTAAGCACATGGTTAGGTTTGGGTTGTCTAGTCCTCCAAGTGGAACGGATTATATCAAGTAATGCAAGTTTGAAAGTGTTTCATCAAGGCGTTTTTTGAAAAGCATTAATGTAGGGGCAAGGATAACGTGAGCCGGAAGGGCATTCCAGGCACGAGACACACGAAGGGAGAAAACGTTTTGTCGGCAATCAAGTCGACTGTAGTGCCGAAGCCAGTTGGAGCTGATGACCACTCAGGTTGATATTCCGGCTCAGCTGCAACAGATTGCGACATGGGTGAGCTGGGTTCGTCAATATCAGGTAAACCAGGATTAGGTCTCCTACTCGACGTCGATACGAATATCGACGAGTTTGGTCGCTCTACGTTGCGGAGCTTCAAGTGCATCGACGTCGTGCATGCTCCAGGGACGCCAGGCGTGGATCGCATATTCCTCGTGAGGCCTTACATAGGCGTTCAGCATTTGCGGAAAGATTGATGGCTCAAAAGGGGCTAGAGTCAACAGTGATGTATATGGTTGCTCGCTTTCAGTTGTTATCCGGTATGTGAGAGTAAGATATCCCCGAAGCCGTCGGTATTCCAATGAGAACACAACGAGTACACGAAGACGCAATTCGTGACTTAGACCGGATAGGCCATAGGTTTCCTTTGTGGCTCTTCTTTGGGGTTGTTCCAATAGGTGGATGTCTCGTCTTAACCATGGACACCAGGCCTGAATTGTATATTCAACGTGAGGGCGAAGGTAGGAGTTAATCAGCAATGGTACTGGCAGTCGCTCAAAAGTGCCGAGAGCTTGCCTCAAAAGTCTCAAGTACAAGTTCGCCACACTTGCTGCTTTCGAAAACTGGAGCGAATTGTCAAGACCCTCCTGCACGATTATACCTAAATCGTACTCACTAGTCACTTGTTGCAGAACGTGTTGCCCCAAAAAGTATGTGTTGGCGAAGCTGCTGCGCATAGTCAGCAGGTGGCACTTTGCAGCGTTCAGTGGGAGCTAGTTCATTTCTGCCCCTTCGTTAATCCGAGTCAGATCTTCCTGGAGGTAGACACGGTCGGATGCTGAGCGAATTGCTTTCCATATTAGCATCCTCTGCAAATATTTGCATCGGAGATAGAATGCCTGCTGGAAGCTCATTAATGTAGACTAAAAACAGTAGCGGGCCGAGGATGGATGCTTGTGGTACACCACTGGAGATACACAAGTTTGCAGAGCGAGTGCCGGCTACTCTTACCTTGATTGCTCTGTTGTGTAAGTAGTCCTCCAACCAGGTGAACAAGGAACGGTTGATACCGTAGGCAGCAAGCTTTTGGAGGAGAAAGAAGTGATTGACCCTGTCGAATGCTTTAGAAAAATCCAAGTAAACCACATCTATGGGGACTCCTTCATCAGCCGCCCTGGTCCATGATTCGCGAATAATCAGCAAATTGGTGAGACAAGATCGTCTTCGTCTGAAACCAGGTGGGGGATTAAGAATTATTTGTCGACTTTCAAAGTATCGCGTCAGTTTATTTGCGATTACCGATTCCATCACTTTTGATAAAACAGCAAGGAGAGTAATAGGTTGGTAGTTGGCAGGATCCGATTGCTTATCTCCTTTGTATATTGAAGTGATAATTCCATTTTCCCATTCAGGTGGGAGTGTATGGGAGTTAAGCAGACCCCGGAAAATGTTGCAAGTAGTGCTGCTATGGTGAGAGAAAGGGTTTGCAGTACTTTTGGGCAGTTCATGTCGATTCCAGGGGCACTGTACTTCCGGAGAGACTGCAATTTGTTTGCAACAGCTGCTGGAGTAGAAGTGGCGGTGGATAAGCCAGCGACATTTGTTGGGAGTTGATAGGGCGAAGGTTCCATGGCACTTGTAGCTACCGAGCCAAACTGCAGGTGTGGTGCGTTTGCGGCATCCACAGCAATAGTTGTTAAGCCACTGGCCGTCTTGAGTGCTGATTTTCTGGGCTTAACATTTCTTTTGCCATTCACAAATTTGTATAGTAGTTTGGTGTTACTCGTAAATCCCAGCACCATGTTCTGCCATTCGTACTTATCGACTCTAATGAGCGACATGCAGTAGTTTCTGATGCCTTTGTAATTTTGCCATGTGATATCACATGGGCTTAGGGAATGTGGCCTCCAGATTTCATCTCTTCTGTTGATCCATTTACGTGTTCTGCTCCGGATCTATGTATGTGGTACAATGGTACAACCTTCGATGCTGATTGTATGACCCAGTTAATTTTGTCTTTCAGTTCATTCCACGCGTCATTCGCTGAGCTGTGCGTCTGTAGGTCCCAGTCAACAGTTGTAGCTTAGTTGTGTAGCTTAAAATAGTCCCTAATAGTTCGCTGAGTCGCTATTTCTTTAGCAACAATTGTTTTGGAGTCTTCGGGTAATTCGAGCTGCTGGTAAGCGTGCGTGAGATCCAAGGTTGAGAAATACTTGCTGATACCGAGCTGCACGTAGACGTCCTCAGCCGGAATAATGCAACTGACAATATTTTTATAGCCCACAACTATCTGAATCGATGCATCAAGTTAGAGTACCGGAAAAATTGGTACAGCCAAATCCGAAAACTGTACTGGCTCTATGAAGCCGCCCTTTTGCAGGCGATCAAATTCCTGTTCTACCTTCGATCGCATCATATATGGCAGCGACTGCGCCTTGCGGAATCACGCGTTGCTGCCAGGTGAAATGTAGCTATTAACTTGTCCCCCGGTGAATTTTCCTTCCTCCGGCGTCTTAAATACTGGTGCATATTGCTGGAACAGTGTTTGTATCTACGTTGGTAAGGAAAGATCGTTTATCTTTTATCGCATTCTACTCCACAAACTCCAGAAATATGGAATCGGCTATCCGGTTGTGGGCTAGATAGGAGACTTTCTCGTGCAACGTCATCTGAACGTGAGGGTTCGAAGCAACCTATCGAAATCCATCGAAGTTCAGTTCGGCGTACCTCAAGGCTCGGTACTTGGACCCCGCCTGTTCCTGGTTTTCATAAATGATATCGCAAGCATGCTATCTTCCAACTGTTTGCTATTTGCTGATGATGTAAAGCTATGGCGTACTATAGCTGCAGTGGAGGATAACCCAGTGTTACAGGAGGACCTGGACAAAGCGTACACATGGTCCATCGAGAACATGCTGCATTTCAACGTCACCAAGTGCAATGTTCTCAGCATACGGCACAACAGTATGCACAAGTACGGCCTAAGACCACAAATTCTACAGCGGCCTTCTCAAATGTGTGATCTCGGCGCAATAGTTCAATATGACCTCGATTGTTTGAGGCAGACTGAAAAGGCGTCTAAGGAAGCAAACCAGTACCTCGGCCTTCTTCTCAGAGCTTTCGGGAAGTTTGACCCTTCAGTCTTTCCAAAAATGCTTAGTGCGTACGTGAGGCCCCACACGGAATACGCTATTCAAGCGTGGCCACCCTGGCTCAAGCATCATCTCACCGCGCTCGATACTGCACAACGTAGGACAACGAAGAGCGTCAGAGGTTTGACCAGCCTCCCCTACCCACTCAGGCTGAAGACCCTCAAAATATACAGTGGACGTTATCGGCGTTTAAGGGGCGATCTCATAATGGTGTACCAGATCCTGAGAAACCCCAACCACTGATGTCATTCCCTTCCGATGCTCAGTCAAAATACCCCGCTAAGAGGTCATCAGTTTAAGCTGGTCACGCAGTATAGCCGACTGGAATGTTAGCGAAAGTGTTTCTCCCTTCGAGTGTCACAGCTTTGAAACGCCCTCCCGGAACATGTAATCAATGCGCCCGCCCTATCACTTTTCAAAAAACGCCTTGACGATACTCTGTCACATTTACACTACATGCTATAGCCCATGACCACCAGATGCTGGCACTAATACACAACAGACAGTGGACAGTGCCATAACCCTACTCGAGAATGAGTCACTTCAAAGCCCTTGCACACAGTTTGTTAAACGCTACTACTGTGCAAACTGGTTTTCTGTAACCCGTCGACCCGAGATAGCTGCACACGAGTAAGCATTGACCTTGCTTCTCTATATATTTTTACTCGCTTATTACGTTATCAGTAACCACTCCCCTAATTGCTTTGCGCATTCTAATTTCAAACGCCCTTTATATGGCAGTGCAGTTAAATCTGTAATCGCCCTAACTGACGTTTCCATTATCCCATGATCTATCTTTGCTCACTCTAACCACCCTACGGACGTGTCAAGCACTTGTTTTTATACCCGTTATAAATCATTGTCCATTGTTCATAGTAGGTTTGGACCATCTCCGAGTACCATGTAAATGGTTCATCGGGTTGTCGACTGTCCATGGGACACGTCAACGTCCTACATCGCCAGCAGTTTCACTTCATCACCCGTATATGGATGCAACCGCAGAGGCGCCTGACACAGTTTGGTGTGGCTCGTTGGAGTCAATCTTTGGAACCAAGTTCTTTTGTTGCACAGCGTTACTACACTGCCCGTGTCAATTTCGAAATGCACTGGAATCTGGTTAACACAAAGCTGCAAGCGAAATGGCGGTGGTGCACTTGGGGTAGTTGTGTTAAATATATATTCCTGTGGTTCAAATGCAACAAGTTGTTTGTTTACTACCGGGGAACATGGGTTTCTACTGAACCGGCACATACGGGCCAAGTGTCCATGTTTTTGGCATTTGTTATAAACAGACTGTGCATGTTTGCCTTCAATGGGATGACCGTGCCGTAACCCGCAGCGATAACAGTTGGACGAGCTCGTGGTGTTTTTCTCAAGTTTGTTGACTTCGGCCCTGACATCTTCAGCACATGGCCTTGAAATGAGTTGTAGATTCTGTAAAAACCGGGCATTACCTACAGCAGCCTCCATGTCCGTCGTAACAGCGTAGGCACTTTCCAATGTCATTGCGTTATCAGCCAACAGACAGCGCTGAATGCAACCTTTTTTTCACGCTGACCACCAGACGATGCCGGATTACGTCGTTTCAATATTTACCGAAATCGCAATATTCTGTCAACTTCCGAAACTCGGCAACGAAGGAAGCAACTGACTCCCTCTCACCCTGGACTGGGGTAATGTATTTAAATGGCTTCACAACAACTGATAGTTTTGGATTATAGTGAATGGAAACCTGTGTAACTAGTTCAGTAAATTATTTGGTGCATAGCAAATCGGGAGTCACCAAGCTGCGAATTAATTCGTATGTTTTTGAACCACAGATACTCAGTAGGATATTCACTTTGCGTTTGTCGCTGACGATTACATCAGCAGGGTAAAAGCAGTTCATCCGCTCCACGTACTGGTTCCAGGAACCGGATCCCACAGTGTACTCTTCCAGTTTTCCGATGGAGGCCATGGGTTCAAGAAGCCGTCGGCATTATTGTAGGTAAGAACACAGAAACGCAAAGGACACAGCTGTAATGTGTACACACGACCAAGTCACTGGTTCGCTTGATAACATGGACGTTCATCCACACACATGAGTCATGTGCATGACCAGACAGACCGTGGCTCGTAATAAACCAAGCACAACCATCCCAGCTGCTCAGAAGCCAGGTTAGGCTAACCCCAATCCGGAAAAGCACAAGACCATCGTTTCCCCCTACTGGGACTTGTCAGTTATGCGCATTTCCTCGGTCCCCTGCTGGGGATCAAACCTATAACCGCTAGTAGTTTACGCCTACTAGATAGCAACTTATACCAACGACCTGTGTTGGACGGCGGCAGACCGTGTGAACTTGCAACCTAACTGGGATATAGCGCAATCTATCCTCCACTGCCTCGTAGGTTTCTATCATTGCAAAGGGCAGTGCCTGGCCTCCGATGTTACGAATCCCACTACATAGTAGCTATGCCCACATAACATTTGAAGGCTGTGAGGACGAAACGATTTCCTGGTGCATTGCTGAATGTGGGTTAGACTAACCTGACTTTTGAGCAGCCGCGATGAACCAGTTAAATACCTAAGGGGGTTTGTCTGTTGCACTATTTCAGTGCTCTGGTAGGGGTTTACCTTTATGCATTGTGCCATGCAATATTGTTGGTTCCCTTGCAAGAGCATCCTATCCTTGTTCGTCTGTCTGCTTGCTACTGTTAGTGAGCGAAAGCAGTCGAGGGGCCCGAGACAACAAGGGCGGAAGATGACTTACCACTAGCAGTGAAATGAAGTTATCAACTACATCGATGCGCAACGAAGATTGGAGGTTGGGGCTTGAAAGTAGGTGTACTAACCAATGCCCTGGAGCAGCTAATGTTTTTTGTGAGACCAAGAAAAACGATTACCACTGTTCTGTTTTCGGTGCATCTTGGTGATTTATGCTTTCAGGAAGGGTTAGGCGTAGAGTATCACGGCTTACACAACTGAGTGAATAGACCTAGGAGCAATTTCTAGGCATAATATGAAAATAAGCAGGACAGAAGAAAAGGCAACTGAGTTATAGAATTGTGTTCCATGCTTAGTAAACCTGAAACGTCATTCCAGTGGCACTATAAACAGTTGTATTTTTCACTTACGTTTAGGTGGCGACCCAATAAGTTTGTGTTGTGGCTGCACTTCAACACATGGCACTCCATTGTGAGATCGTTGTGTAGCAAACCAGTAGCGTCCACTGGAGGTTCGCCGTATTTTCAGCCAATACTGATAAGATATAGTAACTAGACTTTTGGAGGTTCTTCGTTGCCGAAATTGTGAGGTCATTAGCATCACAAGGTTCTGCTTCAGGCAAGGTTACCAAGCCTAGACGGAATATTCAATGTGAGGAATCAAGTATAAATTGCCGACTGCCCCTAGTATCAGACCGACTTTTTGCTTTTTCTTGGCCTACTGGTATTTGTGGATCTGCCTCCGGGTGTTTTGATCAGCTGAGAATATCATGCTCTCTTTTAATGGGTGGTCAGAATGGTGTTTGGTAGGTTTAAATTTGGTTGTCTGAATTTAACGGCACCAAGCTACCAAGCAAGCGTACGAAAGCAAAGTGAGAAACATGACCTGCTCAAGAAAAGCTGTTCGAATCCTGAACTATACACCAGGATATTTACTCACTATTCAACTTGAGGCTGTTTACCACAGCATATACGCGACATATGGACTGCAAAACCCCAACAGTGAGCTCCGATTTGGTGTGGCATGTGTTACCCACGGAGCATGGTGCTGTAGGATTCGGTCGTAAATATGCACTTGACGGTTCCAACTTGCAAGTTGGTTATCTCCGCCTGCAGAGTGCAACCGCGTACGAGACCAATACAGTATTGGAAGGGAGTAAATTTATCTGATCTACCAAGTTCTACTACAAAGTGAGCCACGGTTACAATTGAGCTTCCTGGTCGCAATTCCTTCATACAATGGACACTTCAAAATCCCGCTAAAATTTCCCAACTTATGTTATCGGAAATAGGTGGCTTTGTTGCAAGTGTTTTCTGGAGAACCACACCATTCTCTCAGTAGCCGTTAATTCCACATGAAGAGTTCGGGTAGACTTGAAACCTATCATGCAGTTAATGATGGAGCAAGCGTTTGGAGAAATTCTTAATTGTGATGCATTTTGTGCGACTGTTCGCAACTCCAAGTTTCCATTATGTTGCGGACATCTCTTGACTTTTGTTCTGACCTGTCATTTAGACAGCCCTATTGGCCGTTAACCCTAGTTATTTCTGACGGTTTAATCTGAAATTGAAACTACTAATTACCCTTCGTTTTGGGCATCTGATCGGTGCTTAATGGGACTGCATTTTATTGGCTGACTCAATTAAACGTTTTCAGTGCCTTGGTTCGTTTTAACTACGTCTGGTCTGGTATATAACAATGCCATGTCCTGCTGAAATGGATCTTCTCCCTTCTCTTTTTGGTGTTCTTGCTGCTAACGGTAGTCAGAGCTTTTTGGGGCGACACAACGGCAAGTAGCATCCTGTGTATAGTTACATCATATACGATGCTGGTTAGCGACATGGCCGGTGGTAAATCGCAATTCAGATTGAGACAGTGTCTCAGCAGACAAGTGTAAATACTATACTGGAACTTAATCATATATTAAACATTTCATCCTTTGCTGCGGTCTCTTGGAATTTACTCTCACTTCTATCCACCATATTTCTTAACCACAGACTCTGTTGCGCACCAGTTTTAACGGACGCATGGTTCTACAGGACCGTTCAATACCGTCGTACTCGATGCGGAGAATAATCACAAGACGTTACCCGGTGTTACTGCTTCACTTCCGGCCAGACTATCGTAACCGCAGCAAAGTTTGCTTTGCCAACGCTTGCCGCTGACCAACGAAAAACCAGTGTTTGTATCAGGTCACTGCACTTGAGAAATGCCTCCCGTCTGGATTTTGTCAAATCAATGCTGCACTTGAAGTAGCATATCGTACCTTACAAACCAGCGCTTGCTTAGCTTAAATATGACGTGAACTACTGACTGATGCGCTATCGTTTTCTGATCTCGGCGAAGTTAAACAGGACAGGTTAGGGGACCACTTGGTTGACATAAATTACTGCCGAGCTCCCGCACCTTTGCGTAGGATGGCACACGCGAGGTGATCCCCTCCGAAACGGTGATGTATGTTTACGGTACACAGCAGCACACCAGGGCAACCTCAAAGCGCTTTTCGCTATGTCACGCTTTGTGCCCACTCAACTAAAGTGCAGTGACTAAAGTGTGGGACACTTGAACTGTTGCGATTGTGAGTAGTGTATCTCTTCATGAACTGTTTTAACCGGAGCGTTGTCGAACCCTTTGCCTCACGCCCCACAGTGGGAGTTGCTCCCACTCACTTTCATCCAGACTGCCTAGCAAGGCTCTCCATGGCCACGAATTGACTGGGTAGCTGACGCAACTCTACAAGGTATTTTATTACTCATGTCCGAAGCTAAGTGCGGCAGCACTCAGATGCTGACATACCACGGCAGGCTGAATTGCTAACTGCACGATGGTGCAGATTGCTTCGCCGGCAGGGGTGAGATGGGGCACAGGGCACAGTGTCTACGATAGCAAGGCACACTGAGCCGTTTGGCTGTGCGAAGTGGACGTTAGCAAACACCAAAGCCGCAATCGACCAGTCGATGGCAGAGCAAGAAAAACGGAACGCAGGCCGTTCGATTGTGAGGACTGGCCGTTAGCCAAACACTACAGCTGCACTGAACGTGTCATGCTTCGATCGATCAGTATGCGGCCTTCACCCAGGTGAAAAAGCCAGCAAATGGGTTCCCTGTGAAGTGGTTAGTGGCTCGCTGCGCTAGCAAATGAGAAAAACAGCTGTTATCGCCTCAGGACTGGCTTTCAACAAACTCACGCACTTTTCTTAGGCTTCTTTTGCTGATAAAGGGAAGCATACTTCCCGGAGCACATAAATAAATAAATAAGCAAAATTTTTATTCTCGTATGTTTTGTGGCACACCAACCCGAGCAGGATCAAAATTGGACAAGCAATGGCCTTTCGCCAAGTTCAGGATAGATTACACGCGGGAACGTGAAAATGTAAAGTCATCTTGTGAGAAGCAGCATAGTTAGCGCTGTGTTGATAATGAAGGATCGAATATGATTAACGAGGGTGCGCAAATATGTGTGAGAGTATGCATGTGAATTAGTGGTTTGTAAAGTAGGGAGACATGACAGTGTGATGCAAAGGGCAGTGACTTTATTTGGTGGTGAGTCACATCCGCCACGTCGATGTGTTGTTAAGCAGAAATTTGTAGCTTTTTATAGGGAGAACGCTTGCCAAGCGAAAACCTACCACGTCCTGGAACACTGTAAGGTTACATTACTGTTCGCTATATCGTTTCGATCGTGTGTGTGTGTGTGTGTTACAGCTGGAATTCCACCGTTCATGGGTGCATAAAAACGAAATCTTGACTTGACTCATGACAATGCTCTTAAATTGCCGTCTGTCCCGACCCACTGGTGACATCATTAGACAGCACACCAAGTTAGTCATGAATGCAACCATTGCCCTCAGGGTCAGAAAATTGCTAGTTATACAAACGGATCAGGCCCTCGATGGTGTTGCTCGTTTACAAAGAAAATAGATTTATCATTTATTAACTTATATTTACATGAGATGTGTGAAATTTCTGTAAATTTCAACTAATTATATCTTTGAAGTGCCCACCGTTCTTTTGGCTACAGAGGAGCATTTGGCAGACGGTGTTGGTGAGCACTTTCTGCGATGTCTCCAACGAAATCTGCCTACATTCGTTCATAATGTTCCCTTGCAGTTCATCCAGGTTGTTGAGTTTCGTTCTATAAACTCTTCATTCTATAAACTCTGCGCTTCAAGTACCCCCGTATGGAAAAATATCCATGGGATTCAGATCCGGTGATCTCGCAGGTCATTCTTTCGGTCCTCCGCGACCGATCCAACGTCCACCCAATGTCTCGTTCAGGTAGGCATGAGGCGATTGCGCCGAATGTGCAGTGCGCCATCCTGCTGCCACCAAACGTTATTCATTAACCGTTCCGATTGTAGCTGCGGTGTGACGCTGCTCTGTAAAATTTCCATGTACGAGGATGCTAAAAAATGTCAAACATTAGTACTGCTAAACAACAACTTACCGGACACACTACTAAAAAAGAAATAGGCCCAATGATTTTTCGATCAGTCAACTTAGCCCAGGTCACGAGCCTCGCGCTTTGTTGCACACATGAAGCGCTACATTGCCGTGCGTTGGTTGTTGCCCAAACCCGTTGCGTATTTTCGCCATGCAGAAGGAACACCGCCTCATCGATGAACAAAATAGAATGCACGTTCAGACTGTTATAAAAACAAACGCGCGAATTCCAGGTGCTTCTGTAAATCGCTTGCGTTCAACACGCACCTGTAGTGCACTGTACCCCCGGGATTTTTTCCTTCAGTATCCGACGCATAGCATACGGTGGGGTTTCACGATGTTGCGCGGGTTGGCGAATGCTGAGAGGGCTGTTACTGCGCACCTCTTGCGCAACCGCGCAAGCTGATACTTCCTGTTTGACGTGCGAGGCCAGCCGCTTTGTTTGTGGTTGTAAACGCTGCCACTTTCTGCGAAGTTATTCACCACTTGAGGCACATACCGCTCGTTACTGGGCAGCGTAACGCAGTGCATGTTATTAGAGCGCCTTGCCGTTTCCACCGCATTGGACCCACACTCACCAGGCAGCTGCACAATGACCCCGCGCTGATGGACCGGCACATTACGTGACTGCAATTGCTGATAACACGACGACACGGGTGGAAGCTTCTGGTCCATTGCTGACATAGTGACCCACTAATTACTTCGCAAAGAACCATTTTGCTGGCGTTTGCACCTGCGTGAAGGCCGATTACCGATCGATCGAAGCATGACACGTTCAGTGCGGCTGTGGGGTCTGCCTAACGTCCAGTTCGCACTAAGTTTTTTGCTTTACCGTGCTGGATTCTACTTTTGCGTCAGGATTACTGTGTTATAAGTGTTTTCTCTGTGTGAATTGTGCACCAATACGTTTCTTTTGGTATTTTTCCATCTGTGCAAGTTTGTTGGATATTCTATGGATAATTTCAAGGAGTGCACTGATTGACCTAACCACTGTCTGTGTCTGCCAACTTGGATTTTTCTACAGCAATCTAACTTGTGTCAGTCAGACCAGTAGCTTGACCGACAGCGTTTGGATTCAGCCTACTAATGTCGATGTTGCAACGAACGACATCCGCAGAACGGACAGTCACAATGGTACCTAATGCTTGCCCACGTTAGTTGTGGCGCAAACAACTGTGTTAAAATTGTGCGCTTTGGGATAGCTTGCAGAAATTGTCGAAAACATTTTCATCCTCGATGTGCTAGCCGTACGCTCCGCCAGATAAAAAGCTTAATAGTATCACGGACTCCCTCAGGTTCTGCACTAATTGTACGACTGTTTCACTCGTCAGATATATAACTGTGTTTGCACAGAAGTGCGATAATCTGGCAAAGATTGTAGAGCAAGCAGCCGTCGTGAAAGCTGTCCCAAAGAAATCAGACGAATCAGTGGGCCGAACTTCATGCTCAACAGTGAGTTCCAATACAGAACAGTGTAGCCTGGACGAAAATAAGCTTAACGATCCAGAGTTAGCCACCTCGACACTAACGGCTGTTCAGAAAGATGTGTTCGCCACACATTTTTCACCAGAATCACCTACCACACTGAACACTGTTAAACGACTGACAACATACGCGTCCGTTGTTGCTACCCATTTGATAGATGCACCTCCTATCTTAACCCCATCAGCAGCCAAAGGAATTAATACTATTAGCACCACCACGAGACTCAAGCCCGCATCAGCTGTCCACCCGAAAAAAAGCAGACATTGATCCTTACCTAAAGGAAAACATGCAACAATACCATAATTCACTGACTGTTATATGCTCTAATGTGGCTGAATCCGGGGCCAACTCCATAAAAGATATGCTAATTGACGAGAGGAAACAGTGGGACTCCCTATATCAACTGATGGGGGTTCGAGCTTAACCAGTCAGCATGATGCGGCGCGTCCGTCACTCAAACTCCATACACTACGGTGAACCGCACTTACTCCAGGTAACACATCAGTCGGGTAATGATGCAGAGGCGATTTTCGTGTCAGACACTCGCCTCCGTACTACCAAATGCACTGTTCGAATATTTCCAGAAGTTCCTTGGAGCGAACGCCAGAAAGGCAAACAAAATACGGATGACTTCTGTAAATAACAAGACGCAAAGTCTATCCTTGTTCACGGTGTCCCCGAGCTCCAATCACTAGGCGAGCTAGAGGCCAAAGCGCATTACTGGGATGAAGGGCGTTTTATACATGAAGTGCTCTCACTCGAAAAGGCTATCACTAATTAAACATCAAATTTACCACTATCACCTAAATACAATGAGTCTGGTCCCCGAGTGATGAAAGTGTCATTGCACTTCGAACTGATGGCAGAACATGTTATCAAAATATGACACAAAAGTGTAAAATGCTGCCATCCGAAATACGTATAAAGTCTATAAGTATCGGGCCATAGGCAGATAACACTGTCCAGGCAAGTTATCAATACATTTCCGTCACCGTGTATCTCAGAATGGAGACAACAGCAAATTACGCCGGCAGTTAAACGAGGACAGGATAGGTACCCATTTGCTGGCGCTGAGAACTATACAACAAACTGAACTGGTCCTAGGGCCTGCATCATCGGTCTTACAAAAAAATAAGGCTGGCAACCGACCCCACAATGGTCGGCGTAGCCCCTCACTGGAAATCAGCATCTACAAAACGCTTCTAACCACCGATGCCCTCAACTGCTTGTATACCAATGCACAAGGAGTTCTCAGCAAGCCAACGGAACTTCGTATTCGTCAGGTCTCCACGCTTGGGGACCTAGTTATGGCCACCGAAACATAGCGGAACGCGGTCAATGATGCTGAGGGCATGACTTCCATACGACGTGATCGACCTAGAAGTAGTGGGTGAGTGCTGCAGTATTGTTAATCAGACATGAACGTTGATATCGTTGAGGACTCCGAAACGCTATTCGTCGACGCACTTTGATGTCATATGCACATAAGACAGGGTGATGTGTGTTTACTAGCAATAGTTTACCACCCCAATGTTCACATTGGAAAAAATTTGGTGTGTAGATTCTGTGATGCAGCGAGTGCTGACACGACCATACCGTCACGTCCTTCTAGTGGGGGACTTCAACCTGAAGGCAATCAAAATCCCAGCATTGCACAGTCAACAATTCAAGTCTGACTTACAAGAGGTTATGGCCGATGTATCTCTGTACAACCATGTTACATCTCCCACACGATTCCTCTGTTTTGGACCCTGTGTTGACCGACGAGGATCTAATGGTCCACACCGTGACCATAGATGCACCACTTAGTCGTAGTGCTCACGCGATGTTGCTCTTTCGTTACATCCGTTACTCGGAGTATGTCAGTGCGAACAACGGAGAAACGTATGTTGTTACACTTTACGATATCCTGTCCAATCGCGTTCGAGAAACTGACTGGTTCGTCCTGGCCGAGAAACCGCACGATGTCGCCTGGTTGTTGTTTGTTACCTAATTCACCGAATTAGTGACAAATACGTCAGAAAACGATGTCTTTGCTCGAACCAAGTGAACTCGTTCCTGAGGAGCCGTACTAAAAAAGGCATAGGTTTAAGGGATTCAGACTGGCGCGCTTACAAAATCTGTCCAAGTAACCTGACATGGGGTGCTTACACAACTCAACTAAACCACTGTGTCAAGTTGATCCGCGAAGACAAACTCCAGCATCAACAAAACGTAGCGACGAAACTCAGTACGGCTTCCAAATTGCTGTATAGACACGTCAACAGGCTCCGCACAGCGCAGCGCGGGATCCATGTTTTAAGTGTAACAAATGGGCTGGCACACACTACACAAGATGCGGCCAACGTGTTTCGCTAGCACTTCATCCACACTCTCAAGAGTGAATCATCATTTTACTCGTTTTTGACACAACTCCCATCACCCTCAGGATTAAACCACTTATGGTTTACAGCAGCCAATGTGATGTAAAAGCTAATGTCATTGGGCGTACGCGGCTCACCTGACGTGGAAGACATCAAACCAAAGGCATTGAATACAGCGGCCGTCATCATCATCATCATAATTATTGCACAAGTTAGC
>OX104064.1:229539835-229562545 GCA_944474145.2 Dicrocoelium dendriticum
TGGCAGTGCAGTTAAATCTGTAATCGCCCTAACTGACGTTTCCATTATCCCATGATCTATCTTTGCTCACTCTAACCACCCTACGGACGTGTCAAGCACTTGTTTTTATACCCGTTATAAATCATTGTCCATTGTTCATAGTAGGTTTGGACCATCTCCGAGTACCATGTAAATGGTTCATCGGGTTGTCGACTGTCCATGGGACACGTCAACGTCCTACATCGCCAGCAGTTTCACTTCATCACCCGGATATGGATGCAACCGCAGAGGCGTCTGACACAGTTTGGTGTGGCTCGTTGGAGTCAATCTTTGTGACCACGTTCTTTCGTTGCACAGCGTTACTGCACTGCCCGTGTCAATTTCGAAATGCACTGGAATCTGGTTAACACAAAACTGTACACGAAATGGCGGTTGTGCACTTGGGGTAGTTGTGTTAAATATATATTCCTGTGGTTCAAGAGCAACAAGTTGGTTGTTTACTACCGGGGAACATGGGTTTTTACTGGACCGGCACATACGGGCCAAGTGTCCACGTTTCTAGCGTTTGTTACAAACTGTCTGTGTATGTTTGCATTCTCTGGGATGACTGTGCCGCGAGCCGTAGCGAAAACAATTGCAAGAGCGCGTGGAGTTTTACCAAATTAGTTGTCTTCGGCTGTGACATCTTCCGCACGTGGTTTTTAATTGCTGAAAATTCTGTAGTAGCTGGGTGTTAATTCCAGCAACCTCCATGTCGGTCGCAACATCATAGGCACTTTCCAATGTCAATGCGTTATCAGCCAACAGGCAGCGCTGAATGCGAAACTTTTTTCACGCCGACCACCAGACGATCCCGGATCATGTCGTTTCGGTAGTTACCGAAATCACAATATTCTGTCAACTTCCGAAGCTCGGCAACGAAGGAAGCAACTGACTCCCTCTCACCCTGGACTCGGTTGTTGAATTTAAATCGCTGCACAATAACTGATGGTTTTGGATTATAGTGATTGGAAACCAGTGTAACCAGTTCAGTAAATTGTTTGGTACATGGCAAATCGGGAGTCACCAAGCTGTGAATTAACTCGTATGTTTTTGAGCCACAGATACTCAGTAGGATATTCACTTTACGGTTGTCGCTGACGATTTCATTAGCCGCGAAAAACAGTTCATACGCTCAATGTAATGGTTCCAGGAACCGGATCCCTCAGTGTACTCTTCCAGTTTTCCGATGGAGGCCATGAGTTCAAGAAACCGTCGCCATTATTGTAAGTAAGAACACAGAAACGCAAAGGACACAGCTGTAATGTGTACACACGACCAAGTCACTGGTTCGCTTGATAACATGGACATTTATTCACACACATGAGTCACGTGCATGACCAGACAGACCGTGGCTCGTAATAAACCAAGCACAACCATCCCAGCTGCTCAGAAGCCAGGTTAGGCTAACCCCAATCGGGAAAAGCACGAGACCATCGTTTCCCCCTACTGGGGCTTGTCAGTTATGCGCATTTCCTCGGTCCCCTGCTGGGGATCAAACCCATAACCGCTAGTAGTTTACGCCTACTAGATAGCAACTTATACCAACGACCTGTGTTGGACGGCGGCAGACCGTGTGAACTTGCAACCTAACTGGGATATAGCGCAGTCTATCCTCCACTGCCTCGTAGGTTTCTATCATTTCAAAAGGCAGTGTCTGGCCTCCGATGTTACGAATCGCACTACATGCCCACATAACATTTGAAGGCTGTGAGGACGAAACGATTTCCTGGTGCATTGCTGAATGTGGGTTACACTAACCTGCCTTTTGAGCAGCCGCGATGAACCAGTTAAATACCTAACGGGCTTTGTCTGTTGGACTGTTTCAGTGCTCTGGTAGGGGTTTACCTTTACGCATTGTGCGATGAAATATTGTTGTTTCCCTTGCAAGAGCATCCTATCCCCGTTCGTCGGTCTGCTTGCTAATGTTAGGGAGGGGAAGCAGTCGCGGGGCCCGACACAACAAGGGCGGAAGATGACTTACCACTAGCAATGAAATGAAGTTATCAACTACATCGATGCGCAACGAAGATTGGAGGTTGGGGCTTGAAAGTAGGTGTACTAACCAATGCCCTGGAGCGGCTAATGTTTCTTGTGAGACCAAGAAAAACGATTACCACTGTTCTGTTTTCGGTGCATCTTGGTGATTTATGCTTTCAGGAAGGGTTAGGCGTAGAGTATCACGGCTTACACAACTGAGTGAATAGACCTAGGAGCAATTTCTGGCATAATATGAAAATAAGGAGGACAGAAGAAAAGGCAACTGAGTTATAGAATTGTGTTCCATGCTTAGTAAACCCGAAATGCCATTCAAGTGACACTAACAACAGTTGTATTTTTCCCTTACATTTAGGTGGCGACCAAATAAGCTTGTGTTATGCCTGCACTTCAACACATGGCACTCCATTGTGAGATCGCTGTGTAGCCACCAGTATCGTCCACTGGAGGTTCGCTGTATTTTCAGCCAATACTGATAAGATATAGTAACTAGACTTTTGGAGGTTCTTCGTTACCGAAATTGTGAGGTCATTAGCATCACAAGGTTCTGCTTCAGGCAAGGTTACCAAGCCTAGACGGAATATTCATTGTGAGGAATCAAGTATAAATTGCCGACTGCCCCTAGTATCAGACCGACTTTTTGCTTTTTCTGGGCCTACTGGTATTTGTGGATCTGCCTCAGGGTGTTTTGATCAGCTGAGAATATCATGCTCTCTTTTAATGGGTGGTCAGAATGGTATTTGGTTACTTTTAAATTTGGTTGTTTGAATTTAACGGCACCAAGCTACCAAGCAAGCGTACGAAAGCAAAGTGAGAAACATGACCTGCACAAGAAAAGCTATTAGAATCCTGAACTATACACCAGGAGATTTACACACCATTCAACTTGAGGTTGTTTACCACAGAATATACGCGACATATGGACTGCAAAACCCCAACAGTGAGCTCCGATTTGGTGTGGCATGTGTTACCCACGGAGCATGGTGCTGTAGGATTCGGTCGTAAATATGCACTTGACGGTTCCAACTTGCAAGTTGGTTATCTCCGCCTGCAGAGTGCAACCGCGTACGACACCAATACAGTATTGGAAGGGAGTAAATTTATCTGATCTACCAAGTTCTACTACAAAGTGCGTCATGGTTACAATTGAGCTTACTGGTCGCGATTCCTTCATACAATGGACACTACAAAATCCCGCTAAAATTTCCCAACTTATGTTATCGGAAATAGGTGGCTTCGTTGCAAGTGTTTTCTGGGGAACAACACCATTCTCTCAGTAGCCGTTAATTCCACTCGAAGAGTTCGGGTAGACTTGAAACCTATCATGCAGTTAATGTTGGAGCAAACGTTTGGAGAAATTCTTAATTGTGATGTATTTTGTGCGACTGTTCGCAATTCCAAGTTTCCATTATGTTGCGGACATCTCTTGACTTTTGTTCTGACCTGTCATTTAGACAGCCCTATTGGCCGTTAACCCTAGTTATTTCTGACGGTTTAATCTGAAATTGAAACTACTAATTACCCTTCGTTTTGGGCATCTGATCGGTGCTTAATGGGACTGCATTTTATTGGCTGACTCAATTAAACGTTTTCAGTGCCTTGGTTCGTTTTAACTACGTCTGGTCTGGTATATAACAATGCCATGTCCTGCTGAAAAGGATCTTCTTCCTTCTCTTTTTGGTGTTCTTGCTGCTAACGTTAGTCAGAGCTTTTTGGGGCGACACAACGGCAAGTAGCATCCTGTTACATCATATACGATGCTGGTTAGCGACATGGCCGGTGGTAAATCGCAATTCAGATTGAGACAGTGTCTCAGCAGACAAGTGTAAATAATATACTGGAACTTAATCATAAATTAAACATTTCATCCTTTTCTGCGGTCTCTTGGAATTTACTCGCACTTCTATCCACCATATTTCTTAACCACAGACTCTGTTGTGCACCAGTTTTAACGGACGCATGGTTCTACAGGACCGTTCAATACCGTCGTACTCGATGCGGAGAATAATCACAAGACGTTACCCGGTGTTATTGCTTCACTTCCTGCCAGACTATCGTAACTGCAGCAAAGTTTGCTTTGCCAACGCTTGCCGCTGACCAACGAAAAACCAGTGTTTGTATCAGGTCACTGCACTTGAGAAATGCCTCCCGTCTGGATTTTGGCAATTCAATGCTGCAATTAAAGTAGCATATCGTACCTTACGAACTAGGGCTTGCTTAGCTTAAATATGACGCGAACTACTGACTGATGCGCTATCGTTTTCTGATCTCGGCGAAGTTAAACAGGACAGGTTAGGGGACCACTTGGTTGACATAAATTACTGCCGAGCTCCCGCACCTTCGCGTAGGATGGCACACGCGAGGTGATCCCCTCCGAAACGGTGATGTATGTTTACGGTACACAGCAGCACACCAGGTCAACCTCAAAGCGCTTTTCGCTGTGTCACGCTTTGTGCCCATTCAACTAAAGTGCAGTGACTAAAGTGCGGGACACTTGAACTGTTGCGATTGTGAGTAGTGTATCTCTTCATGAACTGTTTTAACCGGAGCGTTGTCGAACCCTTTGCCTCACGCCCCACAGTGGGAGTTGCTCCCACTCACTTTCATCCAGACAGCCTAGCAAGGCTCTCCATGGCCACGAATTGACTGGGTATCTGACGCAACTCTACAAGGTACTTTATTACTCATGTCCGAAGCTAAGTGCGGCAGCACTCAGATGCTGACATACCACGGCAGGCTGAATTGCTAACTGCACGATGGTGCAGATTGCTTCGCCGGCAGGGGTGAGATGGGGCACAGGGCACAGTGTCTACGATAGCAAGGCACACTGAGCCGTTTGGCTGTGCGAAGTGGACGTTAGCAAACACCAAAGCCGCAATCGACCAGTCGATCACAGGGCAAGAACAACGGAACGCAGGCCTTTCGACTGTGAGAACTGGCCGTTAGCCAAACACTACAGCCGCACTGAACGTGTCATGCTTCGATCGATCAGTAGGCGGCCTTCACCCAGGTGAAAAAGCCAGCAAATGGGTCCCCTGTGAAGTGGTTAGTGGCTCGCTGCGCTAGCAAATGAGAAAAACAGCTGCTATCGCCTCAGGACTGGCTTTCAACAAACTCACGCACTTTTCTTAGGCTTCTTTCGCTGCTAAAGGGAAGCATACTTCCCGGAGCACATAAATAAATAAATAAGCAAAATTTTTATTCTCGCATGTTTTGTGGCACACCAACCCGAGCAGGATCAAAATTGGACAAGCAATGGCCTTTCGCCAAGTTCAGGATAGATTACACGCGGGAACGTGAAAATGTAAGATCATCTTGTGAGAAGCAGCATAGTTAGCGTTGTGGTGATAATGAAGGATCGAATATGATTAACGAGGGTGCGCAAATATGTGTGAGAGTATGCATGTGAATTAGTGGTTTGTAAAGTAGGGAGACATGACAGTGTGATGCAAAGGGCAGTGACTTTATTTGGTGGTGAGTCACATCCGCCACGTCGATGTGTTGTTAAGCAGAAATTTGTAGCTGTTTATAGGAAGAACGCTTGCCAAGCGAAAACCTACCACGTCCTGGAACACTGTAAGGTTACATTACTGTTCGCTATATCGTTTCCATCGTGTGTGTGTGTGTTACAGCTGGAATTCCACCGTTCATGGGTGCATAAAACGAAATCTTGACTTGACTCATGACAATGCTCTTAGATTTCCGTCTGTCCCGACGCACTGGTGACATCATTAGACAGCACACCAAGTTAGTCATGAATGCAACTATTGCCCTCAGGGTCAGAAAATTGCTAGTTGTACAAACGGATCAGGCTCTCGATGGTGTTGCTCGTGTACAAAGAAAATAGATTTATCATTTATTTACTTATATTTACATGAGATGTGTGAAATTTCTGTAAATTTCAACTAATTATATCTTTGAAGTGCCCACCGTCCTTTTGGCTACAGAGGAGCATTTGGCAGATGGTGTTGGTGAGCACTTTCTGCGATGTCTCCAACGAAATCTGCCTACATTCGTTCATAATGTTCTCTTGCAGTTCATCCAGGTTGTTGAGTTTCATTCTATAAACTCTTCGTTCTATAAACTCTGCGCTTCAAGTACCCCCGTATGGAAAAAAATCCATGGGATTCAGATCCGGTGATCGCGCAGGCCATTCTTTCGGTCCTCCGCGACCGATCCAACGTCCACCCAATGTCTCGTTCAGGTAGGCAAGAGGCGATTGCGCCGAATTTGCAGGTGCGCCATCCTGCTGCCACCAAACCTTATTCATTAACCGTTCCGACTGTAGCTGCGGTGTGACGCTGCTCTGTAACATTTCCATGTACGAGGATGCTAAGAAATGTCAAACATTAGTACTGCTAAACAACAACTTACCGGACACACTACTGAAAAAGAAATAGGCCCAATGATTTTTCGACCAGTCAACTTAGCCCAGGTCACGAGCTTCGCGCTTTGTTGCACACATGAAGCGCTACATTGCCGGGCGTTGGTTGTTGCCCAAACCTGTTGCGTATTTTCGCCATGCAGAGGGAACACCGCCTCATCGATGAACAAAATAGAATGCACGTTCAGGCTGTTTAAAAACAAACGCGCGAATTCCAGGTGCTTCTGTAAATCGCTTGCGTTCAACACGCACATGTAGTGCACTGTACCCCCGGGATTTTTTCCTTCAATATCCGACGCATAGCATACGGTGGGGTTTCGCGATTTTGCGCGGGTTGGCGAATGCTGAGAGGGCTGTTACTGCGCACCTCTTGCGCAACCGCGCAAGCTGATACTTCCTGTTTGACGTGCGAGGCCAGCCGCTTTGTTTGTGGTTGCAAACGCTGCCACTTTCTGCGAAGTTATTCACCACTCGAGGCACATACCGCTCGTTACTGGGCAGCGTAACGCAGTGCATGTTATTAGAGCGCCTTGCCGTTTCCACCGCATTGGACCCACACTCACCAGGCAGCTGCGCAATTACCCCGCGCTGATGGAACGGCACATTACGTGACTGCAATTGCCGATACCACGACGACACTGGTGGAAGCTTCTGGTCCATTGCTGACACAGCGACCCACTAGTTGCTTCGCAGAGAGCCATTTTGCTGGCGTTTGCACCTGCGTGAAGGCCGATTACCGATCGATCGAAGCATGACACGTTCAGTGCGGCTGTGGGGTCTGCCTAACGTCCAGTTCGCACTAAGGTTTTTGCGTTACCGTGCTGGATTCTACTTTTGCATCAGGATTACTGTGTTATAAGTGTTTTCTCTGTGTGCATTGTACACCAATACGTTTCATTTGGTATATTTTTCCATCTGTGCAAGTTTGTTGGATATTCTCTGGATAATTTCAGAGAGTGCACTGATTGACCTAACCACTGTCTGTGTCCGCCATCTTGGATTTTTCTACAGCAACCTAACTTGTGTCAGTCAGACCAGCAGCTTGACCGACAGCGTTTGGATTCAGCCTACTAGTGTCGATGTTGCAACGAACGACATCCGCAGAACGGACAGTCACAATGGCACCTAATGCTTGCCCACGTTAGTTGTGGCGCAAACAACTGTGTTAAAATTGTGCGCTTTGGGATAGCTTGCAGAAATTGTCGAAAACATTTTCATCCTCGATGTGCTAGCCTTACGCTCCGCCAGATAAAAAGTTAATAGTACCACGGATTCCCTCAGGTTCTGCACTAATTGTACGTCTATTTCACTCGTCAGATATATAACTGTGTTTGCACAGAAGTGCCATAAGCTGACAAAGATTGTAGAACAAGCAGCAGTCGTGAAAGCTGTCCAAAAGAAACCAGACGAATCAGTGCGCCGAACTCCATGCTCAACAGTGAGTTCCAATACAGAACAGTGTAGCCTGGACGAAAATAAGCGTAACGATCCAGAGTTAACCACCTCGACACTAGCGGCTGTTCAGAAAGATGTGTTCGCCACACATTTTTCACCAGAATCACCTACCACACTGAACACTGTTAAAGGACTGACAACATACTCGTCCGTTGTTGTTACCCATTTGACAGATGCACCTCCTATCGTAACCCCATCAGCTGCCAAAGGAATTAATACTACTAATACCACCAGCAGACTCAAGACCGCCACAACTGTTCACCCGAAAAAAGCAGGCATTGATCCTTCCCTAAAAGAAAACAAGCAACAATACCATAATTCACTGACTGTTATATGCTCTAATGTGGCTGAATCCGGGGCGAACTCCATAAAAGATAAGCTACTTGACGAGAGGAAACAGTGGGACTCCCTATATCAACTAATAGGGATTCAAGCTTAACCAGTCAATATGATGCGCCGCATCCGTCACTCAAACTCTGTACACTACGGTGAACCGCACTTACTCAAGGTAACATTTCAGTCAGGTGATGATGCAGAGGCAGTTCTTTTGTCAGACACTCATCTCCGTACCACCACACGCACTGTTCGAATTTTTCCAGATGTTCCTTGGAGTGAACTTCGGAAAAGCAAACAAAATCCAAATGACTTCCGTAAGCAACAACATGAAAAATCTATTCTTGTTCACAGTGTCCCCGAGCTCCAGACATTGAATGAGCTGGAGACCAAAGCTCATGACTAGGATGAAGGGCGGGAAGTGCTCTCACTCAAAAAGGTTATCGCTAATTAGACATCAAACTTACCACTATCACCTAAATACAATGAGTCTGGTCCCCGAGTGATGAAAGTATCATTGCACTTCAAACTGATGGCAGAACATGTGATCAAAATGTGGCACAAAAGCGTAAAATGCTGCCATCCTAAATACGTATAAAGTCTGTAGGTATCGGGCCACAGATAGATAACACTGTGCAGGCAATTTACCAATACAATTCCGTCACCGTGTATCTCCGAACGGAGACAACAGCAAAACACGCCGGCAGTTAAAGGACAGGATGGGTACTCATTTGCTGGCGCTGTGAACTATACAACAGCCTGAAATGGTCCTAGCGCCTGCGTCATCGGTCTTACAAAAAAAGGCTGGCAACCGACCCCACTATGGTCGGCATAGCCCGTCACTGGAAATCAGCATCTACAAAACGCTTCTAACCACCGATGCCCTCAGCTGCTTGTATACCAATGCACAAGGTTTTCTCAACAAGATAACCGGACTTCGTATTGGTCAGGTCTCCACGCGCAGGGAAATAGTTATGGTCACCGAAACATAGCTGAACACGGAGGTCACTGATGCTGAGATTGCTCTACCAGGCATGATTTCCGTACGAAATGATCGACTTAGCAATAGTGGGTGACTGCTGCTGTATTATTAATCCGACATGAACGTTGATATATTTGAGGACTCAGCAATGCAGTTCGTCGACACTCTTTGATATCATATGCACATAAGACAGGGTGATGTGTGTTTACTAGCAATAGTTTACCACCCCCAATCTCCACTTTGGAAACGGATCGGTGTGTAGATTCTGTGATGCAGCGAGTGCTGCTACGACAATACAGTCACCTCATTCTAGTGGGGGACTTCAACCTGAAGGCAATTGAAATCCCAGCATTGCACAGCGAACAATTCAAGTCTGACTTGAAAGAGGTTATGGCCGATGTATCACTGTACAACCATGTTACATCTTCCACACGATTCCGAACGGGTGACACACCCTCTGTTTTGGACCCTGTGCTGACTGACGAGGATCTAATGGTCCACATCTTGACCATAGATTCACCACTTAGTCGTAGTGCTCATGCCATGTTGCTCTTTCGTTACATCTGTTACTCGGAGTATATCAGTGCGAACAACGTGGAAGCCTATGCCGTTACACTTTACGATATCCTGTCCAATCTCGTTCGAGGAACTGACGGGTCCTTCCTGGCCGAGAAGCCGCAAGATGTCGCCTGGTTGTTGTTTGTCACCCAATTCACCGAACTAGTGACAGATGCGTCAGAAAACAAGGTCTTTCGCTCGAAGCAAGTGAACTCGTTGCTGATGGGCCGTACTAAAAAAAGGCTTGGGTTGAAGAGATTCAGACTGACGCGCTTGCAAAATCTGTCCAAGTAACCTGACATGGGGTGCTTACACAACTCAACTAAACCACTGCGTCAAGTTGATCCGCGAAGACCAACTCCAGCATCAACAAAACTTAGCGACGAAACTCAGTACTGCTTCCAAATTGCTGTATAGACACGTCAACAGGCTCCGCAGAGCGCAGCGCGGGATCCGTTTTAAGTGTAACAAATGGGCTAGCACACTACACAAGATGCGGCCAACGTGTTTCGCTAGCACTTCATCCCCACTCTCCAGAGTGAATCATCACTTCACCCGCTTTTGACACAACTCCCATCACCTTCAGGAGTAAACCACTTATCGTTTACAGCAGCCAATGTGATGTAAAGGCTAATGTCATTGGGCGTACGCGGCTCACCTGACGTGGAAGACATCAAACCAAAGGCATTGAATACAGCGACCGTCATCATCATCATAATTATTGCACAAGTTAGCTGCAGGTGGAAAACACCTCACCTATTGTGCCGCATTATAAAATACAAGCAGAAAAAATGCAACAGGCACGCCGGCTGAGACCCCAGTGACAGATAGACATCGTTCCGGTGAGCTAACCGCAGGCTATCGTGCCGCAAAAGGTGAGTTTTATTATGACTCGCGAATAAGATCGTGATTGGAGGGGGCGGCTAAGTAGGAGTGGAATGGACAAAGGAACCCACAACACAAACGCCATTGGGGCCGGCTCCTGGCCATAGCAGCAAATGTGTCCAAGTAAACGTGTTCCTCGTAATTAGGACCCCAGTCAGGCAGCCGGGATACCCCAAACAACAACTTCGAAGTGAGGGTTTTTCTTTCTATCTACCAAGTCATCGCTTGGCCTCCCTTTCGCTTCTTCCAACCGCATCCCCAGCGGGCAAACAATGCACGTCACGGGAATCGGTTTGCTGGCTTGAGCAACACGTGTCGTAGCCATCGGAGCCTGATACATGATAGAATGGTTCATAGTGGTTCACTTGCTCTTCCTGCACCAAATACGCGACGCCGAACATGCTCGTTTCTCACGCGGTGCTCCCACCATACATAAGCCAAACTGCGAAGGCAGCGGTGATCGACATTGGCTAGCCTCTAAATGTCTGTCGACCTGATGGTCCAGGTTGCACAACTGTATAAAGGGGTTGAACGGACGGCTGCATTATAAACTAGGCCCTTCAGGGCAAGAGTGATGTCGCGTCTGCGCCACAGGTGGTGAAGATTGGCAAAAGCTCCTCGAGTTTTTGCTATACACTTCGTAATCTCAGCTTCGAGCATACGGACGCTAATATGGCTGCCAAGGTACTTGGATTTCTGGACGGCATCTAGCTGGTCCCCACCAAGAGTCAGCGCAGAGGTGGGTCCATGTCAATCTTGGAGGCGAACTTTGTATTTCGATGGAGCAAAGCATAGCCCAAAACGATTGACAGCCAGTGCTACTCGTTCCAGTACAGCCTGGCGCGTTTGGAGGCCGTCACATATGAGGGCAATGTCGTCCGCATACTCCAACTCACGAAGTCACTCACCAGGAAGTAGCTCCACACCTTCTAGATCGTGTCCAGCGAAAGCTGTTTCCATGACTCCATCAATAACGAAGTTAAAGAGAAAAGATAACAGCGGGCAACCTTGTCTGACACGATTGGAGATATTGAAGGGCGGCGACAGTTTACAATAGACCCTCACTCTGCCCGAACTATGTACGTACAGCGCTTTGAAAACGTTTACCTATTTCTCAGACACATCTTTCCATGGAGAAGCGCACTAAATGCTCAAAAAAGAAAGCGATAACTCAGATTGGTTAAACCACCTTGCAAACTATTCAGCCTAACGCTCTCAGCGTTTTGATAAGCTGTGGATCAGCTGTCCACTCTCGCAGCGTATTGTCTCGCTAACACCAGGTATTCTGCTACCTGTTTCCCGTATCAGACGGAATAACTGACGATGATCACCAACGGCAGCGCTTGTTTCCATTTCCTATGCACGATGAGACCACCAGGCTTTGCGGTCTCTCTTCAGGTTAGCACGCAGCATTGCCGTAAAATTTTATCGAGTCTCATTGTATTCGCTTCCAGCTGGAATACGTTGGCAAGCATCCATAAGTTCCAGAGAGTTTATAGGGACCCAATGTCTAGGTTGGCAATTTGATTTGCCACATGAAAACATGCCTGCTGATAGTAACGTTTGGCGAATAGGCGAGCAGTGATTTTCTACAGTGTTCAGTGGTGTTTACTCAACCTGGATGCCAGCGTACTTTGACATGAATTCAGAACGCCAGGCTTCGCTAGCTGACTGGTATCAATATGATCAGAGCTACGTCGCGGACCTCCGCCGAAACACACCCGCAGGTCAGCATACACAAGAGCGTAATCGGAGTTCACGCTGGCGCTCCAAATCGAGCGACAATTTTGGACATAGCCTCTCCAACGGTAACTAATCGCGATGTGCTCGATTTGCGTCCATGGCTGGCCCGAAGCTGGTGGGCGCCAAGTCACTTTACTGCGGGTGTAACGTCGAAAGTTAGTGCTCACGAGAAAGAAACGAGCCTCTCCACACAGGTGCAGCAACCGCTCACCGTTTTCATTACGGGAGCCTACGCCATGTTGGTCGCCCAGATGAAGCTCACCAGAGGATAATTTGCCGACTTGCGCGTTTAAATCACCAGCCAAGACCACAGTATCCATGCGCTTTTTGTAAAGAAAAAGCTTGTTAAGTTAGTGGTAGAAATCATCTTTCACCGAATCAGGCCTGCAGTTTGTGGGGGCGTAAGCCACAATGACAAACAGGCGCCGTTTGTCTAAGCGCGACCTCAAAGCCTGGAAAAAGTCAGCCAACCTAACGGCGCACATCCGGCTTTTGACAGGGATCCAGTCGATCATGGCAGCTTCAGCCCGGGGACTCAAAACACTGCCGACGCCAGCTTGACCTGCATTTGAAGCTGCGTCATCGCCCGACAGGCGCTTTGAGAACGTGCCACCAGTGTCGCGTGAGGGGGATCACGGAGCAAACACGGAGCTCGAATCTTGCATGTGGGTTTCCGATAAACGGCAAGTATTGATCGAGTGGGTCTCCAGCGTTCGGATAAGTGATGCCTGTTGATTGATCTGAAGCAATGTGCGTACACCGAGGCATGCCAATCTGAAGGTGCATCGAGGGCTCCAAATGAAAGCCGAAGAACTGGGGTGGACCGCTTGGTTAGACATGGGCCTGTTGAGAGTGCAGGAATGACGCACCGCGTTAGCATGTGAGTTGAAATTAGAAGATAAACGCCTAGCAAATCATGTTGGGGGAGGGCCAAGAATCGGGGGGGTTGAAAACTGGAGGGATAAAAGTGAAATTGAAACAGGACCATAAGGTAGAAAAAGTGTAAGTGGGGGAATAAGAAGACGGGACGGCTTGAGTAGTAGCACCCAAACCCCTATCCACCCTGCTCGATGCAGCAGATAGCGCACCGTTGATTATCCTCTGCGGTGGCCAGAGCGTTAGAAATTTTGTTTAAAGAGAGATTCATTGTACTGCTTGGGCAGGATACTGTCAGGTTGCCCAGGCCTAGACAGGAGAACGATTAGGGTTTTCAAACAAAGCCTTTGGTTCAAAAAGCTTACCGCAAGGCAGCGGGTTTGGCGTTGGGCTACAAGGTGTCCGTTTTAAGGAATAAGGTGCCACCCTCATTCCAACCCCCAACCTGGAAGCACAGGAGGCTGAGTTTGTCTGGCCTCTAACCATTGACCAATCTGGTACGAGTGTATCTGAAGGTGCAAAAAGCATCACCCAGCATAGCTCAGTGGATAACTGAAGCACACAAACCATCGCACCACCTTAAAGTCTAGTCTCATCGCGATGGAGACAGCGGCCATGAACGTTACCGAACCATTAGCTTGGTTCTTTCAACGTTGTCTGGACAGTACTCCAGGACGTGGTGGGTTTTCGCCCGACAAGCTTTCTCCCAGTAAAAGGCCACTAATGTCCGTTTAACAGCACTGCGACGAGACGGATGTGACTCGCCTCCAACTAAAGTCACGGCCACATGATTACCCGAACAACCACACTGCCATCACGGAGCTCACTCAACCCTTCTCACACTATCCATGCGACCAATCCCAATTGCAGTGACACATATTCAAACTCGAATAACAGATAGACACATGCACTCCCACATACATGTATGAACTCACAGCTCCAATGTTCATAGCTAACTTGCACCATTTTCATACCTTCCCCGACATTTAGTTGTACCTTTAACATGATCATGCCTACATAGGCGTGCCTCGCATTGCTCACCCGACCTCAGTGCACTCTGGTGAACCTCGAATTCTTCGAGTAACTCTAAACTCAGCAGATGAGACAGAGGCTGTCCTGCTCTCAGCAGTTCGTCTTCGCAACTCACCGAGCGGAGTGCGCATATTACCTGATCTACCTTGGAAAGACCGCACAAAAGAAGCAGTGGAGCAACGCGGTATTGCTACTAGGGATAGCAAGAAAACAATATTTGTTCATGGTGTTCCCGAGCTCCTGCATGCTTTTGATCACGATGCACATACACATGACCGAGAACAGTGGTGCTACATCCGCGAAGCACTCTGTGTTAACAATGTTATTGCCAAATCCCTAACAAGAGTTCCGTTGTCACCTAACTACAAGGGCTGCGGTCCTAGGCTAATGAAGGTAATACTACACTCTGAGGGAATGACGCAAGTTCTGTTGGATAGCTGGTTAAAGTTTCGAGCTAGGTTGCCAACAGAAATACGGCTAAAGGCAGCAGGCGAACGACCAAAAGTCGGAAGAAATTCGATGGAACTTGCAAATCCTGCAAATTCTTTATTTGCACAGTCCTTCGGAGAGATCGACACAACAGCGCCCACGTCACACAGGAGGACCGAGCACAGCACGAGTGAACCATCAGTTCAGGAACGCTCAATAATGTCATGTAACACGACTGAAATACACAAACCAAAAAACGATTAATTGCCGGCCACCTAACGGCCGGCTTAAAAGCGAACACAAACTTGACATCCACCAATGAACTCCTAACCACAAAAGCCCTATCTTGCATGTACACAAACGCTCAAGGCCTTCGAAGCAAGTTGGCCGAACTTAGAGAACTCCATGCCTCACAACCACGAGACCTCGTCATGATTACAGAGACATGGTTAAACCCTGAGATAACCGACTGTGAGATCAAGTTACCCGGTATGTCGCTGCTTCGGACCGATAGAACCGGAATGGGTGGCGGTGTGATTCTTTACTATAATACAAGCCTCCGATGTGAAGTTATCGATCACCCAGAAATCCGAGCTCCCGATTCGCTTTGGTGCCGCCTTTGGTTGCGAAACAAGGACACATGTCTACTAGCCGTGGTTTATCGCCCGCCAAACTCAACGTCGGAAATGGACTCCAAACTGTACCACGTTTTTCAGTTTGCTTTGAACAAGTCCTACACCCACATTCTTATCGCGGGAGACTTTAACGTGCACGACATAGAAACGCCGGCAACTGACGGTACGCAGTTTAAAGCCTGTTTGCAAGAACTTATTGCTATCCACCCTCTTTACAACCACGTAACCTCTCCCACCAGATTTCGAACTTCTAACAAGCCGTCGATACTAGATCTTGTGCTAACTAACGAAGAACTCATGGTTGGCGGGATAGTTACAAGCACACCACTGGGTCGTAGTGATCATGTCACTCTACTCTTTGATTATATATGCTATGCCGAGTACCCGGAAAAGGAGGAGGATAAAGTGCACACTGTCACGCACTACAATGTGTTGTCCAAGCTTGTTAAGGATACATCTTGGACTTTCTTATTCGAATGCCCCCCAGATTTGGCCTGGGATATGTTTACAAGGACTTTGAGCACACTGGTAGCGCAAGCATCGGAACAGAAGTCCTTCCAACCCAAAAACCAGAGTAAGTCAATTCTGAGGAGCAGAACACGTAAATGTATGTCCCGGAGGGATTTGGCATGGCGAAATCACCAGGGTTGCCCGAATGCCGAAACCTGGACTGCATACGTGACACATCGTAACTTCTGTGTGAAACTGATCCGCGAGGACAAGGTCACGCATCAGCAGAAGTTAATGAAGCGATTCTGCACTAACCACAAACTCCTGTATAGGCACATTAACGGCCTTCGAAAGGTAAAGCGAGGGGTTCCGGCGCTAGTCACAGCTGATGGATACACGCGGTCAGCAATGGAAGCAGCTGATCTCCTACGGCTTCATTACTCTCAAACGTTCCAACAAGTGTCGAGCCCAAACATTCACCTCATTTCTAATACTCCACCATCTGGTTTAGAAAACATCACCTTCACTACGGAGGCTGTGTTGAAGAAGTTGTTATCCTTGCGTATCCACAGTTCTCCCGGAGCTGATAACATCCGTCCAAAGGCTCTACAGGCAGTAGCTAGTGATCTAGCAGAACCACTGGCTGTTTTCTATCAGCGATGTCTAGAGGAAAACCTTATTCCACCAGTATGGAAGCAAGGGGTCATCACTCCTATCCATAAAGGAGGTAGCCGCACTGATCCTGCAAACTACCGTCCAATAACATTACTTCCCGTACTATCCAAAGTGATGGAATCAATCGTCGCAGACGCGCTGATGCAATATTTGGAAAGCCACAATTTAATAGCCCCAGAGCAACATGGCTTTCGTCAAAAGCATTCGTGTAACACTAACCTATTAATTGCACGTAATAGCTGGACTGAAGCTGTTGATGATGGAGTTGGAGTCGATGTCATCTACCTGGACTTTTCAAAAGCGTTTGATCGTTTAGACCATCGAGTTCTCCTTCAGAAGCTTCGGAACTACGGCATTGGCGATCCAATCCTGAGTTGGATTAGCAATTTTCTACAAGAACGACGGCTAGTGGTGAGAGTCCGAGAATCATTTTCTCATGCAATCGACGTGACGTGTGGAGTACCACAAGGCTCGGTTCTTGGACCTCGTCTATTCTTGGTGTTCATTAACGATTTGGCGAGATCAATTACTTCCGATTTCTTATTTTTCGCTGATGATATCAAGATATGGCGAAGGATCAGAGGACCGGATGACCATGAACGGCTCCAGCACGATCTTAACACAGTGTCGAACTGGTCAGTTCAAAACGCTCTACCGTTCAACGTAGACAAATGTCGCGTAGTACAATTACGCCATAGACATAACTACACCTACATACTTGGGACAAAGGAATTGCAGAATAGCTCCCAGGAACGTGATCTTGGTGTGATCGTACAGAGCGACCTCAACTGTTCAAAACAGGCTGAGGTAGCTGCCAAAAGAGGCAACCAGCACGTCGGCATGCTGCGAAGGGCATTCGGGAGATTTGACCCATCAATCTTCCCAATGATGCTCAATTCCTACGTGCGCCCGCAAGTTGAGTACGCAATCCAAGCTTGGCAACCTTGGTTGAAACGCGACCTAGAAGCGATAGAGGCACCACAACGGAGAGCAACAAAGAACGTGATGGGCCTGCGGTATCACTCTTACCACCGAAGGCTGAAGTTGCTGGGAATTTTCAGCGGACGCTATCGAAGGCTGCGCGGCGATCTCATATTAGCGTATCAAATATTGAGTGACCCCAACCACGTATGCCGCCATTTGCTGAAACTTAGCCACAACACGCAGCTCAGGGGTAACTGCTTAAAGTTGAAGGAACAATATAGCCGTCTAGAGTGTCGACGGAATTACTTTTCCCTTCGAGTTTGCAAACCATGGAACGCACTCTCAGACTCAGTAGTATCCTCTCCTACCCTGGATGTTTTCAAAAAACGATTAGATGTTGCCCTCAGCTCCCAACATTTTGTTACCTAAGCTCCTCTGTTGTGGATTACGCCAAGCATGTTTTCAACAGGACTAATGTATCAAATGGACCTAAGTGAGCGACCATATTTTATTTTCTCACTCCTTACCTCAACTATCACTGCGCCCCAGTGTCTTTCTGAATGTTTACGCGCGATATTTCTTTTTCATTTCACACTGATGTTAATTATCAAAGTATTCATCTCGGCAGACGTTCGATAGATGACCCACACATATTTTAATTGCATCATATTCACCGCTACCATCCTACGGGACATGTCAAGCACTTGCTTTTATCTCGTGATAAATCATTGTTCATTGTTCTGAAATGCAGGTTCCCTCAATATGGAAACATGAACTAACCACTCCTATTTACAAAAGGGGTACTTGTGCGGAGCCCTCGAACTATCTTCCAATCACTGTCCTTCCAGTTTTATCCAAAGTAATGTAGGGTATGATTGCAGAGGCTCTCATGGAATAGCTTGAGAACAACAACATACTAGTGTCAGAGCAGCACGGATTCCGCTGAAATCGGTCTTGCACTACAAATTTGCTTCTAGCCCGAGCAAGTTGGACAGAGTCAGTGGATGTCAGAGTGGGAGCCAACTTCGTCTACCTGGACTTCTCGAAAGCGTTCGGCTGTTTAGACCACCGCATTCTCCTACACAAGCTTCGACGCTATGGAATCGGTAACTCTATCCTCGGATGGATCGGCAACTTCCTTGCTAAACGTCAGCTGAATGTGAGAGTCCGCAGCTCCATTTCCGACCCAATTGACGTCCAGTGTGGCGTGCCTCAAGGATCGGTACTGGGGCCACGTTTATTCCTAGTATTCATTAACGATCTTGCCAGTGTACTGCAGTCGAATTTCTTACTATTTGCAGATGATGTCAAAATTTGGCATGATATCAGGACAGCGGATGATCACATTGCATTGCAGAGCGATCTCCACAGGGCTTATGCGTTGTCATCCGATAGCCGGCTCCAATTCAACGTGGCGAAGTGCATAGTCGTGAGCATACGCCATCAGCTTATCTATGAATATCGACTTGGGACCAGCAGTTGCAACGTGCTTCCCAGGAAAACGACCTCGGGGTGATCGTGCAGGACGATCTTGGCTGCTCGAGACAGGCTGAAAAGGCATCGAAAAGAGCCAGTCAACATCTTGGACTCTTACGGAGGGCTTTCGGAAATTTCGAGCCATCAATCTTTCCGCAAATGCTGAACGCCTACGTGAGACTCCACGTGGAATATGCGATCCAGGCCTGGCGTCCCTGGCGCAAGCGAGGATTGTTTCATCTCACGTACCAGCGCAGACTGCTGTCGCTGAGACTGTACAATAGTGAATATTGGCGTCAGCGAGGAGACCTCATCATAGTTTACTTAGTACTGACATACTCAACTCCCTCATGTCGCAGTCTGTTGCAGCTGAGCCAAAATAACAACCTAAGAGGCCATCAGTTTAAAATGGTTAGTCACTAAAGTCCCGTTCCTGAAACGTCATTCTTATTCACCTCATCCGTGCCACTACGTTAACGCTATTCAAAAAGCGCCTTGATGACACACTATCCAACTTGCATTATTTGATGTAGTTTTTTTCACTTAGAGGATGAAAGAACGTGAATCAAACTATGTGCCTACCGGTCACCTCTACAACTTGGCGATGAAGATACATGCATTAAGTCCTTGTGAGTAGCATGGATGTATCTACACTGGATTAATACAAAGCATCTGGCAAATGAAGTGAAACATGAGTGAGCGTTGTCCTCTCCTTTTTATTTCTCACGACACTGAACTATAACTGCTCTCTATAATATTTTGTGCGTGCACACCCCATTCCCATTTCAACCTATCGTTATGCATTAGTGCATTTAAATCGGTAGATGATTAAAATGACGATTTATTTAGTCGTTGCTCATTTCAATTTTAATTTTTACTCTAACCATTCTACGGGACTTGTCAAGCACATGCTGTTTTACCCGTGATAAATCATTGTTCGTTGGTTATTGCCGTCTAAGCAATTTGCGCCATTGGACAGGTAGCAATTCAACATGCTGGGGTATGTCATCATCTGAGTGCAGCCGCTCGTTGTTTCGGACATGATTAATAAAACACGCTGTACTGTGTTACAGTTGAAATGCATCGGCGATCGTTGATTGCTTAGCTTCCTTGGTCCAGCCATCTTTCCCATACTGTTGCAAGAGCAGACGCTGGACGAGTCGTCTGTTGAGACATGTCGAGACGTTTGACCGCATGACCCAGGCCTGCAATATGAGATCTGTGCAATTTCCTAGGCCAAGACCATCTAACTTTCACACGTAAGGGTCAGGTCACGTGCTTCGAGGTATTCGCCCCACTCCTTTCCCCTGCTGTGGATGTGCCAATCCATGTGAGCCTTCACACCATGGCTGATTTCAATTAGCTTGCTCTCATGGGCAGTAGGCGGTGACAGCACTTACATGATCACCTTAAAAACCAGAGGCCGCCGAGTTATCTGGGGCGATTATTTTGCGCATTATGATAACCGAGTGAAATACTGCTATACAAAAATATAACCGATGGAATAGTCAAACCTGAAGGCTTTCGACAGATTTTATCTAATATTTTGTTCCATCTATGTGAATGATGGCTGTACTGTTCTAGCTCAGAAATTTGTTTTGTGTCCTTTTAGACGGGAGCCATGTGGATGCATTTAGGCCTCTGTCGCCTTAGAGACTAATAAAAAGGCAAAAGTCTGTTTGCTAACAGTTGTTTGGATTTGATATGTGTTCCAGTACCCTTGGTGGTCATGCAACCGTATGGGCGGTTTTGGTATGAATCATAGGGTTTTCCACCATCCCGGCACGTTCGATACGATCGATTGTCTAATCAACGCCTTCGGTGAGCTATGCAACCAAGCTCCTTGGAAGTGCTTGCATGGCTTGACCGAGTCAAGGCCACAATGTCATACCTAATTTCCCGTTGTTCCACCCGTCTGGCTACCTCTACGATGTCAACAATATTCACCAACTTCAGTATGCTATGATCACCACAAGGGCAGATACGGTTGTGGTGGTAGGAGGACCTAGATTTGCAGCGGATAGCAATGGAACATCCGGACGACGGCTGCATTCACGTCGATGAAGAACTTTCCTCGCAGTTCTTCCCATCAGGTCGTTGCCTTTAAGAAATGAGTCAAAGTACTTTAACACAGGTTGGTAAAAGCCAAGTTAGGGTTGGTCGAGTCACGACAGGAGAATTGTTACGGACTCTTTGCCAGTTCAGCAAGTCAATGTTCCCTTCCCTAATTCGTTTTGAGTTCTTAGCCTAATGATCCAGTTGAATCAGCTCAACCCCATCCATGCATATCCTTTCTGACCCAGTTTTATACGCTGCACATAAAGACACTTTTTTTCCGGAACACCGTAGACGCTCATTCAATGACATTTTCACAGCTCGAAGTAGATAAACCCAAATGATCCAGTTGTGTCCATGATATTTGATGGGAGCAATCATTATTTGTATGTCATGGTGTGTGTTAGGAAGGAAATCTCTAAACGAGCAGCCGAGGCGCTGGTCGCCCATGCGCAGGCAAAGCATAGCCGGGGAGTTGCACTTTCCCGCTGGGTGAGCCGGCCAATTAACACGAGAACGGTATTGACTGATTGGTCGTCGCTTTGTCATAGATTTCCACTAGAGTTTTATACACCGTTCCCGAATGTTCCATTTTACTCTTAGGGCGGAAGGTTTGACTTGCCCCTATAACCCCTTTTTCCCTCTGCTGGTTTTAAATCGATCTTTTCTCTTTCCTCTGTGTGTGTGGGGGGGGGGGAGGGGGCTGTTGTAACCAGAAAACGCAGATGTAGCAGACATACAGTATGAGGGCCAGATGTAGAATGTACGATCGCTCAGAACAAGATGGGAGTCAAGTTATCATTGCGGTTTTTGCACCCATGAAGAGTGAATATACAGCTACAACACAAACGCTAATAGCACAAAGAAAGTAAATAAAAATATTCCAAATGTATTTGGTGCCTCAACAATTTAATAATGTGGCAGCGGCGATATCATCGATTCAGTCTGGCAATAAGGTCATGTATGACTATATCTTGATCCCACAGAAATTGGAAATAACTGAAGTACCGTAAGCCCGTGTACAGGCGTAGATGGCTTTCTACATTTGTCTGGTCTAAGAAGTCGAAATACATTCCGACACTGCACAATGCAGAAGGTGGCTGGAATCAACGAGTAGCTTGGAAGGCAGTTTTTCGCAGAAGTGAACATGATTACACACCATGATGTCAATAAACATGAACACAGAAAGTCCGCTGCTTCGAAGAAGATGCGACCGGTTGATCGTTTTGAATTGCCCGTTTAAGCGTCCGGGAAATAGCACAGGTGAGCAATACGTCTAGTGCGGTATGATGCAATCGGTGACGAACGACCGAATCAAATAACGAGGCACAGATGAAGACCAAAGTCGGGAGACGTAGAACCTTAGTCTCCTGACTTTAGTGAGTGTTTCATTCACCTGACGTGACCACGTAACGTTCCGAACTAGTGTAACTCCGCGATATTTCCCTAATGTACAAGAAGTTAGACTGACACTATAAATACTAAGATGCGGGGTGTGCGTCAGGAGCTATTGATAATAATCTTCCTTGACTAGCGAGAATCTAACATCTTTACACTTTGATGCGTTGGCTGAAAGACAGCGGGATTTGGCCAATGAGATGAGGTTGCCCAAGTAGCATTGCAAATTGCCCGGTGGATCTGTGGTGTGATTGCGTACACCGATGCCCACGTCATCAGCATACTTTAGTAGGATAGCTTCCTTTGGATCGGGAATGGAGTTAATGTAGGTGGGATATAGGAATAGAAACAAAATAGCTCACCGAAAGAACACCTGAATTTGTGGTAACTGTGGAAGAGCTTCT
>OX104064.1:229562776-229636657 GCA_944474145.2 Dicrocoelium dendriticum
AAAGAATGTAGTGCCCCTTGATGGACATTGCCGCTTCCAGTGTCCTAGGTTCCCACAAAAGAAACCTCACCCACTCTGCCGCGCCCTCTGACAGGGAATTCACAACTGCTCCGATGTTTTTGCGTAATCTGCTCCAAATTCTCTTCTAATCTACTCAGTCGTTCGCCGTCTTTTTGGGTCTCCGATGCTCGATGCTGCCGCTGGTACCTGTAGAAACTCACTTGCCACTCGAAGCCCATTCCACCACGACCGTTCTCTGGGTGCCGTTTACAATCCGCAATTGATCCGTCATCGTTGGAGGTAGACCACCCAGTAAATTCTCCACTAACAGCTGCTGTCATGACACGCCGCCCAAATGTGGCAGCTCCCGATCCAAAGAGCCGACGAGATGAACTGCAAATACGACCGGATCTGCTCCGGTCGCATCGCATCCTCGCGAGCAGCGCCACTTTAGCGGTGGCCCATTCCAACCTGAGTGGGCCTTCTCTAGCCGCCTCCAGGATCGTCTTCGACCGTCCCTTAAGTAGGTTACGAAGCGCAACCAGCTACCCCCATTGTTGCTTCACACCGACTGCTTCCGTTATATCTTCGCAGTCTTCCAGGGAGCTCCGTACATCCCCATCATCAAAGGACTCCGGCCATAGGATCCTCTTCTTCCACCTTCGGCTGATCAAGGAACCAAATGTTGAAAAGGCCGCGCGACGAGAATAGGTTGGGTGTTGGAGAGCGAACGCATGCATGGTATAACCATTTTAACATAGAACAGTCGGACACATTTGCGGCCTTCATTTGTAGTGCCATTTGATTCCATGCTGCTCTAATATGTTATCGCCTCACCTTGCTGTAACGGTACGGTAAAGGTTCAACGCTCTAGCGCCATCCATTTTCAGGGCTGATTGAATTGTGCACTACGCGTCCGTCACCAGCGGTGATCCGTTATTCGCTGGGCTCATGGCGCCTGTTCGTTTCACAGTATCACTCATTAGCAGTGCACCACAATAGGTTCCGCCTCGTACAGGGTGCCCAAACTTTGTGCAAGGAAGGCCACATTTTGTGAGTTAAAAATATGTCGGGCCATATTCAGTTTGGCATTAAGATAGTGACAAAAATTACACATGTACGAAAAAGAATCAAAACCTTAATTAATTATTTAATGATGAGACAGCGGGCCAGTTGAAATGTTACCGCTGGCCGCATTTGGCCCGGGGGCCGGACTTTGGGCACTCCTGGCATAGTTTTATCACCATCAAGACAGCATATTCCCACACTACCCCTCCTAATTGGATTGCCCATATTGGATCCTTGAGAGACCGATTGAGCCGCTCCAACATGTCCTTAGCTGCAGTGTTGTAAGACGCAGTCAGGGAATACTTCACATTTTGACGTTGGATGGAAGTTTCGAAATGGTAACTACAGAATTAGGGGCTATTCTCTGTGACCACTTCCTCTGGTGATCCAAAACGATTAAACAGATGTTTGAGTCATCGCCGCAGCGCCGGTGACGTCGAATTTTCGAGTAACAGTCGGACGCCTACTTAGCCGATGGGCAACCACTTCAATGTGATATAAATACACTGGCTGACCGACTGGAACTGCTCCATACGCATTGCCAGTACGCAATAAAACTCACTTCAGACTACGCTTTGAACTATCCAAATATACTCTTCAATCTGATAGACCATAAGAGGCAATCCTCACTATCAATAAGAGACTTGGATTGTCATGACAAAACAAAATGCTTTTCTTCTTAAGCAAGCGTAGCCAAGAAGCACTGTACGTTGTGGGAAGAAGGGAACGTTTGCTCTGTAGTTAAACTGATAAGTTCACACAGTCCAAGTTGCTAATGGCTTAGCCGATCTGTTGGAAAGCTCCAGATTTCACATGAAGTCATGCAATTTTTCTTGACTGAATTACTGAAGACCTGACGCATAATCTTCATAAGCTGCAGCCAAATCAAGTCACTGGGCTTCACTTTCACATTCAATAACAGCCTCACCTGTGAGGCAAAACCTTCAACTTTTAGAACTGGAAGCACCTCAGGCTGCGGAATAGATCAAGTTGTAGAAACCATATCGGGATATCAGATGTTGCTCCCATTATTCCTGTACAAATAGCAATCCGTCGTGGGGTTCATAGGTTTACACAAACCATAAGAATACCAAATTACAGACCTTTAACTTTATCCCCTCTTCCGGTCATGAGGCCCATTTTTTGTCATGGTTAACAAGATGTACTGATGTGTTACAGAAGCAAAGTGCCATTTCACCTTGGAGGAACCTGTATGACACCCGCAGATATAGTCAAATGCATCAAGTTCACTTACTCGTTGGTGTCTAATGAACTAAACCATAGCCGTATTTGAATCGAAGTGCATTGTACCAGAACTTTCTACTTATATAAAATAGTAAAATGCAAGTAAACCAAGGCATGCAGAAAACACAAATTTCAAATTCGAAATCAGAATCAAGAGTGTATTTAGAAGCAGTTGTAAAACCCCTTGCAATAAAAAGTGTTAAATTGTATTTCACAGTGTAACCACTCATCCCTTCAAGTACTGTGCGCAGTGTATTACTCAGCTGACGCTCACCCACGTATTTGCGGACCGATTGATTGGATTAGCGATGTCTTTGCTTTAAATCGCGTCTGGACGCAACTCCATCGGTCGATCATTTGACTAGTTGTGGTTCATTTGACTAGTCCTTCGATTTGCATCGCTCGCCCACGGGTTAGAATTTAAGAGCAAAATTGTTGGATATTTTGTGGTCTGGACATTGTTGAGGTCAGTCTTTTAACTGTTGCTCCAACGCTTTGTGTTATAACTAGTACTAGTTGTTTCGACCCTTACTCGGAACTGACAAAGTTTCTTCAAAGACAGTGCCCCACACGTGCAGGTTATCCAATGGGAATCGGAAGGTTTCTGTCCAAGGAGACTTAGCCGCCAGATGCACTCACGAGTTAAGACTGGAGACGAATACGCGCAACCTAGCAGGACTGTAATGAGACCCGAACGAGAAAGAAGGTTGGCCTTTAGCAAGAGTTATTTTATTGACACGACCAAGGCGAAGTAAACCTTCTACACCTTCATTTTTACAGATCAAAAGAATAGCATAAAGGATAGAGAAAGGTGGATGTTGACAAGATAAATGAGTTGTTGCCCAGTGATGGTGTCCTGAGGGAATCTCAGTTAGTGTCAGTATGCGTTTGTGCGGTCACTGCTGCAGCATCTGTAGAGTTCAGGTGGTTAAATGCGGTATGACGCGATAGCGACATTAGTCATTAGAAGAGTTCAGTGGTTTCACTGCAGCGTACGTAACAAATACATGTATCCTGTTGGTTACTTGTCACGGCGTTTGTCATAGGAATGGCTCGTTTGTTTACTAACGCACTCTAAGTCACTGTATGGTGATTGCATGTCTCAGATAAGCCCGGTGAATTCTGTGTAATTTTGCGGAGCTATGCCAGCTCCTGTTAGGAGGTTGAGAAGTGGACATATATTTTTGTGACAATCCTAAGTAGCCTGTGTTCCTCTCGTTACCGGCTGTTTCTTGACATTTGTTTAGACGCATCAGTTGTTTGCTTTGATTGGCCAGCCTACGTCGTTCGTAATGGATGTCATTTCAGGGGTCTACTACTGCTAAGGCGATTTCTCGAATTCGCGTGCTTGGTTCCTTCTTTTACCACTTCTCATTCGTCTACAGTCTTCATTGTAACCCATATTGATGATTGGCTACAACGTGTTTTAGTAGCCTGGGTTCAACTAATCATGTATCCTATTTATCAATCATAAAACACGCAACACTCAAACATAAACAAACGGTGAGCATAGATACCAAACGCATGGGCTATCACGGTACACTTAGAGCCACTGTCAGCTGTTTTTGAATGTAATGACCTACGGATTTGGGGCCGCTTATCGCGCATTAGGACTGTGAACGATTCATCAGGATTGACTCGGTGACCAGTAGTTCGCAAGTGCTTGGTGACTGCTGAGGTAGCTCGGTTTCCCAAGTCAAATGATTCCGTCACCACAGATCCCATGCTACTGAGTAACAACTTTGGCATTGATAAGAATGCCCGAAATCACGGCGTCATCTCACAATCTTCGTCTTCTGGTATTTAAGTTTGAACTCATAAGGATGAATGTTTGTTTCAAAGTACCCTGTATGATTGGAGCAGCTTTCTCGTCTATACAAATCGGTCCTGGCTCGTCTTCGAGTTCGCTTTGTGGTCATGGGGCGTGAACAGTCAGCTGCGACGTAGAAGCTCTGTAACACTTGGTAGAATAGCAACGTGGCTTATTCACGGCTTTGAATTTTGAATTGGTCCAGGGGTCCTAAGAGTTTTTCAAATTTACGACCAATTTGTCGGTTACACTTATGGTTTATTACAGGTCAGACAAGCTATCGCCTGACAATTCCCGGATGATTGTAGAAGAGAGAATGACAGAACCGATAACCGGTATGTCAACAAACTGATGCTTTGGTCCATAGACTCGCCGTGATATTCAGCTATGAATGCGCCAGCCCATATATTCTGCGGAAGGCCGATGGGCACACGGTTGGCTTACGTTACCTCACCTGCCAATGGGCATAAGTTATGATACCCAATGTAAATGGGCTATAGTGTTGAAAAGCCGTTTGTTGAATGCCTAACTAATGTTAGTCGGAAAGACGTTTTGCGATTGACCAACTTTTGATAGCAGAAACGTTCCATCGACATTCCTGATGGCTGTATATCTTGGTGTTGTTGATGTTTTAACGGATAGCATCAGTTAGCACCGGGGTCCTTACGAACCTTCTAGTATTACTGATCGACTTATGGGTCAAGGTGGAGTATTAACAGCAGGTCTTACTGTTTTTGGAAACCTACGACAGTTGCTCCACCGATCCTTTATTATCGCAACCGGAATCGATGATAAGGCACACTTGTTGACGTCAACATGTGCATCGTGAAACACCAACCCCTCCTATGCGGCTATTAAACGTTACTCATCTGCAAGGCACCCAGTGACCTCCAAGTGCCAAGCTTCACTTGCACACGCATTGTGTACGCTTGGCCATAGATCATGCACAAGCGCACCTATGGTCGCCAAAACCCACCAAGTTTCCGTCGGCGTAAACTTTGATCGCCAATCAGTGGCGCCTGATTTATATAAGCGGCGGTCTAATGTCTCCTTGTATCAAAGGAATTGATCACAGACCGCCTAGGCTTTGGCGCCATTGGCGCGCATGTTGAGTTTGGTTTGCCAACAAGACACAGGGGCGTAAATTTTCCATGCTTATCACGATAGCTTCTCTCCTCCACGCACAAGTACATGCTGTGTCCGATGAAGCCGAATATGCTTAGATGAACGGAATCAAGCGGGGCTTTGATGTGAGCTTGACATTTGAAGTTGCCAAGTTTAAAAACTAGCAGTACTAGGAGGTGAATAAGTGGCGTTCCATAATGCTGAACCATGTTAGTTAGTGGACGCCTTGGTTAACACGTAAAGAGACTTCTAGTGTTTGCATTTGAACAATGAACACTAAACAATGAATTTATCCAGGTTAAAAAGCAATGTTTTACATATGGCGCTAGGTGGTTTTGCCGGGTCGACAAAAAATAGAAAGCAATGGGTTATTTATGTTTAAAAGAGGGACTTATCTTTTGTTTCGCTTTAGTGTTGCGCTCCGTTTAGTTTCACAGCACAAACTTGTAACAGCAAATAAATCCAAAATATATTCCAGGAGTGCGATGGAGATGTAGTACTAGGTAACAAAGTGCTGGGTGAGTGAATGAGTCCTCTCAAATATTTTTAAATATGGATAGCCATGGTGAAGAAATAAACGATTCTGGAAGAGCATTCCACGGGTGATACACGCGAACGAAGAAGGTTCCTGCGGCAATCCAGGCGGCGGTACTCTTCTGCCTGTTTTAGTGAGTGACCTCTCAAGTTGGTATTATTGCTGAGTTGCACTAAAAAGCGGCACACATGATGTGGATCGCGCAGAATTAAGCGCACCATTGTCAATCCACTCGTACGCAGCGGTAACTTCCGCGAATGCCCCCAATGGTTCCAGACTTTCCTCTTATGGAAGGTGGTGCATTCCAATAAGGTACTTTGAAGGTCGAACTTGGGGCTGCTCCAATGCACTAAGGTCGTGTTTTAGAAATACGTGCCAGGCTTAAATGGCGTATTTGACATGAGGACGAACAAACGCACTAAGCATCTGCTGAAAAATAGAGCGATCTATTTGTCCGAACACTCATCGTAACAGGCCCACATGTTGATCAACAGTTTTGCAGCTTTCGCTGATTGCCTGGAGCAACCCAGATCATCCTGAACCAGTACGCCCAAAGCACGTTCAGTGGTAACTGGCTGCAGCACATCGTTCCGAGCCTGTAACAATGGTTGCTCTGGTGTCGTATGGAGAATCCAACGCATTTACTCACATTGAATTGCAGTGAATTTTGGATGGACCACTGATGTACTGCGTCTAGATCATTCCGAAGCAGCTGCTAGGAAGAATTCCCATGGACCTTGCGCCAACGCTCGATGTCATCGGCAAACAGTAGAGTTAGGTGAAATTGCCTGTGTGAGGCCATTGATGAAAACCAAAAATAATCGGGGACCTAGCATCGAGCCTTGAGGCACACCAATTTCAACTTGTATGAGGTTCAGAGAAAGAGCTCCGAAATCTGACCAGCAATTGCCGCTGAAGGAGCTAGTTGACTATCCAGCTTAGGATAGGGTCACCGATCCCGTAACGCTGTAGCTTGGAAAGGATTATCCGATGATCTAGATGGTCGAATACTTTTGAGAAATCCATGTAGATCATATCAGCATTCTCACCGGCCTCTGCTGACTGGGTCCTACTACTCCGTGCTATTAGCAAATTCGTTGTGTACCATCGATTCCAACGGATGCCATGTTGCTCAGAAATAAGAATGCTAGAGTTTTTCTGGATTGGAACTTAATCGCTTCAGCATGTGGAGTTGGCATGTAACCAAGTTTACTGTCGGCACGAAATTGACGGTGTACAAATATATGGTACTGTCCGTTTTTCTATACTGCAGCGAAACGTGGACGATGTACCGGCGGGATGTGCGATATCTCGAACGCTTCCATCAACAGTGTTTGTGACGGATCCTGCGCATCGGTTGGTGCGACAGAGTTTCGGACGAGGAAGTGTTGCGCCGAAGTGGAATGTATGCAGTGGACTGCATACTTTTGCTGAGACACCTGAGATGGCTCGATTATGTGAGCCGTATGGATTCTACGCGGATAGCCAAGCAGCTTTTATATGGTCAGCTGAGTGTGAGGAAGCGGCTTGCGGGGAAACTGAAGCTTCGTTACTAGGACATGCTCAAGGTGATCCTATCACTTTTAATATTGGTTTCAGGTGTTGGGAATCGAAAACGGTTAATCGACGGGCATGGCGCGATCTGATCAAGACGGCAGTTTTCGAGGTGCAGGAGAAAGCCGTCATGCACGCGGAGAAGAAGCGGCAAGTGCGGAAGTGGCAGGCGCCAATGGGTTGTACTCCATCGACATCGAGCGCATGGTGCTGTATCACATTTGGTCGCGAGTGCCTGAGTCAGTTTGGCTTAGTTAGCCATGTGCGAGGCCACTCGGGATCAACGCCGAAACGACCACGAGTCCTGCAGAGAATGTAGGCAGAACCGGCGCAACGTTTGTAGGTACGCTGCATTCGATTTACTAACCGCGTGCTTGCGTGCTGTTTCTTTGTTTCAGGTAATGGATTTGCTATATTGTGCTAATGCTTTCTTTTATATTAATGTCAACCTGAACTATCATCTATAAACTTGCACAGGTCGCTTAAACTAATTGTAGTTAAATTCGACAACATTTTCGCGTTTGTGGCACTTTGGCTGGCCACACTGATAGGCAAATGCGAAACCGGATGCCGTCAACCATGTGTTAATTTGCGGACCTCACGTAGCTCCGCAAAGCTTGCGCAGATTTCGCTGGAATCACCTCAGACATACTGTCACTTGGCAGCCACTCAGACTGCTCAAGTAAAAATCGAGCCGTCCCCAGAACATGGATGTCACGCCACAGTGAACCAACCACCAGTCAGTGGTAGAGGGACACGGTTGACACAACTTTAAACGTTTGCTTGCTCATGAGGAATGTACAACTGATTCATGGATCACAAGTTAGCCCACGTTCAAACACACTTGCTCGAAACCATTCGATTCTTACATGTCGTCTGATTAGCTGAGTTTTGCGCTGGTTCACACACGTGAACCAACACTCTCAACACACTCCGACAGTTACCGCACAAAATCGCAGTGACACTTGAGTTTCCAGTAGGACGCTACCACTGGGTGACAGCTCATGCGCCTTGCCAGCATCCAGCTTCCTCACTAATTGATGCATTACACAGCTACCATATTGAGCTATAAATATGAAGGTGTAGAACGCATGCTTCGTCTTGGATGAGTCAGTACAGGAACTCTTGCTAAAGACCAGTCTTTATTTCGCGTTTGGGTCTCAGTGCAGTCGCGCAAGGTTAGGCCTATTCGTCTCCAGTCTTGTGTGTATGCCAGGTGGATAAGTTTCGTTATCTCGCAGCGTTGCGACTTCTATTAACTGATGACGCATGTGCTCAGCCTTGAGAATACGCGCATAACGCGCGCAAGTGCTCGAGTGCATTGACATTCGTTAGAATACACGGTTTTTTAACACAATTAATTGGCGGTCTATGTAGTGTTTTGGCATGAGGCCTAGTGTGTCTGCAGGGATACAACAGCTAGTCTGCGTGCGTGGGCACTATCTTTGACGAACATTTGTTCGTTCCGACTAAGAGCCGAAACAACTAGCATGCTTTATAACAGCTAAATTACTATTGTTGAAATATATGCTGAGCCCTTGTCAATATCACACATTCATTCCTGGGTTGGGGGTGGGGTGCATTTGGGCATGTTTAGGAGAAGTGTTGGGGGAATTCCTCATACCCATATAAAAGCTTCTATCCAACTCAGTACTGTTCCTGCCTTCGCTTTATTACATCCATCCTAATTAGTTCAATTAGCTTCCTGCTTAGTCAAATTTCTCACCATTCAAGTTACATTCAATCTCATTTCCTTGCAGTTGTTACTCATTGTTATCCTGGTGACGTGAGTCGTGCCAAGTGGATCCACCGTACTTCGGTTCTCGGATCATAGTTGTTCAACCGAAATGAACTAGAAGGCTTCCGTCAGCTGCTAGTTGTGTTTGTTCCATATTGAATTACTTTGACTTCTGTTTCGTCGATGAACATGGCCATATTCCAATCGAAGAAGGAATGGAAACAAGCCATTCATAATCCCAATGAACCCGACTTCAGTAAAACGTCCCCAATGCCACGCTGTGGATTATTTTCTAAATCAATTATGTGTATTTATTTCCTATGGTGCATTTAAACTCTATGATAACGTGTAGATTCTGTACTGTTTTCATAAAACCACGTAGGTAGGATGGCGAAGAGATACCTGCCACTCCAAAACTGTTTCAGTAAAGGTATTGGTATTCCAAGCATGAAGCGACGGGAGAGAACAATCTTTATTGCACGCGACCACACTTTTCACAAGCTGTGCGCATGCGCGCATTTATCGACCATGTTTCTGTCCCACAACACAACATACATGAGGAATCACAACGTGTCACGTTCATACCTCGTTGGCCTGCCTTTCTGGGGTCCCTGGCTTCCGTAGCCCGCATTCTGATCTGGCTGGAGTTGTTCTATAGTTATTGATTTGCTTGGTCTCGGTAGTGGTATTTAGCTTGGGGTGTTCCTGTCTGTTATATTGACCTATCGACACATTCCTTTTCTGTACTCTTTGGCTCAGGCACCTTCCCTTTCGTTGCTCGCGTTCCGCTCTCCGTTCCTATTGTTGGGTTGGCGTGACCGCACGATCTCGTCAATAAGGTCTGCACCTGTTTCGGTCCTCGTTCGTTCTAGTAACTTTTCTGTTTCCTGCGAGATCGATGCCTACCGCGCCACTACGCTGGCACATAGACTTAAACCACTGCGGTGGCTTAGGATTTAATGCTGCTTGTGTTGGCTTCACTTCCAAAGGCATCAGCCTATACATCGATGCAACAGCAATGATTCAGCGAAACAACAACGTGGGGTGAACATCAGCAGATTTCGTATTATTTCGTCCCCTGTATTACTCAAACTGTAAGGGTATTGTGAGCGCATCAAATTATGGGAGTGATATGCCCTGTTGAAAAACAGTTGATCACTTCCGCTCTGTTTTTGGGGACGGAACGATGCCAAGAAACCGGATAAGAGGAAATAGCTACAATGCTGGGATGTTTTCGGCTTTTGCTTTCCTTATTATCATGACCTGCCGTGAAATTCTGTCACAAACTTGTCCGCAAGACAGAAGCTGAAGTTCTAATTGCTCCATCATGTCCACACTGAGAAACTCGCTTTCACAAGCGATAACAAAGATGCGATAAATAGACAATTTGCTCCTATGTTTTATCGACGCCCTGTTCGTAAACGGTTTCTCAAGACCGCGATATCCACAGCATGGATATGATGCTTTGCACAATGAAATATTTCCTGATAGGCATTTAAAACACATGCAATTTGCCGTACTTCCTGATGTTTTTGGGTAATTTCTTCCTAATCTTGGGTCATGAAATGAAAAAGAAGTTTTCTGTCATTTATGTTTTTTGTGCTTGGAATTATGACGTGGCACCTCACACCACATATGGTATATCCTTAATTCTGTGTCATACACATATTTACTCCTGCGGTGCGAGCATAGTTGTGTGTAGTTCTGAATCGAAAACACAGATTTGAAATCATCCTTTACAACCATAAAGTCACCAGCCCAAGGATTGTACAGCGCTCGCTGTATCTCAGCTTTGTGAAGGATTCAATTATCCTGTTGGCAAATCACTGTCGACCCAGTGCCAGTTTGGATAAGCAACTTCCTCATTCAACCTCGGCTGAATGTAAGAGTCAGCAGATCCTTGGTGTGCCCCAAGGATCGGTACTGGGACCACGTGTGTTCCCAGTATTCATTAACCATTTTACTAGGGATAATCGAGTCAGAGTTCTTAGTATTTGCAGACGACATCAATATCTGGCGTGAGATAAAAACAGTGGGCTACCAAGCGGGACTACAAAGAGACAAGGACAGGTCTTACACATGGTCCGCCGAAAACCGGATCCAGTTTAACTTGGCGAAATGCAAAATTCTGAGCCATCAGGATACTCACGAATATCAACTAGGAGAGCAGGTGCTGGAACATGCTACGCAGGAAAGCGACTTTGGGGTAATCGTGTAGGACTACCTTGGCTGCTCCAAACAGACAGAAAAGGCATCGAGACGAGACAATCAGTAGCTCGGCCTCCTACGAAGGGCGTTCGGGACGTTCGAGCCCAGCTTTCTACAAATGTTGAAAGCTTACGGGAGACTCCCATCTGGAGTATGTGAGCAAGGCCTGACGACTTTGGCACAAACACGATGCTGCTGCGCTCATAGCTCGACCAGGTAAAGCGACAAAAATCGTTAGAGGAATCTTTCACCTCCCACAGCCAAGGCAGACTGTAAGTCCTATAATTGTACACAGATGAATATGGCCGCCTAAGCGGAGACCTCATTATGATGTACTAACTACTGACTAACGCCAATCACGCCCGCCACGATCTGTTGCAAGTCAACCGAAATACCAAACTGAGAGGCCATCAGCTCAAACTGACAGTAAAAGACAGTCGAGTTGCGTGCGGACAAAACTTTTCATCCTTTCAGGTATCCAAACCGTGGAACACTCTGGCTTCTCACTTTATTTTAGTCCCACCTTAACGCTTTTATTAAAATCGTTTGGGCCATAATCTATTCCATTCACATTACGCAACATAGTCGGTTTCCATCGAAAATCGAATTGACGTAAACTGTGTGCGTAACAATCCTCCTTGTAACGTAGATATGAGCAAACCAGCATATGGATTAATGTGGATAGCTCGATAAGTGATTTCAAACAAGAATGTTCTCTTTTTCTAGTCAATAAACTATCATTGTATAACCTTCCTTTCGGTAATTCTGCGGGATTTGTCAAGCACCGCTTACCTACCCGCTATAAAGTATTGTTCATTGACCGACTTTCGCATGTATGTGCCCACAATTAAGTGATATAAAATGGTGGGCAGCACGTATACTTCGTACATTCGGACCCGCAACTCATGGAGGGAAAAGGAACAATAAATACATCAAAAGGATTTTCACGTCTTTTTGATATAGAGAACTCAAATTGTTCTGAGAAGTTGAACATATGCGAGTATCACAGGCCTAGATTATGAACTAGTGTGCATTTGGCGATGTTCTTATTATACAGGGCAAGGCTGTTTGGTGAAATGCAACACTTGTACAACCAGATATTACAATTATCTGCGGCGACTGAAAATTATCACAAGTGACACCAAGTTTCAAGAGTTGAAATCTAATCTTGACTGTTGTGAAACCTCCCCTGTGTCAATATCTGTGAGAAGAAACGAGTTTTACGCTGTCTGCAAACAAGAAAGCAGTGCCATGATTGATACCGCAAACGATATCATTAATGGAAACAAGAAGGAACCACGGAGCAAGGGCAGTTCCTTGTATTTACCCCACTAGTGACTGCGGTACGGAGTGAAAAACGGTTGTCTATTTGTTCCACGCTTCCTAACCGAGAGATGTGATGAAAACCAGAGTGGTTCCCCAATACTAGCAGGTTGTAACTTGTTTAATAATCTAAGCGATGTAACTCGGTCGAATGTTTTGCGCATATCAAGGTACGTAAGTGCAACTGGTTTGTTCTGCCAACCTGAATAACCTTCTATTAACCGGCCACCTTGCTTTCGCTAATTGCGCTTATCTTCGATAACTTTGTTGCGTTTGTAGCATGTTTAAGTAACTTGTGGACATTTTTTCCTTGTCGCGGGTTCGTTGCTAACCAACTTACTTCATATGCTAACTTAGCGAAGAGTTATTCCACCGTATCTGTACACATTATTGGATTTGTTTTATTTCATCTTGTCGTTCCAGGTGATTGGCTGGTGCTTGATATCCCCGATGTGACTGTGCTTGATGTGCATCTTGACAAGGTGCCTACCTGTCTACTACTCACCACCTCGTCCATACTGGCTCCAGGAGACAGCTGATCGTTGCTGGAGGGGACGGGGTGCACGGTCCTTGTGGTCGTGCTAGGCTCAAAGAGCGGTTCCATGCACTCAGTGTGGAGCGGACTACGGTCCAGCCACCGCCTTGTCTGTGCTTGATTGCCAAATACAACGTGCTTGTGTTTGGATGTGAAGGAGTGTGGGCCGGCTCCGTTGATGAAACGTGGCTCCCATCCACATGCCTCCCGGTCTTATTCCTTCGGGTTTACATTGGATATGGGGTGTGTGGTTGAAGCTGTGGGTGGTGCAGCGCAAGCCCTTCATGGTCCCTCTGTAGGCGCAGGCGTCCTGTGACTGGCCACAGTGACAGGCAAATCCGAAACCGGATGCCGCCAACCAAGTGCAACTGACTTTTCAGCATCAACGGACGTGGTTGTGGGATTAAGTCTACCCGGCTTGTCTCACAGGACCGGGCCTGTAGAAAACCATGTTACCACTTATTGACGACGTATTTTAGAGAACACTAAACTATTCTTCATTTTCGTAACCATCCGTCGCATCATTCGTGAATTGCCGGTGATTGGGTTGCTTTTTTGGTATTACGTTATGGATCTCTACCCATCTGGCCTCTTTTATTCCAGTTGTTTGTATACCGGTTCGAGACCAACGCTCAGGTCGAGTGAGTTCGCCGTGAAGGACCATGCTTCGTGGAATTCTTTCTTTTTTCTTGTCACTCCGTATGTCAGAATCTCAGCATTGGTCCAGCAATAGTTAGGTTTATCTTCATCGACATTACCTGAAATGTGTGGCGATGGGTGGCGGTTTCAGCTGGCTCGGTTGTACCCTTGCATTCTTTTGGATAATATCCTCTCCGATTAGCATACAGTGTTTCACGCAATTGTTGTCTTTTACCATGTGTTTTAGGAAATAAGGGCAGACAACTGAGAATCGAACAACTGAACTGGTTATCCAAGAAAAAAGACTGGCTTTTAGCGGCATAGATCTATTGATCCAGCCAAAGTAAGCGCGGCAGTTTCAGATTTAAGCAACCACTCACATTGCAAAGTATGAATTACTAAGGGGATTGACAGTGTAACTCGAGTTCACTACGTTATGTGATTGTTGAACGAAGTAGGGAGTCGGCGCGAATATGTTTTGCGCCTTAGCAATAGTGGATCTGGGTCTACACGGTGTTACTTGAGCTCAACTCGAGTGGTTTTATAAAAGAAAGTGAATTCCCCTTAGCCGTTTCCAAAGCACGATTTGTTGGCCGCCGCCCCACAGCCTAACCACTGAGCCATGAGATTTCGTAATATCAACTGTGCCAACGATTCTGACGAGATTTTTAAAGCTTACTCGGATTCTGGTACACAACCCCATGTGTCTAATTGGAGGGTCAAGTTTGGACTACACGTTGTGTGATTGGATTGCGACATGCAACCTCAATGTAATGTACTGTGGTTCACATTGAAATGAACCTTAGTCACTGCGATCATGGGGACCGTATTCAAAGTAGATGGAAATTGGGTGTTGCCCACCCGAAAACACTGCACAACCACGACGCGTTTCGATGTAATTTCATCTCATCAGGTGGAGACAGCAGGCCTCGATCTTGCGACCATTGGAATAGTAGCCCACACCACTACCCATTTGGCTACCGGGTCACGGTGGGCAACGCTACTATTCCAATGGTCGCAAGATCGAGGTCCGCTGTCTCCACCTGATGAGATGAAATTACATCGAAACGCGTCGTGGTTGTGCAGTGTTTTCGGGTGGGCAACACCCAATTTCCATCTACTTTGAATACGGTCCCAGTGATCGCAGTGACTAAGGTTCATGTCATTGTGAATCACAGTCCATTACATTGAGGTTGCGTGTCGCAATCCAATCACACAACGTGTAGTCCCAACTTGACCCTCCAATTAGTCATTTACCGTTGTGCCAAAAAGCATTGCTCACCGTGACCCGGTAGCCAAAGGGGTAGTGGTGTGGGCTACTATTCCAATGGTCGCGGGATCGAGGCCTGCTGTCTCCACCTGATGAGATGAAATTACATCGAAGCGCGTCGTGGTTGTGCAGTGTTTTCGGGTGGGCAACACCCCATTTCCAACCCCATGTGTCGATCAAATGGTGTGTGTGGTACTAGCCAAGTGCATTGTCAGTGAAGGTAGATGGTACTTATTGGAAAAAGGCCTAACTCTAAGGTGCATACGTGGTGTATCTCATAATCCTTTTGCTTACACATACTTTTATCCACACATGGGTTACGTGTGACCCTCGACAGCCGGTGGCTCATGATAACCAATCCCGACAGTGGGACAGACACATTTCCGATATTAGTGCCTATCATTGCAGCATCCCTTGACCAGTTTAGTGCCCGTAAAGGCGTCCTGATAAACAGCTTAACTACGATCCTAAGTTCAACCGACAGAAGCATTCGCTACGGTACTACACAGTTACATGGTTAACCCACACCACAACGCCTAACTGTTCAATACTGGGCATATATGGTTTCTTGACTTGTACAAACAGATTGTTGAAAGTGGTCGCCTCAGCTTGCTTAAGCATCGCTGATGAGTTCAAGATATGAAGAAAACACTCAGGATTGTTGGCGGCACTGTGACACTGTAACACGATCTCCACAAGGTATATGGGTGGGTGATTCAGAATCAGCGTCAATTCAACTCGCCCAAGCATAAGGGAATGCGCATACGCGGTCACTTCACTCACTAATTCAGGCGATGGAATCAATTTGTTCAACGCGCCTATTTTGAATGCGACATAGAAGTGGTGGTAGGTGGCGATCTTGGCTGTCCACGTCAAGCCGACAAAAAAGTTAGGAAGAGCCAGTAGATATGTTGACTTGTCGAACAGTATTCGACGGTTGTATTCCTCTACAATTTTGTACATGCTTAACTCTTACCTTAAACTCGTTAAGCCTAATCAGTCTACGCATTGCAACCTTGTTACCCCAAAAAGGCAAAGGGGTTGGGGAAGTCGTTTTGAAGGGGGTTTGTACATTTTCCTCACAAAGTAGGACCAAAAGCACTGGGAATCTACGACCAACAATATCGGCACCTTAGTGGAGAAATAATAATGCAGTATCGGACCGTGAGAAAGCACAACAAGCAATTCCTGGAACTTGGCAACGGAGACAAACTGAGTACACCACAACTACTACGAATAAAAGGAGTTAAAACGTCAGGCGGGAGTTGATTTTAACCACCAGCTCGATAGGCACCAAAGTTTTCAGCCACTTAACCGCGTATCAGGATGCTACACACGAGCGGTAAGATGTCGCCTATTAGCAACGGCTGAAGCGATCGCCATCTGTCACCAAAACTCAGACCTATGTGCACAAAAACAATCCGTTTAGATTCTCTGTCTTCCCTGGCCCCCTATTACAGTAACCCCTCCTCAGCAGCATGCAACTGACACATCATTGACCGTTTGTGAACCGAGCACTTAACCTTGTCATTTGGATGACCTAGACCTTTTAATTTTACCCTTTGAACTTTACTCCCGCCTGATGTTTTAACTCATTTTATTCGTATTAGTTGTGGTGTACCCGCCTGACGAGATCCACCGAAAACGAGCTTGTTCGCTGACTCTTGTTCTGATGTCTACACCTGGGATATTTGCCCACAAACTGAGTAGTCAACAAACGAATTCGGCAGAAAAGTATAGCCGGCTGGAATGTGGTCAACTTCTCCTCTCTTCACATGGATCAATCGCGAGACGACTTGCCCAACTACCTCACTGCTTTCTCGCGTTACCGATAATAAAAGACACGTTAACAAGGCAACAGTATGATCCTTTTTAACTAGACGTCAAATATGACACAAACAATCGGTGCGCTCAGTTGAACTTCTCGGTGAGCCACGAAACACGCTTTATTTTACTGGTACTATTTGTTTTCCCAAATTAATCACTTTTCCGTCAATTCTAGTCCAATCAAAGTAGAATTTAGGCACCCGGGTAAGTACATTTTCAGCATATTACACTATCATTACGAATGGTGAGCAATATGCAATTACTGTTGAATGAAATATCTCTGCACATATCATTGGAGCAAATAATTTCGCATCATACTGAAAGTTTTAGTTGGGTCAACACGTAAGCGGGATAGGTAAGGTAGAAAAGAATTGTAGTAGGATGCAGTACGAAAAAATAGGACCTTACATTTGTAGCAGGTAGAGGAAATAGATAGGGCTTTTGATAAGTCACAATGTATCGCATGAGGAGATTCGTTTGGAATGTTGAAGGGAAAGCTGATACAAACGTAAAGCTTTTTGGGCAATAATAAAATCCACAAGGGACTCACTAGATCATGCACCAAAGTCAATGTGTAGTCCTTTTGAATAACTCAGAGAAGAGTAGAGTCAATGCAGCAGAGAGAATGCCGTCACAAATATCAAAATCGAAACACGAGGTACTGAAAGTACTTTAAGTCGGAGGACCTAAAATGACATCCGTCTAGCTGGAAAAACGTTCCAGCAAATAGATCAAAATAAATTTCGGGATGAATAGACCTCTAGATATCTAATACTTGACGATATGGGTATGAGGTAGTCCCTCATATTCAATGGAGAAGTTGCGTCGAAAACAACTCGTAACTTGTCACTTCGGAGAAAAGCGAATGTCACATAATAAAACTTAGAAGTCTTGCAAATTAGGGGTCGGGACGATGATCAAAGCACAAGCTCATCTAGACCATTTTGAAAAGTAGATGTCCCATTGGTTGGAGTAACGCGTCCCAAAACGACATCGCCTGCGTACTTACAGCCAATAAAGGTAGGTGGTATGGGGAGCTTCCCAAGGTACAAAGAAAATAGAGCGGGTAAGTGGATGTCTCTTTATAAAACACCACGACTACCGAGAAACGCAGAAGACATCACTTCATTAATCTAGGTGAATTGAGTACGGTTATTTAAGTAGTCTTTAAGCACGTTACAAATACTTGTTGGGTCCCCATTCGGAAACAGCATTTTGAGCAGGATTGATCTATCAAACCTCCAGAAATCATCTGTATAGTCTAGAAACAGAAGAGGTACTGTCCAGAATTGTCCCTTCAGTGCAGATGCTACAGAATGCAAAAGAAATAACACAGCATTCAGTGTGTAGCGGCCATGTTTGTAAGCGAAATTCTATACACCACCAGTATTGGTGAGCGTGAAAAGCTGAAGATCAAGTAGATTTTTGAAAGCTTTCTATATTACCGATGTGCCTGCGATTGACCGAAACCTATGGGAGTCTTCTTTGGGCGTCGGCGTTATCCTTACAGGTCTCCAAATGTTAGGGATAATTCCAACCATAAGATATCGGTTAAAATGGCGCTTAGAGATTTCGCATGCTAAAATGCACCGCGCTCTAGGACAATGAGTGATAATGCATCGTGCGCAAATAAGATTTGTCCTATTTTTGTGATGTGCAGTGTGACACTGCTTAAGCCTGCTCAGTACGAATACGACGAGCGAGTTGGGTGTCTTTCGGCATGATAGTGACGCAGTTGTAGCGGATGCCGTACGGTTCGGAGTCCTCCAATAGCCCTACTAGGTTAGACTCGCTGGTCTCTTGAAGAGTGGACATAGCGGAGCTTTGGAGCCTGAGACCAATCTCGCGGATCAAACGTTGGACTGGCGGTTTGCATTTTGCAAAGTAGGATCTCTGTGGGATAAGCACCGACAGTACTTGTTGGGTGAGCTAGCTGAGACAGGTAATCACAAGTTAGAACACCGCTGACTTTGTAGTAACTCGCTGTCATTTGCATTCCTAGAATCTTCTCAAAAGTAAAGATAACTTTGATAATTCGCGTTTCCGTTACATTTTAAGCGTAGGTTCACATCAATTTGGATCTTCAGGTAAGGGCAGATGGGACCTTGAATGCTGTGCTTAGAGGCTACTTCATCAACGTCTGGCTCCTCATGTCGAAGTAATCAGAATAATCAAAAGTCAAGGTAAGCGAACATATGTTTTCCATAGTTCTTCATCAGGTTAGTACAAGTATGTACCAATTACATCGATTAGACAGACTACTGAGTCGTTAAAACTACATAAAATCATTTTAAATGAGGTCAACAAACGCCAATAATCGGGTCTTCACATCGGAGTCTTCACATGATCCAAATGAGTAAAAAATCACTACTCGATCGGGCCAGAGCAGTTGTAATGCTTAAACAAATTGCTTCTGAGTGCACAACTTTGGTTCGTACACCCGGATTGCTATAGCTTCAGTGGCTTCTAGTATCCGTCTGCGCATATACTTCGATTATCCGGGGCTTTGTAGAGAATTTGGAATGTTCCGGCTGGCCTAAGGTTGTGGCCTGTGTCCACATGGTGGGCAGCTATGGCTCAGTTACATACCCTTATGCATCTGGTCGCTAGACATGCCGCACGGCGTCCTTTCGTTCCCTCGGATAGACACCTAGTCGTACGACCAATGTATCCTGAACCATAGGAACAGGTAAATGAGTAGATGCACATAGAGTTGTCGCGGACGGGTCTACTATCCTTGAGACTGAGCTTGACCATCGGTGTGCTGATAAAGTAGGTATGTAATTTTGCTGCTGGGAACGTCCGTCTAAGCTCTTGTGATAGACGGCGAGTAAGAATTTCGGCAGCAATTTCCCCTTTGTAAGGGAGTTTCAAGAAAATCGCTTTTCTGCTAGCTGTTAAAACAACAGATGTGTTCATATTCTTCTCTATGTGGACTTTTATGAAGTTATCTGGATAACCATTTTCCCGCAACAACGAGCCTATTCGCTATGGTTCAACGATAAGTGTATCATGCGAGCAGATTCTTTCTGCTGTACTGACCAAATTATGAATTAAATTCCTTTTCAGCCTGAGTGGCACGAAGCTGTGGAAGTTGGTGCATTGGCCGCTCTACGAGCTTTCTCTATATACGTGGCGCTGTAATATCCCGCTATCGAATCGCTTTAGGTCCACTTCCAGAAAGGGAAAACACAGCCATTTTCCTTTACCTCCGAGGTAAAGTGCACTGCATTGTGGGCTCGGTTGAAACTTCAGGTACTATCAGAGTTAAGATTCACAACCCAAACACAAACACCTAAGCACCATCAGCAAATTGGGTGTTGCCCGCCTGAAACCACTGCACTCCATGACGCGTTTCGAGGTTATTTCCTCTCATCAGATAGAGATAGCAGGCATCGGACCCGGGACCATTGAGATGTTAGTTGTGACCGCCACCCCTAAGCCACCGGGTCACGACGGGCAAAGCTTGGCACAACGGTTGATAGATTGGAAAGTCGATTTGAAGTACATGTTGTGTGGATGGATTGCGACGCGCAATCTCAAAGTGGACCGCGATTCCCATTGAAGTGAACCTTGGCCATTCGATCACTAGGACCGTAGCTGATGAAGCAGCAGCAAATTGGGTGTTGCCCGCCTGAAACCACTGCACCCAATTTGCTGCTGCTTCATCAGCTACGGTCCTAGTGATCGAATGGCCAAGGTTCACTTCAATGGGAATCGCGGTCCACTTTGAGATTGCGCGTCGCAATCCATCCACACAACGTGTACTTCAAATCGACTTTCCAACCTAAGCACCATATTACCTTTACTTAAACACTAAGTTAATCAATAGTTCTCCGATCGATTTGTCGTAAAGCGGTTTCCCCAAATATTCCCGAAAGAACAATATCAAGCAACAGTAATCTAAGGTAATGTAACTATAATCGCACTACTGTAAGGCACCATGTTGTTACTGGCATTTTATTTAACATGATGTTAGACCTAGTGGACCAAACACGTTACGAACAAACTTCTTACATCTATCCGACAAGCCAAATAGAATCAACGCCTTCGCAGACTGCACACAGTAGCGTATCCAATTCCACTCGGTCCCCTTGACTCCTACCCCCATCTGGTCTGGAGCAACTGTTTGTCGCGTTTCACATTAATCCTTATTTTCACCCACAAGCAAACAGCGCACTAGACTGTGCTTGCAAGACGTTCGGTAGACTTTATCACTCTGAATCGGCTCACCGCACCGCACCGTGGTAAGTGGTCATAAAACTGGGAAAGACTGGGTGACATTCCGCAGTCTTAATCTGCATCCACCAGGGGCTACCAAAATTTATTCAGCTACGCTTCCACTGACAGGCGAACATGAAGCCAATGGCTTAAGTTTTATGGTCGTTGTGCTTCTAAACTGGGCATAGAGACGTGGGGAATCGGCCATATGTGTGGAGGAACATTAACGTCCTCTTTGTGTTGGGCGGCTAGTCACACCGGAGAATATGCTGCAGTTGTGATAAACCTAATAGTCATAAATCTATCCGCAAGCGAAGCAGCGCAGCGCAGCGCAACGCGGTAACGCTTGAGTTCACCCGAACGCACCCAACGTATATGGTAAAATGACGGCTGGAACGGTGTATATAATTTGTGTAACTTGCACCCCTTGTACACATGTACACATGTGCTACCCGTTGAGATTCAGTGAGGATCGCCTCCTACAGATGCATTGTGCCCTGTCGTCTGTCTCCAAACCCGTACTCTGAAACATGGTATCGACTACGCATAGCGGTCAGCATGCGGGAATTTATGGCCTCGTTAGATGCGTATCGCGCATAGAACAGTCTTCGAACCGGAAAAGTTCACACAGGGAAGGCCGTTGACTCACTCAGTGAACAGTTGTTTTGGCTCCATATGCCGGTAGAGGGCAACTGCTTGTCTCTCCAGGTGGTGATGCAGCTGTCAGTGACGAATGTTTACAGGCGTAAAATTTAAAACAAATGTACACCAGATATGTGACCTCAAAGGCGGACAGTTCGCTTCAAACGGAATACCAAGAAGCACTGCGGAGCCGCAAAGTATTGCTTATAAGACGGGCGGGCTTCAACAATTATCTACAGCGAGGTAGACAGCCTCCATTATAGAACTTGGGTCTTGTTTATCTAACGTATACCTGTTTGACGATGATGACGAGGACGACAAGAGCGACTGGCTCGGTACCAGTTCGGTGTAGGCGCATGACAGCGGTTGAAGATGCTACTGTGTGCTTTTACTGGGAATTCCAGAGAGTTGCCATCAGAAAACTTGACCAGCCGATCCAGCAATTTAAAAGGTCCCTTCAGTTAACGAGACTGCCTGACCACTGGGCCAATGTTAAGCCAAAACAATTGGATTATACATTATCCGGACAGATGAATATTCAGCTGCAACCCCCCCACCCCACACACACACTTACAGCATTGATAACGAAGAAACATTCCCAGAGGTAAATGTCAGCAAAAGGAATCATGTACTGTCATTTGCCTCCCAGAAACCATAAGGTAAATTAGCCTAATCTAGCTCAGACAACATATTGTATGAGTACAGGAGGTAGCGATCGTACGGAAGACTGGAAAACCACAAAAACGGGAGACCAGAAAAACACGCACAGATCCCATTAACAAGAGCAGACGGTGTAACGCAAACTCCACGGAACGTACGGTGAGCAAATAACGAGCAACGAATGGTAGCCGACTTGAGCCAAAGAGAACAGAGGTATTGCTCGAAACGTCAGTAAATCAAGCAGCAATGTCTTCGTTGTTGCCGCTAGGAGTAATCACTAGCAGAGTAATGCAACCGCGATCAAGCAAGACAAAAGATATAGAACAAATTCAACCTGGTCTGTATGTGATTTACGAAAGCGAAGTTACTGGGTCAAACAACCAAAAAAGATTCACCAAGTTATGACGAAACGACGCACGAGTGTGACGTAGTTAATTATCATGTCAGCTGCGCTGTGAGAGGGAACCATAACCTAAACAGGTGCGCGTGCGTGAGAATTTTATTAACTTTTGACGAGTGCAAAGTGATTGCGCCTTCTTACCGCTTTGTTCTTGCTGCAATATGAACCGCCAGTGACCTACAGCCCACTTATTTTCCCTGCCTCCTTGCCCATGCCATGAAACTTGTGACACCTACGCTTCTCTTATCTCTCACCACTGGCTAAGTTCGATTTCCGCTACTCAGAAACTTGGAACTCAGCGGAACAGAAATTGTACGGAGTGAAGGAGTTACAAGCGATGGGGCCGGTGATTTGCGAAACCAGTAGTGCACTAGATGTGCTGAACAGTGAAAGTGGAGAAAGTTGATGACCTAAACGTTTCTCATGCTGCGTTAAGGCGGGAGGCTAAACCACTGCTCCCATGTGCAGCCGATCGTCTCCAAGGTGGCCGTATACCTAGTCAAGAGTCTAGGCAAGTGAAGTCAAGAATGTACCCTTAAGCAGTCTGAGAGAATGCGTCTGCGTCTGTAAAACACACCGTCGAAACAATAATAAAGGATTACCATACATTCAGTAGAGATAAAACAGCAGGAAAAGCAGTCTAAGTTGCAGCATAACCTCACTGATAAAATGTACTTGCTAGTTCTTTGATGAGTGCGGTCGAGTCAGGCAGAAATCTAGCTAGATATGAATTGACCGACTAGCTGTAGGCGCGTTCGCGCGCTTCACATATAATTGGACAATGAACTACGCTGAGGGTGACTGATGACGGCGAGTATTTTCGAAGTAAGTTTGTTAAAGGAATAAACATGAGTGAATACAATGTTTGAAGCACTGTTGGCTTTGAAATGTCACTGACGCAGACAAGTGTTTCGGTGACTTGTCAAGTAGCTTGAATTACCTACCAAATAGATCTGGACAAGTCACAGGAAGGAAGGAGGGCAAACATCGGCAATAGGCCTGTACGCACTACTGACGTTTCGCAGCGGCGTAACCTCCACCACCAGTCACAAGTGGGTTAAAGCTACTGCGAGGGTCCCTACGCAGGCTTGAACCCGCGCCCTCGGGTTACAAGGCAGAATGGTGACACTTAAGGTCACTGTCCGGCGACAAATCACAGGAGAGTTGTAAGTTCACTTAGACCCGTAACCAGAGGTCGCAGGTTCGAGCCTACGAAGGCGACCGGGCAACCTTCGCATTATCCTTAGCCCTCAAACGACTGGCGGTGATTGGGTGGCAGCATACCGGCGTAATGATTATGACTTTTTACTGAGTATAATAGTTTGATACCGGTGGTATTCGCAGACGAGTGACAAAAACGTTGGTCTGCTGACTTTTGTGAATATATCAGTCACATGGAGCAAGTGGGATCGGTTAATTATCTGGATAAAGGTTAATACATGCATCGAAATGCTTGTTAACAATAAAAGCAACGAGTGATTCGTGTCTTAATCCAGGGCAACGAGAAGTAACTGGTTTGAGGTGCAGGGAAATTAAGTAGGGAACAGCATACCCAGTGTGGGGAATAAACACATGTGCAATCTTAGGGATAAAAACACGAGGAACGGAAAACATTTTGAGCCTGATAGCGTAAAATACGAGCATTCTAACTTGTTTAAATATTTCAAGAATATGTGTAGACCAAAATAAATTTTGTGATAGGATAACTCCGAGATATTTTAGGTAGAGGAACGAGATATAATCTTCTAATCCACAATCATGGGAGAGGAGATATGTACCTGGGATTGCAGTCTGTTAAGATGAAGGAAACAGTATGTTTCGCCATAACAATTTGAAGCGTTAAGAGAGAGGGATCGAGAGATGAACCAAGTCAACAGTTCATCTAATCCTCGTTAAAGTTTCAAAAAGTCGTCAATGCTTTGTGGTATACAACCCAGAACCACGTCATCTGCATATTTAGAGCCAGTGAGATTCGATGGAATGCGCAGACTTTCGGAGTAGGCAGAGCATAGAAAGGAGGATAAGATGGCCGATACCTAAGTTCACAAATCTCCGAGCTCCACTTGCAATGCTTTCCACGATTGCCATAGGATCGTCATGAATTAATTTCTAAATCACCGTTGTGTGGGTGGATTGCACCACAGAATGTCTACTTTGATCAAGTTTACTTCGAGGTAAACCGTTGTCAGTTCGATCCTTGAGACTGTGATTGAAAGGGATTAATCTTGTGTTGTCTGTTCTGAACAATCCAGCCACACAACATGTTATTCAGATATGGCACGTTAAAGGTATCGTGTAAGTGCCACATTTTAGCCTGACATATAAACCATACTTCACACTGTGACACGGTTATCTAGCTGTGAGTCGCCTAATTGGGAAGCAACATCACTGCTGGCGGGGCTGTTGAAAACGAGATTTCCATGCGAATCTCAAGAACACACCTCACTTTTTCTAGGCTGAGGCACTTGTGGCCTCGCCACGACATTCGTCTCTCCATCAAAGAGCGGGTCTATTTTGCAACTGTTCGTTCTGTACTGTTGTACCGATGTGAGACCCAACCCATTCGTAAAGATGACTTGCGCAGGCTATCCGTCTTCGAGCACCGCTGTCTGCGGTCCATTGCCCGTGTGTGGTGACGGCACCACGTAGGAGATATGGAAGCTAGACAGCGTGTCTTGGGACGAGGAAACCACTCAGTTGAGGAGCTCATCTCACTGCATAAACTGCGGTGGTTGGGACACATATTACGCATGCCTGTCCAGCGTTACCCACCTCGTTCGTTGATCGCGCTTGCTGGACAGGGTTGGAAAAGTCGGTCTGTTGGACATCCTGCAACTTGAAGAAGCCGCATGCAAAAGCTGACAAAACAGTTGATCTCGGCCGGTTGTTGTCGAATACCTGGTTGGGGTCCGAGAGATGCGCATACTTGCTAGATGAAGACTTTGAAAGCTATGGCTCTAGATCAATGTCAGTGGCGGACGTGTGCATCGGTGTGTTGCGGTGTCCCTCTTTCCTCCCCCTAAAAACTCGAAAAAATCAAAAATTGAGTGGCGAAATGGACAGAGAAGCGTATATTTACTTATTATTCATACTCTTTGCCTATGCAGCCATGATTCCGATGGCACACTATCCGTACAACTTATTGTTATATATATATATATATATATGTGCCCAAGATGGTGCTGATGTTGCATTCTTGATGCTTCTTCACCGCAGTTGGGATAAAACCAACTTGCACTTAAACTAGGTCCTCTTAAACGGGATAAATATCATTAACACTTTATTTGCTTTGTTCTCCCTATTTGAATAATCTTCTATTAACTGGCCTTACGTCAATTATGCTTATCTTCGATAACTTTGTTGCGTTTGTAACGTTTTTAAGTGTTTTGTGAACATTCCTTACGTCCGGCGGATTTGTTGCTAACCAACTTACTTCATATGGTAAGTTAGCGAAGACTTATGCCACCGTACCTGTGTGCATTATGGGATCTATTTTATTTCATCTTGTCGTTTCAAGTGAATGGCTGTTACTTGATATCCCCGATGTGGCTGCGTTTGATGTTCATGTTGTCGAGGTGTTTACCTGTCTATTACTCACTACCTCGTCCCTACTGGCTCCAGGAGACAGTTGGTCGTTGCTGCAGGGGACGGGGTGCACGGTCCTTGTGGCCGGGCTAGGCTCGAAGAGTGGTTCCATGTACTCAGTGTGGAGCGGACTACGGTCCAGCCACTGCCTTGTGTGCGCTTGATTCCCCAAATACAACCTGCTTGTGTGTGCCTGTGAAGGATTGTGGGCCAGCTCCCTTGATGAAATGTGTCTCCCATTCACATGCCTCCCGGTCTTATTTCTTCGGACTTACACTGGACCATGGATGGCTTGCGCTGCACCACCCACAGATCCAGCAACACACCTCATATCCAGTGTAAACCCGAAAGAATAAGACCGGGAGGCATGTGGAGGGGAGGCACGTTTCATCAACGGAGCTGGCCCACACACCTTCTCAGGCAAACATAAGCACGCTGTATTTGGGGAATCAAGCGCACGCAAGGCGGTGGCTTGACCGTAGTCCGCTCCACACTGAGTGTATGGAACCACTCTTTGATCCTGGCACGACCACAAGGACCGTGCACCCCATCCCCTCCAGCAACGATCAACTACCTCCTAGAGACAATATTGAGGAGGTAGTGGGTAATAGACAGGTAGGCACGTTGTCAACATGCAAATCAAGCGCATCCACACCGGGGATATCAAGTAACAGCCATTCACTTGAAACGACAAGATGAAATAAAATAGATCCCATAATGCACACAGGTACGGTGGCATAACTCTTCGCTAAATTACCATATGAAGTAAGTTGGTTAGAAACGATTCCGCGGTACGTAAGGAATGTCCACAAGTTACTTAAAAATGCTACAAACGCAACAAAGTTGCCGAAGATACGCGTAATTGGCGTCAGCAACGTGGCCAGCTGATAGAAGATTATTCAAGTAGGGAGAACAAAGCAAATAAGATGGAATGAAATTTATCAAGCTTAAAATGACCTAGTTTAAGTGTAAGTTGGTTTAGCCCAACTGCGGTGAAGAAGCATCAAGAATGCATCATCAGCCTCATCATGGGTCACACACAGGCATATATATGTATATATATATGTATATATATATATATATATATATATATATATATATATATATATTGTGCCATCAGCATCATGGTTGCATAGGTAAACATGATGAATAATTAGTAAACAATGACAACATAAACTTTTCTGTCCATTTCGCCACTCAATTTTTGATTTTTTTCGAGTTTTTAGGGGGAGAAAGAAGGGGCACAGCAACACACCGATGCACACGTCCGCCACTGACATTGATCTTGAGCCATAGCTTCCAAAGTCTTCATCTAGCAATTATGCGCATCTCTCGGACCCCAACCAGGTATTCGACAACAACCGGCCGAGATCAACTGTTTTGTCAGCTTTTGCATGCGGCTTCTTCAAGTTGCAGGATGTCCAACAGACCGACTTTTCCAACCCTGTCCAGCAACCGTGATCAACACATGAGGTGGGTAACGCTGAACAGGCATGCGTAATATGTGTCCCAACCACCGCAGTTTATGCAGTGAGATGAGCTCCTCAACTGAGTGGTTTCCTCGTCCCAAGACACGCTGTCTAGCTTCCATATCTCCTACGTGGTGCCGTCACCACACACGGGCAATGGACCGCAGACAGCGGTGCTCGAAGACGGATAGCCTGCGCAAGTCATCTTTACGAATGGGTTGGGTCTCACATCGGTACAACAGTACAGAACGAACAGTTGCAAAATAGACCCGCTCTTTGATGGAGAGACGAATGTCGTGGCGAGGCCACAAGTGCCTCAGCCTAGAAAAAGTGAGGTGTGTTCTTGAGATTCGCATGGAAATCTCGTTTTCAACAGCTCCGCCCGCAGTGATGCTACTTCCCAAGTAGACAAAACTCTTCACAACCTCCATTGTCTCACCACCAATTGAGTGCAGGCACAGGCACTTGCCAGTCTTGAAGAAAACCTGGCGTTTGGATGATGAAAACCACTTACCATAGTTCGTCGCTTCTATTACCAATCGGTTTAGTGCAAATTGCACGGCGTGTGGATCGTCACCCAGCAAGACGATATCTTCAGCATAATCCAAAACAACAACTTGACTACCTGGGAGGAGGTCAAATCCAGCTTTCAGCGAATCGCTCAGAGCGTTCTTAAGGACATCCTCAATGGTAAAGTTGAATAGGAAAGAGAGGTAATGCATGTATCGAACTCTACTGCAGATCACAAAGAAAGTCGAAAGTTTGCCAGAAGCCATAACTCTGCCAGAGATCACACTACAGATAGCGCGCAGTATGGAGATGAACTCAGGGACGTCATTCCTTGGCAGGCAGTGCCACAGTACCGTCCGATCGATAGAATCGAAGGCTGCACAGATATCGAGGAACACATCAATGGTTAGCCTCTGATACACCTGGCGGAGCTCGAGAATCTGGCGTAATATGAAGATTTGATCGATGCAGCCGCGACCAAGGCGAAACCCAACTTGTTCTACTCGCTGCAAAGGTTCGCAAGTTGGGGATCACCTACGAAGTTTGATGCATACTAACAGCTTGCAAACGACAGGGACTAAGCTTATACCACTGTAATTGGAGCAGATTGTGCGCAGGCCCTTTGTGAAGATGGGGACGACCATCGATTTGCCCCTAGATGATGGAACTTTCTCTTTCGACCGAAATTTCGAGAACAGAGCAGCGAGTTCGGGAAGCAGCGATGCGCCTACATCTTTAAATATAGCTGCAGGAAGACCGTCAGGGCCGGGGGCTTTATAACTCATTATCTGACGGACCTCCTGCTCGATTTCCTGGTAAGAGGGAGGATCTGTGGGGGTGGACTACTCATCACCAGTGCGAGCGCCAGAGGTAGTAGATGGAGCAAGGGGCCAACAAAACTGCGACTCAAAATGTTCAGCCCATTGCTCCAACCGTTGTTGAAGATTGGTGATTAAGGTATCAGCCTCTTCGCATATTGTTTCACTTATACCAGATCGAAGACCTTCGGTGACTCTAATGAGATGGAAAAGTTTTCTGGTATTACCAGAGACTAGCAAGCTCTATCTCCCTAGCACGTTCACACCACCAAGCTTCGCGGTCTATTGGCAGGCTCCTGCGCAACTCTTGACCCAGGGATTGGCGTTGTTCACTGTAGCTGAAATCCGATGGGAGCAAGCGGCGTCTGTCCATCAGCGACAAGGAGTCGGCTGAAATCCAATGCTTCGGTGGTTGACGGACAACTCCAAAACCGTCGATACTGGCGGAAACTTAGGTATCTTTAATCTTTGCCCACTGCGAATCGAGGGCACCGTCAAGAGTTGAGGTAAGCAATGTTGACAGCGAGGCTTGATACTTGCTTAAAATCTCAGGGTTTTGTAGATTTGCGATATCCGGGCGGTAGTGAGCGCGCTTGGATGATCCTCCGAAACGCATGCAAATCTTAGCACGAACCAATGCGTGATCAGAGTCTCGATAAGTTGCCCAGTGCGATCGGCAGTCCGTTACGCTTACGTGTTATCTGTAGCTGATTGCTATGTGGTCAAGCTGGGAGCACTCTTGCGTTTGTGACGGCGGGTGCCAGGTAGCCGTGTGTCTCTTCGAGTGCCGAAAATTAGTGCTCGAAAGAAATAAGCAATGATCAGAGCAATGAACAAGCACTCTATCTCTGATCAATTACCACTGAGACCAAAACTACTCCTGAGGTGGTGCTCACTTGGCCCACCCGTCTCCGGCAGGAATGACTATATAAGGCTTTTTGGAGGAACACAGAAGTTCAGGTATCTGCTGGTAAAAGCTGTCCTTGACTGCATCCGTACTGCAGTCTGTAGGGGCGTAGGCGGAGACGACAAATAAGGCAAGCTTGACGTCTCGACGCCTGCTTACATTACATGAACCTCTTAATCGGACTGCGTATAGCCAACTGTTGACTGGGATCCAGTCAAGAAAAGCTACCTCAGCCTTGTCACTTATTGCAACCCTAACACCAGCTTTGCCACAGGCGGCAGGTTCGGCGTCTCCGTAAAGCTGCAAGTGGTATTTGGCGTCAAGGTTTACCGGAGAGGCCATTCTGATGACGGCGCTAGCGTCTTGTGATCTGGTCGCTAAAGGCAACAGATGTCTACCGAGAGCGTTCCAAGAGTACGGGGCAGACATGCTTGTCGTCCGATGTGCATCAATGTTCGAACAATAAACCCTGCGCGGAGGCATGGAGAGCCAAGTCGAAGAAAAGCTGGAGCTTCCATGGACATTGAAAACCGGGAGTTTGGCTGTTACTTCTATCAGTTGCGAGAAGTGGGTCGTTTGTGACGGTGACCGTAGAAGACATAAGAGTACGTATAGGTGAAAGACGGAAGGTGGGGTGACCTGGGAGTGAAGGTTGAGGAGTTGAGTTAGCAGAGATGATGGGCATAGCAAGAGCAGTAGTAAGCGGAGAATTCTTTGATAACTACAATATCGGAAGCAGAATAATAGGACGGAGTAACAGTAATTGGTGATACCGGACCACAATTCGAGCAAGATCTGAAGCAACGTGAGAATAGTGTTCAACAGCCAGCAAATATGCATAGATCGAGTGTGTGTTGATATCCGCATCCGGAATCCTGTAATAAGACTAAAGAGGAGTGATTCCAGTTAGATAACAAAAGGGTGAGCAATACAATATAAGAAATCGCAATGCCATACTAAGCCGGATGAAAGTGACGTGTGAAACGCGAAAAGCAGGTACGCAGGATAAAACATAGGGAAGCACGAAGACAGCGCAGTTAGAAATGAAGCGATGCAGATGATGCAGTCAGGTAAGATAACTACGCTAACAGCGGAGAAAAAACCAGTCGAGTGGAATGAAGTTGGGGAAAACGCGATCACATGTCTTAAGTTTGGCATTCAACGAACAAACGAAGCTCTCTATGAAGCACGAAAAATGTAAATCACCATGAGTAACCGCCTTTCATAAACAGAGGCCAGCACAACCAGCGAACGAAAAACAAACGAAACTCAAAATGAAATTTTTCATAGGGACATTAGCTTCGGAATGTGACGATTTAGAAGCTGAGGGAAGAGCATAGAAGAAAAGACGAGTAATGCCTTTGGAGGACGTCACTTGTATTCTGCATTGTGGGCAAGTGGATGATGACCGGAACCATGCGTCTACACAAAACTTGTGAAACACGTGGCCACATGGTAGCGCCGACATCACGCATCCAACACTGCCAAAAAACAGTTCGACACGCAGCACATTGGGCGAATAACATCCTCAGAATAGAGGCATTGGATAAGTAGGCGAACCGCAAGCTTGTGTTAAGTAGAAGTGGAAACGGCACAAAGTGGGGCAAAGGCTAATCTTAGCTCTCTCTCTCGCTCTCTCTCTCTCTCTCTATATATATATATATGTATATATATATATATATTATATATATATATAGAGAGAGAGAGAGAGCTAAGATTAGCCTATGCCCCACTTTGTGCCGTTTCCACTTGACAGATAAATTGCGTTTCCACTCGCGTGACACTATAATCTATCTGTTGCAATGATTTCAAAGTAGCCCAGTTAAGAGCTTATCTACGTCTCTTTACACTGCGCTGGCCATCACACACACGCAGTGGGATCAAGACAAATCATCCATCTGGGTTCACCGAAAGCAACGCCCATTTGACCTCTGGAATTACTGACGTCTGGCAATCAAAGCGAATAACAGGGCACAGGCAGCATCCTCGACACACTGATGAATTGGTTCGGTCGCGCTGGTGCCCGAAACAAGCGATCAGGGGGACTATAAATAGTGGCAAACTATACAAAACACATCTGCTTGTGGTTCCACACACACTCATGTGAATTCGCGCATACCTCAGACAGGGGACGATCGGACCGGCTCAGGCTTAAGCTAGTGAACGGACAGCGTATAGTTAGCATTACGCTTTCTCACACCACCTTATCCGACAGCTGCAACGGTTTTACGTGGGCGACTTCAAGTACCACACTCAGTAACGACACAAATTTTAGTTACCTATCTACTGTTGGCGTGAGCCCTTCTAATGTAGTCTGTCATGTAAGACCGTAAGGTATTTTCACAACTGAACAATGCGTAACAACCAGCCGACTCATTGTCTACTGAATCTTGTGTTACAGCAGTCCAGTATATGGAGTAGGCCGCCACTGGAGAAACAGTTTCCTAATAGCAAGCCGCCTGTAAATTAATGGTATGTACACAGCTGTTAAAACTGCTGTTCGTAGCGAGGATTAGAGCGGCCCAAAAATGATCCAGCGTAACAGGACTTGCGTAAAATTATTTATCTTTGGGTTGTGGTGGACTTCCCGAAACTTCCACGATCAGCTGGTGGTTCAGTTGTGATTTATCCGTTTGAACCAGGAACCCAATCTAACAAGATCAGGTAGCCTCTGTTCATCTCCGTCCTATACTGATAGGAGATTCATGTTCACTATCGAACGCAGTGCATATCAAGGATCCGGTTGTGTGGAATCAAACCGGCTACTAACAAGTTGGAAAAATGCCGTGTTTTATTCCCGATGATAAATGAACGCTGTCACACATGGGGAAAACTGTCCCTCAAACAGGTTGGTTCGCAGTGCCTCCTTATCGAGTTAAATGAAACACACATGTATATCCACACATAAACAGGAGAGAGCGAATCGACCAACAGATGGATGGAAGCAAAATGGTGCTGGTGACGGTGGCGTTGAGACTTCTATGCAGTCCGTGTCACGCCTCCATGCAGTGCATCGGAGTGGGACAGGTGGCAGTGATAAGACCAGTGTCTTCAAGGCTCTTTGTGTTAGCGTCGTGGTGGGTTATTATCAGGACGAAGCGAGATAAAGAGGACAAGGGGATTTGTTCTAGCCAGGTGTGCATGGATAACATGGGTATGTATTCGCGCTGTTCACAGCTGGGTGATGCTCGAAGGCGCGTTCAGCTGCAGACCTTGTGGCATGATGACTCTTAAATGACTGACCAGGCACGAGATATTTCCCACCAGCAACCCACCCTACGTCAAACGAGTGAGTAGGGTGACGGATGTTCAGGAACTTCGCAGTGATGTTGCAAAGAGCTTCAAGTTTACTTCATGGCATCGGCATAATTGCATTAGCCGACACTTGGCTTTCGTTCGCCCTTTCTTACATCAATCGGCTCCCTCTGTTTGAAACAAAACGACTTCGATTACAGACACTATCCCCCGTAGTTGTTGCCAACTGGCTGACTCACCAGTGAATATGCAGGCGATACCTGGCTGAAGTTTTATTCATTGGCTCTGAGGTCAATCGCCATCACCTATACGTTTACAGAAATCAATGACTACTCTGTGTTAGAATGACAATAAGATGCCTACCATGACATGGCCAGTCGTATATTATCCATGCTTGTGTGCCGATTATTGATTGATCACCTTCCGCAGAAAGTGAATATGCTCTGGGAGCCATTATGTTTAGTGAAGGAAATCACATGGCTTAAACAGAATTCACCAACATACTGTAGAACACTGTACCACAGTTGCACCACTTCTGGTATCATCATCCTCAGTGCGGATTCCATTGGCCCGATGAGGTAACTGAAACCGTACTCCAACTTTGCACGTATACTCTGGGTTTATTGGTTCTCACAGGAGTATCCAATCGAAGTGGACAGATGGATCTGAGGAAAGAATCAGACGGCCAATAGGACGAGAACCTAACGAATGTGCACATTGGGCACCCCACGTATAGCTGTTCATTTAGGCCAGGGGTGTCCAAAGTCCGTCCCGCGGGCCAAATGTGGCCTGCGTTAACATTTCAACTGGTCTGCGGCCTCATCATGAAATGGTACATTAAGGCTTTGATTTTCTTCGTACATGTGTAACTTTGTTAATATCTTAGACTGAATACGGTCCGACATATTTTTACCTCACAAAATGTGACCCTCCTTGCAAAAAAGTTTGGACACCCTTGGTCTACGCTACTTCGATGGTTGGTTGACGTCTGACTGTGCTACAATGAGTTCCCCACTGTTTGTTAACATGAGCAGAACGAAGAACGGCTCAAAAATGTCATCAGTGGGAGTAACTGAAGAATGTAGATATCAAAGCTGATTTGCAGAACGAAAGTGCTGTCATTTTTCTTGAATCGCCTTTGATGAAGTGACAATTTGTTTTGAAAAAGGACGCATGATATTGGACGGGAATACCAGCCCCTCAGTTGGCTGAAGGAATGCACACTGTTGACAGGTCCAGGAAAACTGAATGGCCTCAAACGGCTTTCTCGGATAATAGTGCCTGACCGACCGGTTGCGGTGGGTTTCACCGTGACCCGTCAAGTCAATGAAACAATGCTCTGTATGCGCTCATGAAAAGTGAATATCCCGCTGCAATACGCACGCTCAAGACAGAGATAAAATTAAAGTCCGACAAGTGAATATGACGGACCAACAAGTTGAAAACATGGTAGAGGTGATGTCATCGATACAGTTTGACAATAAGTTCTTGTATGACTGCATCTTGGTCCCTGAGGAAAAGTAACAAGTAGAGAAAAACTGAAGTACCGTAAACCCCTGTGAGGGCATGAACGGCTTTGTACTTTCGTCTGGTCAACAATGCGAAATACTTTCCGACAATGCACGATGGAGAAGGTGACTGGCAGCAGTGAGTATTTTGGACGCTAATTTTGCACAGGTTTGAACGTGATTAAGCGAAATGATTTCAGTAAACTCTAGGCTTGAAATTCCGATACATCGAGCAAAATGCTTCAGTGACCTGCTGCTCACTTTGAATCGCCCGTTCGAAAGTTCAGAAAATATCACAGGTGAGCAATATATCCACTGCAGTATTACGCAAGTGGTGACAAATCGTAAGATCAAATAACGTGGCACGGATGAGGACCTAAATCAGGAGAGGTAGAGAGTTAGTCTCCTGACAAGGGTCGGTATAGACCCTCACCGGAAAGCAGCATTCACAAACACGCTTCTGACCACCTATACCCTCAGCTGCTTGTATACCAATGCATATGGTCTTCTCTTCAAGCTAACTGAACTTCATAATGGTCAAATCTCCACGCTTTAGGACCTAGTTATGGTCACCGAAACCTGGCTGAACACGAAGATCGCGGATGCTGAGATCGCACTACTCGGCATGAATTACATACGAAACGATGGAAGTAGCAGTAGTGAGTGCTCCTGTATTCTCGATCCGACTTGCATGTCGATCTCATTGAGGAACCAGAAACGCACGTCGTCGATTCTCTTTGTTGTCGTATGCACCTAAGACGTGGTGATGTGCGTTTACTAGCAGTAGTTTACCACCCCCAATGTCCACCTTGGAAATGGATCAATACCTAGCTTCTGCGATAAAACGAATCCTGACACGACCATACAGTCACGTCCTTCGGGTGGGGAAATTCAACCTGCACGTAATCGAAATCCAGGAGTTGCACAGCAAACAATTCAAAGCTGGTTTGCAAACGGTGCTTGCAGATGTACCTGGGTACAACCATGTTACATCTCCCACACGATTCCGAACGGGTGATTTACCCTCTGTTTTGGACTCTGTGCTGACCGACAAGGAACTAATGGTCCACACCGTGACTATAGATTCACCACTTAGTCGTAGTGCTCATGCGATGTTGCTCTTTCGTTACATCCGTAACTCGGAGTATATCAGTGCGAATAACCTGGAAGCCTTTGTCGTTACACATTACGATATCCTGTCCAACCTCGTTCACGAAACCGGCTAATCCTTCCTGGCCGACAAGCCGCTCGATGTCGCCTGAATGTTGTTCGTCACCCAATTCACTGCGCTAGTGACAAATGCTTCAGAAAACAAGGCTTTTCGCTCGAAGCAAGTGAATGCGATCTTGAGGAGCCGTATTGGAATATGCATGGGCGTAGGGGTTCAGCCTTGTTCACTTACAAAGTCTGTCCAAATAACCTGACTTGGGGTGCTTACAAAACTCACTGAAACAACTGCGTCAAGTTGACCCGCGAAGACAAACTCCAGCATCCACAGAAATTAGCGGCGAAATTCAGTACAAATTCCAAGTTGCCGTATAGTCATGATGAAGCCAACTTGTTTCGCCAACACTTCTTCCATACTTCTTCCCGGAGTGAATCATCATTTCATCCCCATTTAACACAGCTCCCATCGCCACCAGGAGTAAATCAGGGGTCGTTTACAGCAGCTAATGTGATGTAAAGGCTAATCTCATTGTTTGTACACAGCTCACCTGACGTGGACGACATTAAACCGAAGGCATTAAAGACAGCGGCCATGAACCTTGCCGAACCATTAGCTTGGTTCTTTCAACGCTAGTTTTGACGAATTGCAGGTTCCCACAATGTGGAAACATGGACTAGTCACTATGCACAAAGTGGTAATCGTTCGGAGCCCTCGAACTACTGTCCAATCACTCTGATCCCGGTTTTATCCAAATGGAACGTATAATTGCAGAAGCGCTCATGGGATATCTTGAGATAAACAATCTCCTAATGTCACAGCAACACGCATTCCGCCGAAATCGGTCCTGCACTACAAACCTGCTGCTAGCCCGAGCCAGCTGGACAGAGTCAGTCGATGCCAGATTGGGAGTCGACGTTGTCCACCTGGACTTCTCGAAAGCGTTAGATTGGTTGGACCACCGCATTCTCCTGCACAAGCTTCGAAGCTATGAAATCGGTGACCCTGTGCTCGGTTGGATCGGCAACTGCCTCGCTCAACGTCAGCTGAATGTGAGAGTCCGCAGCTCTATTTCCGATCCAAATGACCTCCAGTGTGGCGTATCCCAAGGATCGGTATTGGGGCCACGTTTATTCCTAGTATTTATTAACGCGCTTGCTAGTGTACTGCAGTCGAATTTCTTACTATTTGCAGTTGTTGTCAAAATTTGGCATGGTATCAGGAGAGCGGATGATCAAATGGTATTGCAAAGCGATCTCGACATAGCATATGCATAGTCTTCTATAACCGGCTCCATTTAAAAGTGACAAAGTGCGAAATCGTACGCATACGCTATCAGCTTATCTATAAATATCGAGTTGGGGACCAAGCAGTTGAAACTTGCTTCCCAAGAAGGCGACCTTGAGGTGATCATGCAGTACGAACTTGGCTGCTTGAGACAGGCTGAAAAGGCATCGAAAAGAGCCAGTCAACATATTGGACTCTTACGGAGGGCTTTCGGAAATTTCGAGCCATCAATATTTCCGCAAATGCTGAACGCCTAGGTGAGGCCTCATGTAGAATATGCGACCCAGGCCCGGCGTCCCTGACGCAAACCCGACATCAATGCACTTGAAGTCCCACAACATAGAGCAACTAAACTGGTAAGGATTGTTTCATCTCACATACCAGCGCAGACTGCAGTCGCTGAGACAGTACAATGGTGAATATCGAGGTCAGCGAGGAGACCTCATCATAGTTTACTTAATACTGACATACCCAACTCAACCATGTCACAGTCTGTTGCAGCTGAGCCAGAATACCATACTGAGAGGCCATCAGCTCAAACTGACTACGCACTACAGTCGGCTTGCTTGTTGACGAAATGTTTTCCTCCGCCGTCTGTCCCTGGATGGAATTCCCTTCCGACTCACGTTATCCTTGCCTCTAACGCTATTCAAAAAACCTCTTGATGAAACCCTTTCCAACTTGTATTGCTTGATATATTCCGTTCCACTTGGAGGATGAAACAACGTAAAACTAACCATATGGTTAAAGGCTCTCTCTGCAAGGTGGCGGTGAGGATACATACAGAGGTGTCCATGTGAGTGCCATGGATATACCTAAACTGGATTAATATACCACATCTGTCAGATGAAGCAACGCACGAGTGAGCGTTGTGGTTTCCTTTTTTCTTTCTCACGCATTTCCTGGACTATAACGGCACTTTATACTATTTCGTGTGTGCACACTTCCCATTCCCACTTCAAACTATCGTTATGCAGTAGTGCATTAAAATGGGTAGACATTTAACATAACGATTTGCTTATTCAATGATCCTTTAAATTTTAATTTTTACTCGAACCATCCCACTGGACTTGTCAAGCACATGCTTTTTTACCCGTGATAAATCATTATTCATTGTTTATTGAACCTTTCGTTCGCATGATGGGACCACGTTAGATGCAGACATAGCGTAACTCTTAGCTGTTTCACTGATGTATGTGAGCACAGACGGGCACCATCAATATGAAGACGCAGGGTATATGTGAAGAGTTACTGGTAACGTCTTTCTTTGAACGGCGAAAAAGAAGGTCTTAATACTATGGTGGGCTGAGTGAAAGACAGCGGAATCTGGACCAGGCTGTGAGGTGGTCCAAGAAGCATTGCAATTCGGCCCATGAATCTGTAGTGTTCTTGTGTACACCAAGGATTACGCCATCAGCATACTACAGCAAGACGGCCTTCTTTGGAGCGAGAATTGTGTTAACGTAGGTGGAAAATAGGAATGCCGACGAAATACCTTCCTGAAAAACACCTGAACTTGTGTTGAGTGAGGAAGAGCTATTCCTCCAAACCTGGTAAACTGCATACGTTTGGCAGAGTAGTCTGTAAGATAAAGAACTATTGAAGGTTGAACCCCGGAAACGAGCAGAGCGTGTTACAGCATTGCTGTAGTCTAGAAAGTAGCTCCGCGTGGATTTGTCTATACTATCGAGTAATGAAAGCACGGAGTGCACAAGACAAGCCAATGCATCCAAAGTGGACTTTGAACTACCGTATGCGAACTGAAGTGAAGCACTTGAGTAGATTTGGGTAAGCATTCTTTCGAGAACAACTCGCTCAAATGTCTTCAATGCTACAGGCATATTGGCAACAGGCCGGAACCTACGGGTTCCTTTCTTTGGTACTGGTGTGAGGCTGACGCTTCGCCAGCAGTCGGCTGTTTTGTGTTGATACATGCACATGGCGTAAAGTTCAGAAAACTACTGAGCGAACACAGTAGCGCATTTGTTGAGGGCTATAGGAGATAGTTTATCCTGACCGGACGATTTGTACGGCCGTATCCGTACAAATTCCCTGTGAACCGTTACGCTACCTATGGGTGCTGAAGGTTGTGGGGAGAGCTGTAACGGTGAAGAAGATATCTGACCACAAAAGCTGCGGTTTACTTCCTCCATATCGAGAGCGGTGTGTGTGTGTGTGGGTGACTCTTCTGACGACTCCACTCAGGTTCTACATCACTTTCCATATTTCTCGGCAATTATTTTTTCAAGTATAGTTTGGACATAATTAAGAGGGCACATTTCATTTTTTGTATCAGCAGACAAGGACTTTAATGTAGCGGCATCTTTGCGCTTGAAACCTTTGTTCACTGAAACTGCGCAGTCTTTTAAGGCACTGAGATGAAAACCTATATGTGCGGATGAAAATGGTTTCCAAAGGACAGCAAATGTCGAAGCTGAAATGCAACTAGCTGGTTAACTGATCACAGGAGTTCGATACACAAGAGTCGTAACATGGATTGAATTTGTGGAGGAAATAGTTTCGCGTAGTTGCTAAATATTGCGTGGAAGACGTCCTTGAGTTAACTTGCGATCAGTGCGGCGAATAATATCTTTAAAATTTGTGTTGCTATGGATTATGGGAGATAACTTTATATTGGCATGGTTTGAGCTTCCAACCTTCGCCTTGTTACAGACAGAAAACATATTTAAGTTGTAGACAAACACTCAGTCTTGGGTTGCTTGTAACCTTGTTGCAGACTGCACGATATTTTTCAGTCCAAAAGTGGTACTAAAACTAATGTCGAATTTTTTGAAATCACCATCAAAAAACGTGAACTAGCCAGGTATTCAATGACGGTAGTTGTGAAATCAACATAAAAGTTTTCAGCCTCAGCTACAGGATAGCTGGGAACAATGGAAATATTGGCCAATAAAATCGCCCTATAGCCACTCAAATATCGATGCTTGCAGTTTACAATTCAGCAGCTAACTCACCGGGCAAAATGACGAAAAACAATTGTTGATCGCTACCGCTACCGTGTACATGGGCGGTCAACGCAATGCACTGTGAATCCGTCAAGTGCCACAAATGTATCTTCTCCATCATTGTGCAGTCAGATTTCTCGTAGCATAACGACACCAAGTCGGGAGTATTCGCGACAACTTGTTATACTTTTAAGCTCATCTGCTTTTCCCACAAGCTAACGGATATCGGCACTGATCAAAAGAGATACATGCGTACAACTGAGTTGTTTCTTTCGATTTTGCATCCACCATTCTATGCGGCGCTTTCTTGTAGAACTACTTCTCATTCCTTTGTTTCTTGGCCATTTTTTTCTTTATAGACAAACCAGGAAGAAGTGATGGGTTCATGTTCGTGAATAAGTATCGATTTTTTAAAAGCTCACAACTAAAGGTAAGCAGGACGCGATTCGCTTAATGAAGCTGAAGAACAGGGTATTAAAACAGCGAAGATGAGCGCACTTGTTGATAAAGCCGGTGGACAAGAATCACAAAGCACAGCCGAATCTGAAGGCCCCACGATAACCCATCTGATCGATGGTTGTGTTCCCTGAACCAATGTGAAACCCGATCCTTAAATGTTCTGTCAACGAACAACAAAATTCTCGTACCTCAGTTCCTAATAGTAATAACTTTAATTCCCTCGACAATGAGACACAAATCTGCTTATTCACTGGGTTAAGAATATTGTAGTTGCTGTGTTTTGTTCAGGTGAAAATTCCTCGTATATCGGACAGCTGTTTGCCAGCATACTGATTGATTTCCTTATCCTACTGCGTCTAACCTAATTCGCTCTGACTCATCTATTCATACACGATCAAATTCAGTTCAAATTTTGTTGGGCACACTCCTCCAATTGCATAAGTCGATGTTATCGTCACTATGCGCTAACTTAACTATCTGGTAGAATCAGGGTGTGCTGAAGCTCACCTCCTAGCAACGCAACCCGTTTGGTTTGTAGGTAGATGACAGTAATCAGGTCCACTGAAAGAACATAATAAATCGCCGCTGGGGTATGTGACCGTCGCATAAATTATACCGTAGAAAACCCACCATTTTGGTACATGCAAACGCAACTGCTGCTAATCATAACTGTTCCACTCTTGAGAAAAGCAGGTAGCTGTTTCGCCTGAGGCAACTAATTCCCATAATCGCTCACTGGCATCCATAATCGCTCAACAAATAATAGGTTGCAGTCCTCGCATCTTGCCGGAGGCAATATGTTCACCCACGCAACAATCCGTTTTCACTGGTGAATTTACGTTTGCAAAACTTCATAGAAAAGATTCCTGCATGCTATATGTTTCGTGGCGTGTGCGATTCGTTGGCGACGATCATGGGACGATCTGGTTGGATCGAAACTAACTAAACCATTTCCGAGTCAAGTTAGTTAATAGAGGAAACAAATTGGTTCGTAAGCATTTTCAACTTGGTTCATATGCATTTTCAAGTTGGTGCGTTTCAAAGTTCGGCTTTGGTGCACACGTGCACCGTCGAGTAGCTTCCTCATCGGCCAGACGCCATCGGCCAACAGGATGCCGTGTGTCACTATAGAGCAGCTGTGTTCTCAAACTTTTCGGCACTGCACCCCTTCGTAGTGTAACCTAGCACGGCGGACCCCTGAGCTTTCCTAATCCACAGACCTAAGCTTTAATGACATAAGAATGAGGTGGAGTTCATCGCTGTACACTGAATTTGCACAGGTGTTCATTTATGTTGGCAAATGTGAAGGCTGTTGAACTCACATGGAAATGTAAATATATTAAGGCTTAATACCTTGGCTAAAATTCGTTCCGACATACAGCGCTGACCTGTTTGATGCTAGGTGTTATTGAGGAAACCTATAACCTCGTATCTCGTTACGCTTCAGGTCTGTTTCTGTACTTTGTTTTGTATAAATATAATGCGAGAATGCAATCTCACACAGCTAAGTTGTGGCAAATGGGAGAAGCACGGCGATAGCCGTCTACCATGACAAGGTACACATCGTTCGCTTTGCATCAGAAATCACACAGACAGTCTGTGAAAAGCTTTTTAAAAGGAAGAGTCTTAGGTCATCTCCATGCATTTTGTATGCATGGCCGGATATGTTTCTCGGTTCTGCTGTCAGCGCATTACGATAACCAACTACGTAAGATACTTCCGTAGCATTTTTACAGTCTGCGACGCGTGAATCATGTACGTTTGGGTGTTCAACATTTCATCTCGCATGCGCTGTAAGTACTTTTTTCTGTTTTTATAGTCCGTATGAATTTGTCAAAATGCCGCTGCATTTTAATAGGCAATATGTTCAGAAGAACTTTGTTACACCAGTCACCTTGTGGACAATTATTGGATTGGATAAATGCAAAACGAAGATAAATGTTATCGTATTTTCGCCTCTTACCCACTGGTACCTAGGATCCGGTTGGCACCGAGTTATATTGCATCACATCCATCACATCTTTGTCATGTATACGAACGTTGTATTCCGGAGAAAATCGCATGGTACTGCTTTTTCGTTTGCTCATGACATCAAGGTCGTAGACTCACCTGAAGTGCAAATAGCCAAGGAGCCATACGTCTCAATCAGGAAGACCTCAGTACACTTGATTCCTGGTGCCACTTGTGGTAGATGTCATTTACTGTAGACAAGTGTACTAACTTTTCGTATACATGTCCATTACCGCCAAACTGTCTAGCACACGCATCTGGCAATACAGGACAGTTCGCGAAATGGGTATGCGATATTCTGTCACCTTTACTTTTTCTGAACACTGCTACTTCCAAGTGTCGAAGACAACGAAGTCCATCGGCTATACATGTAGGTACTTTTATCCCAACGATTCTAGAATCTGGCTACAGAAAGCATATGCACTACCAATCAATAAAACTGTTCAATGGACTAATGGAATCTTCAAAAGTCAAACGATCATGCTCTCGAGGAGGTCTAGCGACGCTTCACGAAGAAATTATGCGGTTATTCTTCAAAAATGACATACAGAGCGCGCTGCATCGAACTTGGACTTGACCCAGTCTGGCTTCCGCGATCGAAGGTGAACCTGCGCCTTTTTTAACATCATAAACCATTATTCACACAATGTAGAAAACGTTATTCACATGTCTCAGAACAACAGGCACCGTATTCGCAACAAGGAATCGAATGTCACTATTCCGATGTGCACCGCGAAGCAGCAAATGTTTATTCCGAATCCATTATTCCAAGATATGGAACAAATAACCGTAAGACATCAGAACATGTTGTTCAAGCTTGTGATGACTAGACATCTTCCCGTTCAAAACGCCGTTAATATGTTTGGGGCATCTCAATCCCTGGATGCTTCATTTGAAAGCGGTAATCATGGTGCTTGACAAATATTCCGTATAAATCGTGCGTGTAGACAAAATAATCACCCACATAGCACGCTCTGGCGCACAGCCACATATTTTTTCCGCTCTTGCATCTATCACTTGCTTGTAAACTACAATGTTGCATTTCCTGCTTTGGAAATCTAGCATAGGTTTTGGATTACTTGGGCAACTCATTCACACATGAAATTCATGCTCACAGTCATTCAAGCTCGCTATGTGGGGGCGCGAAACGATTGCAGTGTAGTACTGTTGTTTGATCCATCCCTTCCAGGGAACGACTTTTCGCATCTGCGGGAAGTCTGAAACCAGATCTTGCAAATCTGATTTGAATTGCTCTCCTGGTGTGGTCTGGGATTCGAGAGCATGTAAGTTGAAGTCACCGGTTACTAGAATGTGACTGTACTTCCTGTTTCTCACTTGCCTCAACGCAGCCATCCAATTGCAGTCCATCTCAGGAGTAGACGATGGTGGGCAGTAAACAACAACCAATATGCCAAGATCGTTCCATCTCAGCCGGATACTACACCAAATGGAGTCGGGTACGTCGGTTTCTGAATCATTTATGGGTTTGCACTGCAGGTTGTTACGAAAATAGAGGGCTACCCTATCACCTTTGCTGGCTCGATCCTTCGGGACAACGGACATGCCCGTTAGCGCAATTTCAGCATCCGTTATCTCGCAGCGCAACCATGTTTCGGTGACAACGATGAGGTCCCTAGCTGCAGACGCGTGTCGAAGTCTTAATTCAGCTAATTTGCTGAGTAGACCCTGGGCGTTTGTGTACATGCATGCGAGCATTTCGGAGACCAAAAGTGTGTTCGATTGGATGGATGAAGCAAGTGAGTCTATGCCGACCAATAGAGGGTCGGCGACTGATCGTTTTTTGGATGGGTTGTAGACTCTCGAGAGCAATTTGGTATATAGTCAAGTATAAGATGTCCCGGATCCCGGTGTTTGCTCGTGCTCTGCTATGTTCCACCGGATATTATGGCTACTGTTGAAACCGTCCCCGAGTTGGGTCCTGCAGTTGGCGTTTTCAGTGAGAGTTGTGCCTCTACTGAATGGTCATTAGAAGGTGCTTGTGTTCCTGCTGCTGTCAGATGAATTTCTGTCGGCAATCTGCAACGGAATTTAGTCCAGTACTTTAGATGGGTTTGTGCCGTTAGTACTGATTGCAACACAAGTTTTAACAGCCTAGGACCACACCCCTTATAGTTTGGTGATATGGAGATCGTTGTCAACGAGGTGACCACGACATTTTCGAGAGAAAGAGCCTTCCGGATATAGTGCCATTGCTCGCGGTCGTGCATCTGAGCATCGTCGGAAGAGGAATCGGTAAATTCGGGAACACCGTGAGCAATCGCTGTTTTCTTATCTGGATTTCTTACGTACCTGTATCTGCTTGCGGGATCCGCTGAACGTTCTTTCCACGGGATTTCGGGTAGTATGCGCACTCCACTTGAGTCGTTGCGGAGACGATGCTCAGACAGCAGAACGCCCCCTGTCTCGTCTGTCGAGTTTAGTGTTACCCGAAGTAACCGGGGTTCACCGTAGAGCAATGCGTTTGGATGATGCGAGATTCTTTTGCATGTCGTGGGATTAGCATGAACATCAATCGACGTACAGATGGAACCCCAATGATTTCGATGGTACGTAAACCTACACTTAATTGTATTGGATTTGGATTTGGGGACATTTGTGCATAGAATGTTTAGGACACCATGGTTGCGCCTGGTGGCTACTGGTTTTGGATTTGGAGCCTTAGTATCCGGTGTTTTTGCTGAATTTGTGAACGGCACTGATAAGGGCCATCCGTGCTGCGACAATTTAGTTTTCTCTAGTTCGGGCACAAAGGTTACCGGTGATCTTTCCGGTGTTTGCGTGGCGGCAACCGATGCGTACGTTGCTGGGTTGTTCACTATTGCTGGTTGACTGTGGCATACCGTCTCGTGGGTAGCGAACAGACTACTAGGTGCAACACACAGTACAGAAGTTGAGGCAGGCGCGCTACATGTAATGTTGTTACTTATAGGAGAGAGAGAGAATGGAGTTGATACTGCTGGAGGCTGAATCGATGGGATTAGATTGGGACCCCTGACTCGCTTCTTCGGCCTAACTAGGGAATTCGGGGTTTTATTTTTACATACAAGTGCAGGTCCGTTTCCTCCCATGGGTGTAAATCGGATGCTCACCAGTTACTCGACCGCTTCTGTTAGTCTTTCACACCTCTTCAGTAGCACAGCCAGACAGCTAAGAAATGGGATAGAATGGCATACTTGGCGGAACCAAAATGCCTCTGCCGTGTTAGTGTGCCGTTTTCTCTTTGTCGACCCCGTCCAAGGCATGTATTTTGATAGGATTTCAAACACATGATGCACATGAGACCAGTTTCTACCACTTCAGCACAGGATCAGCATTTGCCCTTCATACGAGCCATGTTCACCGTAGGCGTGTTGTTTTAAGGTCATACGCTTTCTGGTTTAAGGTCATCCATTAAGGACTTGAAGACTTCTGCACGTAATTCCAACAAAAGCAGTGATAATCGGCAACGGGAGAGCTATCACACTTCAGTATGAATGAATAAATATGTGTGCTCACTTCGCTTGTCGTCACACAGAATCCTGAAACCCCGGTTATTCAGAGGTCGAAATATTGTGAACTTAATTATTTTCATTGCCCCATCTAGGAACGTTTGATTTTGGGTGACATTTTTATACCGCAATTGTTTGTCGATGAAGAATATATTGGTCTTTTGTATAGTTTCGTTGCACTTAGACATAGGCAGACAGCCACCACACATCCATGAAAGCGCTAGACGGCCATTTCTTCCCACTGGGACTCGTCAGTAGTGCGTACCCGCCGAATTCTGCTTGATTCGAACCTCCGACTTTACTCTTGCGAGTCAGCGACTTATGTCACTGAGCCATGGGCGACGGCAGTTGACAGCCATGACTGATATCTAACTGCGATATAGTGCGGCTCATCCTCCACTGTCTTGCATGTCATGAATGTTCAGGGGACAGGGCTGGCCTCCACAGCATCGACTTCTTTCGCAAGCCTAACTGCGACGAAGCTATACAAAAACCTAATAAATCCCACAACTACTTACAAATATATTGGTCGCTTGTGCGGGTTTGTGCAACGGATCTGATTTTTGTTATAATACCAGAAACATTGCTGTCATTGCTTTGGCGCCATCAGTGCTATTATCGATGCAGTTGTCCCATGGAATGTTATTTTGATGCAGAGAATTATTCACGAAGTTGAATATCTCAGCAACACTAGTTTTTCACGGAAGAGGTTTAAGCGGAAGCGTGTCTTCTTTCAACGATGGTAGGTGTTGTGATATTACAAACACAATCAGCATGACAAGTCATTCAACATTTGCCGACTCATAGATACGAAGAGCGAAGGGAGTATACCTGATACGTAAAGTTAACTCCTCCTTAACAGTAGTTACTAGTGTCTCAATTATTAGAGATACCGTGTCGTTTGATCGTTTTGTGGTTTTACTGAGTTTTATTCCAGTGCGCACCTAGTGATTTCGGCTCAACATGGCTTGATAATTTTTAACAATTGTGTGAAGCTCGACTGTCAGCGCAATATCATAACTGCGTAAGATGCATCAGTAGCTATTGATTTACAGCCTGAGACACAAGAGACATGTCACCATCATCATCATTACACGTTAGCTGAAGGTGGAAAACACCTCAGCTAATGGGCCACAATACAAAAGAAAAGAAAAGCAAAACAGTGGCAAACAGTGGCACGCCCGCTGAGCCCCCAGTAACGGATGGACATCGTTCCGGAGAGCTAACAGCTGGCTGCCGTAAAAGAGAAACGTATTTTGCCTAACAGGTGAGATCGTGATTGGAGGGGGATACTAAACAGGAGGAGGATGGGCAAAGGAAAACACAACACAAACGCCATTTGTGCCGGCTCCAAGCCATATCAGCAAGTGTGTCCAATCATACGTGTTCACCGTCCGTAGGACCCCAGCCAGGCAGTCGGGATGCATCAACCGACGCCAACTTCGAAGTGACGGTTTTAATTTCTCTCGACCAAGTCATCACTTGGCCTCTCCTCCTCCTCTTCCAACCGCATGCACAACGCGCAAACAATGCACGTCGCGGAAGTCGGTGTGCTGGCATGCGCAACACGTGGCGCAGCCATCGGAGCCTAGTGCGTGATATAATGGTGCTGAGCGGTTCACTCCCTCTTCCTGCACCAAATAGGTGACGTCAAACACGCTCATTGCTCACGCGGTGTTCCCACCATACATGAGCTAAGCTGCGAAGGCAGCGATGATCGAATATGACGAGCCTCTTTATGTCTGTCGATCTGATGGGCCAGCTTTCACAGCCAAATAAGAGAGTTGAACGGACGGCTGCATTGTAAACTCTGCCCTTGAGGGCGAGAGTAATGTCGCGTCTGCGCCACAGGTGGCGGAGATTAGCAAAACACCTCGAGCTTTTGCTATACGGTTCGTAACCTCATGTTCAATCCCACGGGTGCTACTATAGCTGCCCAGGTACTTGAATTCCTGAACGACTTCTAGCAGATCACCACCAAGCGTTAGCGCAGGGTTGGGTCCCTGCCAATCTTGGAGAAGTACTTTGCATTTCGATGGAGCGAAGCACAGCCCAAAATGATTGACAGCCAGTGCTAATCGGTCCAGTTCTATTTGGCATGTTTGGGAGCTGTCACAGATTAGGGCAATATCATCTGCATACTCCAAGTCAAGAAGTCGCTCACCAGGAAGTAGCTCCATACCTTCTAGGTCGGTCCAGCGAACGCTGTTTCCATGACTTCATCAATAGCGAAGTTGAAGAGGAAAGGTAACAGTGGGCATCCTTGTCTCACACCGCTGGTGTTGTCGGCCAACGATGGGATCATCTCTAATTAGTCCGTAGACAGAGAGACGTACATCAGAGTCCGTGATGTCCTGGGACAGCTACGTTTCAGTGAATGCAAGTATATCTAAATGAGACCCACCTACAAGGCAGACTTATCTCTCACAGCTTATTCCTTAGTCTGCACACATTGCGTAGCACTACCTGAAGTCCAGTCCTGGGTCGTGCGCTACCAGTACTGGCACTAGTAGGGCGGAAACTGACCGCCGGTTGACCGCCCGAATAGCCACCAACCGGAGACTTTGTTCACCGGCCTTTCACCTGGTTTCGAGGTCTTTATTGGCTTCTTGTAGCTTCAATCTATCAGCTAATGGGAGTTCTGGCTGTATGCTAACATTAGTATCCTTCAGTTTGAAGGCAAACCGCAACAGCGCGTTGCGTTTCTCCGGGTTGGATATGACTACACGTAGTAAGCGCGGTTGTGGGTTTTGGACGTTATTTGGAATTTACCCAATGTAGTCAGTTTCCTGACCATTTCTTCGCAACAGCTGAGTAACCTCCTCCACTTCCGTGACACAAGCGTTAGAATGAAGCCACCGTATGTCCTACAAATCGCGCCTTGTTAAACGAATGTTACATTTAAGATGCACAACCGCACGCATCTCCCGTGCGACGAAAGGTCTACGTTAAGTTAAGCTCCATGCTTTCCTGCTCTGCTGTAAGCCGCCGAGTTTCGCCTTACAGCCAAGGTTTCCCCACTTGAAACCTGTGCGTTTGCCAAAGGCAAGTCTTTCCAATCTCGTAACATTCCTTTTAAAAGCCGATGAGAACTGCGCAGGTCAATTGTAACACCGGTACCTGTTAAACTAATTTCATCAGGCGGATACGTAACACTTACCGCTTTCCAGCAACAATCGATCGCTTACTGTGCACGCAAACAAAACGGAATTTATAGGTACTGGCATCTTTCTGGTAGAACCTGTCCAGTCTCCCATCGGTACACATTCGCAGTTTTAACGCTCCGACGAATGAACGATGTCGCCGTTTCCGTCTGAAAAGGTTTCAGATCCTCATTCATCGATAAATAGTCCACATATGGACCCTTGAATATACGTTGGAATGCACAAGTGGCATTCACTGTGGCTGCTTTCGCTAGAAGCGGGAAATGATTAACCCCCGTAACCCATTTAAACCGTTCACCTTTTAGTTTCTAATCCTCCGCTTAGCATATTAACAACAACGTTAACATAATAACAAAGACACATGCGTCGGAAGGCCCAAAACAAATATGCATCAACATACAACCTTGTATACCACAAGCACACTGCCAATACATTACTCACCGCGATTAGCGGATCCGACGCTACGTCTGAGGACATAGATGCGACGCTCCCCTGGACACGGAATCAATACAGAACAAAGAAATCATCCGCACTTTGCAATCCTGACCAACCAAAGGAACCCAGAAAACTAGGTAAATCAATACAAGTCATCTGAATCGTCCGACTTCAACAGCTCCAATCACTTGCGGTCGACTCCGAAGGAGATTACATAACCGTGGGAAACAAATTGGCGAAACGTGACCGTCAATTTCGCGAGGGTAAGCGGTCGGATGCGATCCTTTCAGTATCATATTACTGGTCGGTAGTGATCTAGGACCTGGCAAGTGTTTTCCCTACGAAAACCACTAATGTCTGTTAAACAACACTGCAATGTGGCGAATGTGACTGGCCACTTAATCAAGTCCCGCCCCTAACACATGTTGGCAATTTGACTGATATCCAGTTTACATATAGCTGCATGTATCTGCTCTGCCAAGAACACGCCTACATATTTGATCAGTCACATACCACTATCCTTAAATATTTCTGCAGCCTTTTCCTCATGCTTTACTCACCTGACTTGCACTGTACACAACCTCATCGGACTAGTTCCTCAGCAACATACTCCACATTAGTGCTCGGACTCTTATCTCTACATCTCGCATTCTGTGGACATGGACTTCGTACCACCTTTGGGCTATGGGGGCCCACACGACTGACTCAAACTGTGCTACTCCCACTCTTGATGCTGCTAATCATTCTATCATGTGCTCTGTTGAAATATGCTGATTGTGCCCAAAAAGCTTGCCTCTGTCAAAAATAAAATATTTATTGACTTATTAAATGCTACTCAACTGGCGATCGCTCAGGAAATAGCCAAGACGTCTGAAGAGGATAAATTGTCAATCACTCAACCACACCGACAAAGAAATAATATAACATCTACGCCTGTTGCTTCACTGAGACTCTCTAACACCTCCGTTATCAGCGATCCATCAGAAAAATGTGAGATCCTCAACGGATACTTCTGCAATTATACCACCTACGCTAACGGGACCTCACCAGCTGTGCCGCCTAATCGCACCAATGACTCACTCGACAATATTAACTTGGACATAAGTTCCAACACGTAAGTAATCAATTCCCTCGAAAGGTCGTCACCTCCTTGTCCCGATGGCCTCTTCCCTACACTGTGGATATTCGGCGGCCAGGATATTTTAGTTCTATTTCTCAACCCTATTCACGCTTTCCATGACAAACGAGACCCATCCACCCACATGAAAACATGCCGTCGTTGTCCTCAAACACAAAAAGTGCAGTCAGCAAAACATAAAAATCTATCTCCTAATCCGCCACACAACTATTGCTTCAGGGGTAATAGAATGAATGGTCAAAGAAACCATGCTCACCTTCCTGCTTACTTGTAACCTCCGCAATCGACCACAACATGGGTTCCTGCCGTCTAAATCCTGTTAGACCTGCCAATTTGCGTTACATAATTACGTAACTCAACAAGTTGACAACAAGCAAGCACTAACCATCCTCTTCCCAGACATGACAAAAGCCTTCGACAGAGTACCACGTGAAGAACGCTTGTCGAAGCTGGAATAATACGGTAGCTTTGACAAACTGCTCACATGGTTCTCAACATTTTTTACATTTCACTCACAGTCAGTAATGGTGGAGGACTCCAAATCGCCTCCAACACCAGTCAAAAGTGGCGGTTCAAGGTAGCGTTTTAGGCCCACTACTATTCCTGCTTTGTGTCAAGGACGTGTTCTAGGTTTTAAACATTGGCACACTACCTCTTTTCCGACGACCTGAAATCATCTCATTTCATCCGTCAAACTCGCACACCGTTCTCTCTCATATGCAGCACGACATAAAATATCTAGCTGCATGGTGCGACGCAGGGAAGTTGGCATTCGCACTAGCAAAATGTAACGTCCTCACATAAAAAGGCACCGTGCCACCCAAGACATTAGTACTACATGGCATGCCACTATGAAACTGCTTAACAGTGCGGGGCTTGGACGTTCACTACGTCTGCTCGCTGAACTTCGCGGAACAAGTAGTCTATTCCGCAGCAAAAGCGCGCTCTCTCATCGCATACACGTTCGCAAGCATGACAATACAAGAAGCTAGAGCTGCGCTCTACAAAGCATGTGCCCGGCCTCTGCTGGAGTACTGCGCTATAGCATTCATCAACCTAAGAAAGTGCGACAGAATAGCCCTCAAAAAACTTCACCGTACGTTTGGGCATTCACGTCTCAGCTACCGTACTCGACGCAACCTACTTAAACTCGACCCGTTATGGCTTAGAGGACTGAAAACCAGCCTCGCCTTCCTATATTCACTTATTAATAATCCCAATGGGAGCCCAGTGACCCCTGTCTCATACTCATACCACACTTCCTACCCTTACGTGATAGACCTCACTCCATTATTCTACCGTGAACGCGAAGTAGCATACGCCTCAATTTCTTCCTCTACAGATACCCCATGTATGGAACAGGTTATCTCTCACTATAAGGGCGTCTGTGAACACAAACCAGTTCCGCTTCTATACAAGTGCATACCTCTCCGTCACAAGTTTCCAACCTACTGAATATTAACAGTCCGGAACACGTTTTTCGAAAACGGACCAAACCAATTATAACTGCCTTTTCTTACACTCCCACACTATCACCTCCCGGACTCTGAATATTACTATCTGCCTGCTGCCTTCAACAACCCCTTTTGTTCTCTAGCACATAGGTCCAAGCCACCGGATACTGAATGCTGCCGTCTTCCCACAAACCTCCTATCTCTGGCAAGACCGAGGCATCAACCGCTGGCTAATCGCATCATCATAATTGGATGCCATCTAGATTGTAAAGCCAGCATGCTATCAACCCTCAGAATTTCCATTTTCATCCTGGCATCTGGACCATCTCCGCTTCATACTAAAGGGTTTTCACTAGGCCTGTGATGCACCATCGCTCACAACCAACCTACTTGCCATCTTTCCAATTCCTTCGTCTTGTGCTTAAGGTCTCTGTCACATGCTCATTAGTAACTACTTAAGTATTAGTTATGACACCGTATGCTGCTTCTAAACTCCGTGTTTCACCACAGTATGGCCACAAAGCCTCGAATGTTTATGCCTGTCTATTCATAGCTCCATCTGTTTAACCGTAGCATGAATGAGAGTTCTCGAAGAACCACCTAGCCTGTGGCTCACCCATTTCATTTTAACTGGCTATCGCTTATTAATATAGCCACCTCCATCTATAACCTGTCTATTTGCTTACCCTCTCGACAGATACAAACGCATTAATTACGTGTTCCGGGAGGGCGTTCCAAGGCTGACACTCCAAAGAAGAAATAGATTCGCCGACGTTCCAGGCGGCCGCACTGCGTGACAAGCTTAAACTGTTGACCTCTTAGCGGGGTGCTTTGACTGAGTATTAGGAGGGAATGGCATGGGTGGTTAAGGTTTCTCAGGATCAGATGCACCATTATGAGATCGCCCCTTAGACGTCGATAAGATCCACTGTACATTTTAAGGGTCTTCAGCCTGAGTGGGTAGGGGAGGCTGGTTAAACCTCTGACACTCTTCGTTGCCGTACGTTGTGCAGTATCGAGCGCGGGGAGAGGGTGCTTGAGGCGTAGTTGCCACGCTTGAATAGCGTATTCCGCGTGCGGTCTCACGTACGCACTAAGCATTTTTGGAAAGGTTGAAGGGTCAAACTTCCCGAAAGTTCTGCCAAGAAGGCTGTGATACTGGTTTGGTTTCTCAGCTTCCTTTGAGGCTGCCTCAAACGACCGAGGTCATCTTAAACTAGCACGCCGAGCTCGCACTTGTTAGAAGGCCGCTGTAGAATTTGCGGTCATAGGCGGTAATTGTGCATACTCTTGTGCCGCATGCCGAGAACTTTGCACTTGGTGATGTTGAAATGTAGCATGTATGTGGCATGAACCATGTGTAAGTTTTGTCCAGGTTCTCTCGTAATACTGGGTGATCCTCCACTGCAGCTATACTACGCCATACCTCTAGATCATCAGCAAATGGCAAACCGTTAGAAGATAGCACGCTCGCGCGTTCATTTATGAAAACCAGGAACAGGCCGGTTTCAAGTACCGAGCCTTGAGGTACGCCGCACTGAACTTCCATGGATTCCGACAGGTTGCTTCTAACCCGCACACTCAGGTGACGTTGCACGAGAAAGTCTCCTATCCAGCCCAGAACAGGATCGCCGAATCCATAATTCTGGAAATTGTGGAGGAGAATGCGATGGCCTAGACGGTTGAAGGTATTTGAGAAATTTAAGTAGGTCGTGTCGATTTAACCATCTTCCACTGATTCCGTCCAAATGCAAGCGTAATCAAAATACTAGTGGTACAGGGTCGGTTTTGGCGAAATCCGTGTTGCTCCGGCAAAAGAATTTTGTCGTTCTCCAAGTACCCCACCAAAGCCTCAACTACAAAGGACTCCATAACCTTTGAGCTTACATGAAATAGTGTTACCGGGTGATAATTTGCTGGTTCAGCAAGACTACCACTTTCGTATATTGGCTTGATGGTTCCGCGCTTCTACTTCGTAGGGACGTACACCTTGTTCCTACATCCTTGAAAGAAAATTGCTTGTATCCCTGCCAAACTTATGGCAGCAACTTTCAACGCCTTCGGGTGAATGCTATCCGCACCCGGGGAACTGAACTCGCGCACAGACTTCAGCCTCTTCAGTACAGATTCGGAGGTGAAGGATATGCGAGTAAGCCCTAATGGCGGCGATACCTGCTTAGGCAGGGTGTATGGTGGTTGCTCGCATTAGAAGGTATGACCAAATTGTTGTCCAAGCACTTTGGCCGCCTCTTGTGCGGTTTGGGCTAACCCGCACGCTGTGTGCAGAGCAGGAATACTGCACTTAACACGGCACATATTGTTTACATGTCTGTATAGCCGTTTGGGATTGGAGCAAAACTTTTCCACTAGACATTTTTGCTTCTTCAGTTTATCCTCCTAAACTAGTTTGCCACAGTGGTTTCTTTGTATTATGTAGACATCCCAGGTATCGTTTTCGGGGTGGCTATGTAGGTGTGCCATGCCAAGTCCCTTAATGCCATGTATTTACGTGTCCTGCTCCTTACGAAAGACTTCATCTTTTTAGGCTGGCAGTTTGGTTGCAGATGTCCTTGCCACGAGCTTCGTAAATATGTTGACGAATTCGCCGCGGGCCATCTCAGGAATCAATACGGCTAAGTATGACCAGCTTGTTACATCAATGAGGTCGGACTGATCGACATAGTTGGTTGCGACATGATATTCCTCGGCATGCTATTTAGGATAATCCGCGTAGCACATGTAATTAAACACTAGCTTCGCGTGATCAATGCGGACCTAAGGAGTATGGGTTATCACTCTCTCGACCATCAGTTCCCCATTGGTGAATATTCGGTCCAATATGGATGGCCTGTTAGTTCCCCTGAACCTGGTGGACGTAGTGACGTGGTCCTAAATCGGAAGTCTGTAATCAGACCTTGCAACTCTGCCACATTGCACTGGTGTGACCTGTGATTCAAGAGCACGTAGGTTGGAGTCCCCAGTGACTAGTAAATGACAGTACTTCCTGTTTACCACTTACCCCAACGCAACCACCTAGTCGTAGTCCATCTCAGGAGTAGACGGTGGTGGTCCGTAAACAAAAACCAATAAATACATATTTTATTTGAACAACGAAATGAGAAGACGAATATTGGCAGATGCTAGCATTTCGTATTATCTCGTCAGTACCAATACAATAACAGGGAAATCCTTTTATATATCTTACAGGGCACAGTCAAACCAATCACATTTATTGTTGTGGTCATTGTTGTCAGATTACGTCCACGGCAACCGCAGGTTGACAACTAATTGCTTTTGGACACACAAAGCTGGTCTAATTCGGCTTATCGCGACGGCCTCGGCAAATCGTAAAAGACGTGCATTAGTATGACGTAACAAGATCCGGAAAGCTGATAAGGGCTTGACTTGGTGACGAGTCGCCAAGATGCGCCTGCGTATGGAGGACGCTGGTGGCTTACGCGAACACGTTTCATCGGAGGTGGATTGGGTACCTTCACGCTGAACCCAGTTTGGTAAATAAATAAATAAATAAATAGTATATTCTCGGTAAAACGAGACACACCTGTAAAGGCGTGATCAAATATGCATACAAGCATAGCTTCTGTGGAATGTTAAAACATTTCGTTTTTATGAAAGTTATAAAAGAAAAGATGTTGTCCGTATGAGTGAGCATACTGTCAGGTAATAGTCAGACCCAGGGACATTATGGCGCTGTGGCGCGCAAAAATCCGTCAAAACACAAGTTGGGGGTAATTACGCCAGGTAGTGATCCGAGATAGAGATGATCTGTGCTCCAACAAAGCATTGTTCATAGCAGAATTAGTTGCACAGGTTCGATGTAGAAGGCTGAGGACTGCGTCAGTGTGAAATGCATAGCTGTGACTTTATTTTGTGGCGAGTCACATCCGCCACGTTGCAGTGTTGTTAAGCGGACATTTGTGGCTTTTTATAGGGAGAACGCTTGCCAGGCGAAAACCCACCACGTCCTGGAACACTGCCGTAGCTTTCGGTAAACAGTAGTGCAAGTCGGTTATGCATCGTATAGACCGATTTTGCGTTCTATTATTCGCAGTCAGTTGACAGCCAAAATTCTTCGTTGGTTGGCCGAATGGCTTAGTTCTGATACGCCAGCAGTCGTTGAAGCTGGTCAATGATGCAAGATTCGAAGAGTCGATTGATAATGCTGCAGGTGAGTAAACACATTGTTAATAGAGGCCGGCTCTTCTATTATATTCTTGCTCGGCTCGCAAACCATGTCCAACTATCCTCGCTGGACTTGTCATGGGGTTGGTGAGTGCAGTTGTTTCTTGTGGCTGAATATGTCCTTAATAGGTAAAAACGCCATTCTCCGCAAATTGGATTTGGGATTCCTGCAAATGTAAGTAAGTGTAACTGTTTCCGTAGCCAAGTGAAAATTCCATGGAACCATCGGAATAACCACGTATACGTGCGCAACGCTGTCCGTAAAGTGACATCAGAATAGCTCCAGGTGACTGGCGAATAGGAATGTTTGAGGCAGTGAACGTAATCACGCCAGAGTTGTTTGTCTTCGACTGTGGAACGGGGGATCCATGCACATATATTCTTCCAGGTGAGTAAATTGTTCTCTGAGTACGAGGCAAGCTAAACCCATTTGTTTAGACCCCATGAAGGTAGCGCCTCCGGAATGGCGGAATGAGCTCCATTTGGACCAGTGTGTGGGTTTCCCATTTCCTGGAGAAAGGACCAAGCGTTTTGAGGATGGGTCGGCCAGTCCCAGTGGATAAACCTTCTTGTTTTGGCGGATGTACCTGTGGGAATCTCGGGAAAAACGGGCAACGGACAAGAGGTGGCCAAACAGAGACATCAATGAATCAAGAAGCAATAACACAGACTGGTGGCGCTCACCGGTGCCTATGATACCTTCAAACTTATGTACTTTTGTTTAGTATACATAATTCGCAAGCGCGTTCTATACATTACGTCGCTGGTGTGACTCAGACTATAGCTACTGCGTGGGAAGAAGGTTCTGCACGCGCAGGGTCAAAAGACCGATATAACAAAGCGTTTTAACAAAAGTTAAGCGAATGATGCGATGATGATGGCAGAAGCCAGAATGCGAGAGGCATCTTAGGTGAAACTGAGGACAACTAGGTTGAGACCGAATGCGGGAGCAAGACAGGTAGAGCAACATTCCAAGACGAAAAGGAATTTCAAGGAATCGGCTAGGAGCGGATGAATGCTGACGGCAAAACGAGGAGTAGTTCATAAGAGTAAGTACACTAAAGCGTTTATGATTCTACAGTCCAAATGCCTTCAGAATCTAGGAAAATGGTCACAGGGGGCCAAAACTGCCGTGCATTGGGTGTCGTTATGACACGTACGGTCTCAATAGTATACCAGTGCGAGCATAAGGTAAAGAGCATAGGAATAGGAAGAGTGGTATGTTGAGCATACTAATGCAAGTACTAGTCAAGCAACAATTAGCAATGGTCCGAGTGCCGCCAATACTCAGGAGCGAGCTCAGAGCGAATGAGATCATGCACACGAGGATAACTTGGATAGGCGCAATGAGTGTAAGCTGTGGGAATACAAATTGGAGCGCAATAAGAGAAAAGGCCAAGGATAATAGGAAATAAAACCAGGCGGAAAGTTACAGACAGGTCAGGTGAGAGAGGATGACGGCAGGACAGTAAAGCCGGACGTCCGAGTTAAACAGAAATGAAAACAGAAACGAGAGAAGAAAAGGATAGGGTCGGGGTGAGAAAGGTTTATTGGTAAGGAGTGGAAAAGCCCACGAGGCTCTCCGAGTAGTGTTAACAGGACCAATAGGTCAGCCGGACCAATGGAAGTGATGTCTCAGAAGTCCAAATGAATATAGTGATTACGAGGCCGACTAAGCGGTATTGGATTAATCGGCCCTTTGGGACTAGGTCGTACAATGCAGATAAGAATGAGGCTATAACAATAATGTGGGGTAATAGAGTTAACTCTGCGGAGCCAATACCGTTTAAGGCTCGGTATCATGGAAGCAGTCAGAGATTAACAGACTAGTCCGGTGAGACAGGATCACGGCAGGGCAGTAAGCTGGTCGTCCGATTAATAAGGGGAATGAAAAGAGGAAGCGAGATGAGAAAAGGTTAGGGTCGGTATGAAAAGGTTTACTGATAAGGAGTGAGGGAGGCAACGAGGCTTTCCAGGTGATGTAAGCCAGATGTCGAGTCAGCCGAACCAAGGTTTGTAACGTGGAATAACTCTAAGTAAAACTGGAAACAAGTGGCTGATCTAGCGAGACTAGATTAGTCGGCGCGTAGGAATAGCACGTAAAATTAAAGGCAGGAAAAGGGGCTGTAACAGAAGGTGAGCGTGTCTAGCAGCCTCACGTAGTAAGAGATCAAGAGCGTTGAGTCTGTGTAGCGTATACCACTTAAGTCAGAGTAGCATATCAGCAATCAGAGAGAAGGAAAATGATCGGTGGACTAGATCCCCACACCGCCAGTTGAAGAACAATTGAGAACAGAGCGCGGTAGGTGTTCCTTCACTCGGGAATCTAAAACCCGTTCGGTCCTTCCGATGTAACTGATACCGCAGTCACACACGAATTGGTAGACACAATGGGATTTGGCGCCGACGGGTTCATCTTCCTTTACTGAAGGTAACGGCAACTTTCGGTTTCTGTTGATAATTACCGCCTCCGCAGCACAGTATGTAGCTGAATGGCCGTGACAATCCGTTTGGTTATCCTTTTCGTTGCAGTGTCACCCTTGAATGTGAGCTCAATGTACACCTTCTTCTTAGGGGCTGTCAACACCATCTCCTTGGGCGGTCTAACTTGGCTATGTTTGTCTATGAATCGCTTTGGGTAGTCATTCTCCATAAGTATCTTAGTGATCAGTTCTAACTCTTCAGCCAGGCAGTCGTTGGAGCAGATACGTCTGGCCCGAGTGAATAATGTTTTACTAGCGCGCGCTTGTGTGCCATTGGTGAGAATCTAGTGAAGTGTAGATATTGGCCGGACCACGTTGGCTTCCGGTATACATATTGCTTAATCAGCCCATTATCCCTGCGACTCATGAGAATGTCGTGGTACGGAAGGCGCCCATTCGATTCGAATTCAAAAGTCACATTCAGGTTGGCGTGAACATTATTAAGTTGATCTACTAGTTGTTCGATTTGCATCGTTGTGGAACCGAAAACAAGGATATCATCCACGTATCGTTTGTAATACGGTAGCTGAGAAATCTGTCTACTTAGTTGAGAGGAAACTAAGTGGACAGATTTCTCAGCTACCGTATTACAAACGATACGTGGATGATATCCTTGTTTTCGGTTCCACAAAGATGCAAATCGAACAACTAGTAGATCAACTTAATAATGTTCACGCCAACCTGAATGTGACTTTTGAATTCGAATCGAATGGGCGCCTTCCGTACCACGACATTCTCATGAGTCGCAGGGATAATGGGCTGATTAAGCGATATGTATACCGGAAGCCAACGTGGTCCGGCCAATATCTACACTTCACTAGATTCTCACCAATGGCACACAAGCGCGCGCTAGTAAAAACATTATTCACTCGGGCCAGACGTATCTGCTCCAACGACTGCCTGGCTGAAGAGTTGGAACTGATCACTAAGATACTTATGGAGAATGACTACCCAAAGCGATTCATAGACAAACATAGCCAAGTTAGACCGCCCAAGGAGATGGTGTTGACAGCCCCTAAGAAGAAGGTGTACATTGAGCTCCCATTCAAGGGTGACACTGCAACGAAAAGGATAACCAAACGGATTGTCACGGCCATTCAGCTACATACTGTGCTGCGGAGGCGGTAATTATCAACAGAAACCGAAAGTTGCCGTTACCTTCAGTAAAGGAAGATGAACCCGTCGGCGCCAAATCCCATTGTGTCTACCAATTCGTGTGTGACTGCGGTATCAGTTACATCGGAAGGACCGAACGGGTTTTAGATTCCCGAGTGAAGGAACACCTACCAAACTGGGTTCAGCGTGAAGGTACCCAATCCACCTCCGATGAAACGTGTTCGCGTAAGCCACCAGCGTCCTCCATATGCAGGCGCATCTTGGCGACTCGTCACCAAGTCAAGCCCTTATCAGCTTTCCGGATCTTGTTACGTCATACTAATGCACGTCTTTTACGATTTGCCGAGGCCGTCGCGATAAGCCGAATTAGACCAGCTTTGTGTGTCCAAAAGCAATTAGTTGTCAACCTGCGGTTGCCGTGGACGTAATCTGATAACAATGACCACAACAATAAATGTGATTGGTTTGACTGTGCCCTGTAAGATATATAAAAGGATTTCCCTGTTATTGTATTGGTACTGACGAGATAATACGAAATGCTAGCATCTGCCAATATTCGTCTTCTCATTTCGTTGTTCAAACTACTGAAGGGGACTAACTGTTTTAAACATATTTTATTCTCAAATATATAGAGAGGCTAAGCTTGTTCCCTCTCAGCCGGAAATTACACCAAACGGCATCCGGTACGCCGGTTTCCGAATCCTTTATGGGTTCGCATGGCATGCTGTTACGAGTATAGGGTTACCGCACCACCTATGCTGGCTCGATTCTTCCGGACAACGGACATCCCCGTTAGCGCGATTTCAGCATCCATTATCGCACAGCGCAACCAAGCTTCGGTGACAGCGAATAGGTCCCAAGCTGCAGCCGCGTGTCGTAGTATTACTTCAGCTGATTTGCTGCCTAGATCTTAGGCATTTATGTACATGCATGAGAGCTTCTCTGAGACCAAAAGGGTGTTCAGTTGGATAGATGAAGCAAGTGAGTTTACGCCGACCAATAAAGGGTCCGCGACTAATAGTTTTTGAATGGGTTGCCGACTCTCGACGAATTTGGTATGTAGTCATGTATCAGATGCTTTGGATCCCGGAGTTTGTTCTGCTCTGCTCTGTCTATCCGGATATTATTGCTACTGTTGAAACCGTCCCCGAGTCGGGCCCTGCAGTTGGCGGTTTCATTAAGCGTTGTGCCACTACTGAATTTTCATTCAAAGGTGCTGGTGTTCCTGCTGCTTACAGACGAATTTCTGTTGGCAATCTGCAAGGGAATTTAGTCCAGTTCTTTAGTAGATTTTGTGCTGTTGGGTGTGATTTAAACACAAGTTTTAACAGCCTAGGACCACGCCCCTTATAGTTTGGCCACATTCGCTGTAATTCCGCAGCTATAAGCGCCACCACACTGGGTTATAAAAACTTGGTAGCTAGCTTTGCAGTGCTTGGTACAGCTCAGTATTCACGAGAATCCTCCAGATATGGCCTTTCGACTTAGGACTAATTAAACTATGTCGAAACGTTTCGAATATTAGCAACCTTATTTTAGGGCTTCTTAGCGTTTTAGCGCGCTTTTATTTCACTCATTTCTATTTATTAGTATGTACGCTTAGAAAGGCTGCATTTTGGCCAACCAAGTCGGAACTAAGATATAGTGGTACTCCTACGACACCTTGTACCCAGTTAGATGCATATCACTATTTAGAATAGCTAAAGCTAATCCATTCACCCTTTACTTCTGGTGCGATGTTTATGATAGCGAAACCACTGCGTTATTTTTGTCATCGGAAGATAACGTCGCTCTACGTAGGCACCAAATAACTTGCAAATGACAGCAAATTTTCTTTATTTTTCGTTCATATCAAGCGATGCAAGTTTACCAAGTCTAGTGCTTTAGATTTCTATCATGTTTTACAATTAAGTTAAACTTGTTTTCCGGTTACTCGGCCAGCTTGCGTTTTGGTGCTTAGGGTCCGCTATTAATAGGAAATTTTGAAAACATTTTCATTTTGCAGGTTTTATTGATACGTTAAGCTCCTCGCCTAACTAATCCGTTTGTAAAATAACCCTTTTGTTTACCATCGTAGTAGACCGTTTTTACCCTTCATGTAACCGTTTTTGCTTTCATTTCTATGTTTTCCATAAGCTTGCCGGGAATCGGAACGTCTGAATGCCCATAGAAAATCCGCGGAAAGTGGAAGCAATTACATCAAGCGTTTGGCTTGAAGGCACTTGGCTGCGCTGTAACGTGAGATATATAATAACGCCCCGTTCTTTGGATTCCATTGAATAATAAAACTTTGCAAGGAAATGCACTGACGAATTATGCACGAATATCAACGGAATGTCTGACTATATTATACCGTGAAAACTACATACCGTAGTAATCCACGCTCTGGCCTTTAGGAATTACTAACCCTAATATTTGTTTTATTCATGCAAGCGCATGTAACTATTGTACAAATGGATCTGGTCCCTTACGGGCACGGCTTCTAGTAGATGTCTAGGGATATACATTATCACCTTATTTATATAGTTAATCTGAGATACCTTATTTGGAGGTTCATGTTACAGGAGATCATCTGTTTCCATGAGATCGCTTCGGTGGGAGGTCTGGAGTTGGATTAAGCTTTTACTCTAAATCCTAACTCAAAGTAAACGTTCCCAAAAATGACTGCGACAGCGATGATCCGTCAGGAGTTCTCTAGTGTCTAACTCACGATGGCTTCCAATCGTTGACAAAGTGGATGGTTTTCAGACCCGCATCGGCATCGGACTCCTACTCCGGCTGTCTGAGAAATAATGCGAAGTGCACGAACTTTCTGCTTCTGAGGGATTTCTAGGTCCATATTATCAAATGAGACCTGCTTCGTAGTGACCTTCAGCCAAAGTTCTGTGAATCTCATCCACTAGACACCGTCCTCGAGCGCAACCTTACACAGCTCTTCCTGACACCAACTAGGAAGATCCCAGGTCAACACCTCACATTTTAGACCTGGCGCCCACTCCCGCTCCTTCCGAAGTCTCCGATCAAAATATCCTCCGTCCGCTGGGAAAGCTGGACCACTATGACATTGCCTTCCAGTTGACATGATGCCTTACAATTTATAACCAGTGTCGCGTAGTCGCAACTTCTGGGGAGTCGATCCATCCAGACTTAAAGCAGCGGCGGACACCCTGGATTGGAATATTTAGCACACTTTAGACCTTAACGGTGTATGGCAGGTACTACGATCCAAGATGATCCTGTTTATGAAAAAACCCGTTCCAAACGGAAGTTTAGGTCCTACTGTAACGGCACCCCTTGGATTCATTTCCAACTCAGCTCCTTACCGCAAGGACGACGGAAACTGAAGAACGACGTCAAGCGCATAAGACGCAGCAAACTATCTAGCATACGAGACCGCGGGGAACTTCTTCCTCCTGAAAAACCGCTGCAAGCTATTTCAGTACGAACTCAGTCTGTCCACAGATCTCAAACCTGTCCCATGAAATGATTCTTATACCTGAAACGGAAACGCAGGGCGGGTAGCAAATTCCAACTTTTCTCACTAAGGAAAGCTGTGTTTCAAGATGACGAAAAAAGCCAACATAGTAGCTTTGCACTACTCTCCAGTCTAATCAGTGGATCCCCGTATGCACAGAAACTCTGCTTGCACACCCACTCACCCTCTCGATCAAACTGAAAGTTACTTTGGGGTAGTGATGAAGTTCCTTCTCCAACTGGAGCTAAACTCTTCTCCTAGACCCGGTGCGTGTATCTCTTAGTCCTCACTACTATAAATATAAATATAAATATAGGTATATTTCTAGACAAGCGCTAGATGCTGTTCCTGCGTGGGATCAGATCAAATCGCACATAACATCCATGCTCATGCATGGAGAAGAAATATCGTTAACAACTGCTTTTGATCGTGTTTATCTTTCCCAACAGTAAATCAGCGCTAAATACAAACGTTTCGTAGGCCTCGACAATTTTGAAGGCAGTAGTTTGTGTCTCCGTAGCTTATGTACGAATTCTGCGCTTTTCACCGGCTACCCCTGCCAAACCTTGAGGTGCCACTAGAGGAAGTTTGATCCGTTTTCTTAGGTCACATCACCGCATTTCGAGCATCCATTAGTAGCGGGCTCATGGAAAGGAATAAGCAAGCCAAAATTAGATCGTAAAAGTGGAGGGTGGAATTAAGGGAAATAACAGTAGTGGCTAACCATTTAGCATTTCTTAGAAAAGTGCGACTGAAAGGCCGGCCCACTTAACTAGAAAATACACTAGTACTGGAAAATGGAGCCAAAACATAGCCCAGAAACAGCATACCAGCACCGCAAACCTGGCGCGAATTTCAAAGGGTAAATCTCCAAACAAGCGGAATCAACACCGTTTTGGAGCCGAAAAGGTTAACTAAAACGGGACAAAAATGGGCGGTCTATGACCAACCCTAGGCGCTGGTTACGACAAAGGTAAAATAATTAAGTTAGGTGCGGTGGTTATGGAGATATTTGCATTTTTAGCGGTCGGCTGCGGATAGCGTTATCTTCGAGCCTCCGCTAAATTCAAGTTATGCTTTGGAAGCAGATACAGAAAATAGAAAGAAATAATTCAAATAACTGAGCCCCACTTCTAACTATTTCACCATTCTCTTGAAGTAGCCGTTTACTTTATGACTGGATAGAAGGCACAGGAATGCCCATGTACAAGGGTGGAGACCACCAAGATCCGGCGTACTATCGCCCTACCTGGCTGACATCCGTCCTCTGCAAGACCATGGAACGGATCTGCAAATGCGCGCTCTAGCTACAATGTGAGAACCCCGACGTAATTGCTCCATCCCAAAGTGTTTGCCCGAAGGCAAATTCCGCTGCGACGTAGTCGCAGCACCGTTACCCTGCAAAACCTAGTGCGCAATAAATAGTTTATGGTCATTTTATGGCATAATTCCCGGCTATCTTTCTGCCTTTGCAGTTTTATTTAATTCTGTGCAAATGCGATATTGCGATTATTTAAATGTGTCGGAAACAATATACGCGGCACAAACAGTTTTTTCGGCTCCGTACGCCATGGAGTCTGATTTCCGGAGAAGCTTCCTTGCGCGTTCTTTTGACAGTTTTGATGAGTTTACTAGTTTATTTTCAGACTTTATGCTTCTTCATTACGTCAAATTCGTATGCTACAGCAGCAGAAAGTTCATCGTGTCACGGGTGAAGTACGACAGGGTCATTTATCGTTTTGCACGCTGCGCATGTTGCAAGTCAAGAAGTACAGGAAGGAGACGTGTTTAGTAGGATTTTGCCTCTATTATTCTAAATCTTTCGGCTAACGTGATACTAACTGCAAAGCTCGCGTTAACCTCATTAAAACGGGACTCAAGCTGAAAGTCACAACCTTCGAGCTGTCTCACAATCATCCAGTTAACCGCTTTCATGTTGAGCGACGCCCTATTAATCACTGTCTGACAGACGACGAGTTCCTTCAGTGATGAGATTATCGCCGATCCGAGTACAAGTCAACAAACCGTAACCCACCATATTGTACGTGTACTTGGAACTAATGATCTTTTTCTTTACCTTTCATCCATAAGTTGTCGAAAGGGAGCCGTCGAGTTCCCCTCAACCACAGGTATTATGCAGAATGGGGTGCCAAAGTAAGTTATTCTGTGCAATTTAAACTCCCATTTTCACTTTATTGTGGCGTTGACATGGATGCTAGCCCAGTAAAGAAAATGCTGAGAAGGAAAAAGCTTGTTCAGATAAAGTCTCTCATTCATTTACCCGACAATGGGCTATACGTTTGCACTACTATTATATTTCAGCCGATGAATACGACTTTGTGTAATGACTGCCTGCATGGGACACGCTCATCCAAGGCACTAATATACTGAACAACACTGCACCTTTTCTTGCTGCTTTCTGTTAAATACAATGTACTGTTTTTATTGCGGTTTCTGAGCTCTTTGGGATTAAAGCATTTTTAGCAATTAACTGGAATAGCAGCACCTTGGCTGCCAGTGTACTAGCACCCAGGTGGATTGTAATAGCACACGGCTACAAGGCTCGCACTCGTTGTATATGGGCTCCAACTGTGACACACTTATTGGCGAGGTAATTGGACCCTGGTGCGTTGTAATATCATTTGACTCCGAGGCTTCGACAGCAGCGTACTCATGGTATATGGTGGGATAGCGTCAGATAAAGCATACTGTTTGAAACAAGTCATCCTAATTTAGTTTCGTTTGGACGAGGTTGTGTTATTCACCATCATTTCGGGTTTGGCTTTACGGCTACTGCATTTCGTAATTACAATTAGTAGGTAGTTTTCCACTCCAAGTTTACCATATTTTCAACATGAAACTTTCGTTTCTGTATTTCAGGGTGCTTTGGAAAATATTTTGGGTGACCAAAATGTCGTCCATAAGGTGTACATTTAGACTGTTGATGGCAAAATGTCTGGTCATTTAGGACGTTACAACACTCACACGACGGCACACTTTTTCGCTGCTCTTGCCGAAGGGATGCATATTCCGTCAACGTTAAGCGGTAATCGATTACCAACTTGTAAGTACGTACTACCACAGTGACGAATTATTCGTCACCTATGGTGCTCAAAACATCACTTGCTCTGACAGAAAATACGGTTAAAAAGAAAAATTTTACGCACTAAACAGCGCCGATAACGATTTAGAACATTAGTTAACAACATCCATGGACATATAAAGACATTTGTCTTCATCTCGGTGAGTGGCCAAAAGCACGCTTCAATGGAAAGGCTTGCTGTCCATATGTACGGATAAAATTTTAATTCATAGGTGCCATAATTCTGCACAAGTTTCTTACGATTTCAAAAGACCTTCGCTGTTAAGGAAACCACTTAAATATGTCCGCTATGATGTATCAACTGCTACGAAACTCACAAACCCCTAGTGTTACATATTTCATTGTATTAATGCGTTTCACATTGAAATTCCGAGGCTAAAAATATCGGCACAAAAGGAGACTAATTAAGTAACAATGGAACAATGGAACAATGGTATATGACGGGTAAAAAGCATACACTTAACGAGTCCAGCAGGTTGGCAATAGAAATACTAGCAAATTGGCAAACCACATAAGTGGTTGAAGTAAGGAGCGTCAGTGAGATAAAAGGTAGAAGTATAACAGTTTTAGGGGGATAAAGTGGTACGACGCAAACCTGGCTAAGAAATTGTTATCGTTGGTGATGGTAGCAAATAAAACTGGAGTACTCACCGGTTCGCACAGATTTACGACCGTGAATTTGGGGTATAAATTTAAAGAGGCTGGTCATCCTAAATATATACAAGCGTTTTCGTTCGTAAAACAAAGCGCAGGGCGCTCAGTGCGACGCCCAATCGTTTTTTAAATGTATCTAATGTGGGGGCACAAACAACTGAGTTTGAAAGGGCGTTCCAGGGCCCGCAGACCCGGAGGGAGAAATAGGTTCTCCGACAGTCTAGACGACTGTACTGTTGGCTCAGCTTTAAACTGTTACCGCGAAGGTTATTGTTCGGGCTGAGCTTTAAGAGGTGGCGGCATACGTGACTGGGATCGCTCAATATCTGGTACACTAGTATAAGGTCTCCACGAAGTCGCCGGTACCGTCTGCTGAACAATCCGAGTATCTCCAGTCGTTTCTGGTAAGGAGTGAGGCGCAAGCCCTTGACGATTTTCGTTGCTCGACGCTGTGGGGTCTTAAGCGCTGCAAGGTCACGTTTTAGCCAGGGTTGTCAGGCCTGGGTTGCTTATTCGACGTGAGGACGCACGTAGGCATTCAGCATCAAAGAGATGGATGGATCCAAAATTCCGAATGCTCTTCGCAGGAGTCCAACGTGCTGGTTGCCCCTTTTAGAAGCGGAATCTGACTGTTTGGAACACCCGAGGTCTTCCTGTACCAGCACACCCAAGTCGCGTTCCTGAGTGGTGGTCTTCAGATCGTGCGCCCCAAGCTTGTAGACGTGGATTTGTCGATGGTGGATATGAACAAAGCGACATTTGTTCACAGTAAACGGCAGGTCGTTTCTCACTGACCAATTCCAGATCTCATTCAAGCCACGCTGTAGGACTTCATGGTCGTCCGATCGTTTTATCGCCCGCCAAACCTTGAGGTCGTCCGCGAAGAGTAAGAATTTCGACGTAATAACTCTTACTAGATCGTTAATGAAAAGCAGGAACAAACGAGGCCCAAGTACCGAACCCTGCGTTACGCCGCATCCTAATCGAATCGGATCGGAAAAGGATGATCGAACTCTAACTTCTAACTGCCGTTCAGAGAGAAAGTTACCGATCCATCCTAACAACGGGTCTCCGATACCGTACTGTTGGCGTTTAATGAGCAGGATTCGATGATCCAGGCGATCGAAGGCTTTCGAAAAGTCCAAGAATGCAACATCGACTCCTGTTCCCTCATCAACAGTCTCGGTGCAGGACGATACTATCAGTACACGGCAAGTATTTTTAATAAATGGGCTCAGAAATAGTATGCTTATATTTTATAACTTTAGTGAATAATTTCTAATTTATTTACCAATACTGCATTGGTGTTACGCATGTTTAAGGCAAATATAGCTGCATGCATTACATACTTATGGTTTACCATCGGTACGTAGACACATAGGAACACGAGTTGAATATTGGCACTTTAGCTACACAGCGCACGCAGCTGCTTGACTGGGAACTACTTTGCATTCATTTCAAAACCGTTTTGCTGCACATCTCGTCCGTGTTCAGTTTTGCGTCTAACAACATCTAGACAGGACGCCGAGAAGACGCATAAAAAATTATCCCATGGACCATTAACTGACGCACGTGCCGACAAACTTGTCACAAAGGTTAGCTTTTAGGGTATAACTGGAGGAAATTCAATGTTTTTAACGGACTTCCAAGACTGCGAATTAGTTAAATACTGCATACATGAAAACAGGAGACCTAAATTTGACTTTTAGCATTACAGTGCGCACACCGTGAAATATTGGACATACGGGAGTGGATATTTTTCGTCTTATTAATTTACCAAATTTGCTTCACTTTGTTAACCGCGGGGATCGTATGATTACCGTAACAAAAATTGTTTTGTCTTGGGACGTTCCGTGGTGCAAATGGAACATAGCAACGAGGTTACTTAGCGACGTTGCCAAAGAGGATGAATGTGCAATACCTGGAAATAGCTGGCTGGTGCATGGAGAAAGGGATTGTGTGTTGATTATGATGCCATAGAAACGGTAACCGTTGATGGTGCAAATGCTTGCTGCGTGTTTTATTATTTCGGTGGCCATACTTGTTTTTTCCGCTATCGCCATGCTTGTGAATGATAGTGAGCTGTTCAGGTCATTGGTTATTGGGAGGTATGAAAGTGTGGAAGACATGGAGGAGCAATTGGGACGTTTTCAGATTGAAACGGCGACTTGTTTTTCCCGAGTTACCTCTATCTCTGCTGCGGCGTACCAGCGTGGAAGGCGGAAGCATTTCCTGGATGGGGACGGCTACGGTTACATCCTGTACCGTTGCGTACATTGTGAACGTTCGGGATCGCGTGGCAGGCGGTAAGTTGATATTTGTTCAACATGGATGCTGATGCCTGTAGATACCAATCCTACAAATGCGAGGCGCGATTCTCCGTGGTTATGAAGGATAGAAATATGTGGTGCGAAGTTACTTCATGATCCATAGTCGTGATTTCCACTTGGGTAACCCCTGGCTGTATGCACGCAACCGTCGACTGTCTCCGCGGGAGGAGAATAAGGTTCTGCGTTTGATGGACAGTTTTCATAGCACGCCTGACTCGCGGCTCTTCATCTATCATGAGTACGGCACAAGTGTAACCTGTGTGGACCTGAGCAATTTGCGTATTCCTCATCGAAATGCAACGTCATGTGAAGTGTCGGAGTTGGCAAACATGTTGGAAAGGCACGGTGTTTTCCGATTGGTTTCTGAGGGTATTCAGGTTCGTTATGTGGTCTTCTCTCCTTCGGTAGTTCGTGACATTGGGAAGCGTTATGGGGCGGTTCTGTTGTGTGATGCTACGCATCAACTAAATTATGGTGGATACATATTGTGGCATTGCATGTTCGTGGACGTCACAGGTCTGGGGATTTCCTTTTTCTACGCCCTATTACCCGATGAGACGTCCTACAGCTATGGGCAAGCGGTGGAGGCCATGCGGGAGATGGTGCCTAGCAACATACGTTGCCGCGCTGTGGTGCTGGATAAATGTGCTACTCAGTTTCACGGGTTTCACGGGTTTGCGCAGAACGAGTAAGCGTAGCTTTTCGGTGGTTCTGCCTCGGGATCTTACGGCAAGGTCCTGGTCTCGTCGGTAGGTACCAGATGTTGTGGGTCTCGACGCAGTAGTGGTGTTCAGCACAAGAATTCAGCGAGTTTACTGTGGGAACGTGGATACCTGGAACAAGAGAGTGGTGTAGGTAAATTCGGCAAAGTTGGATAGAAGCAAAATGATGGAAGCGCCGCGTGTTAGCTTGGCAAATGGCCAGATCTTAGCAACGTGGAAGACCAGCGAGGTAAGAGCCAAGCGTCTAGGCGCTTTTTGAAGGCCTCCGTATTGGGCGCTGAGACAACAGCTTCGGGGAGGGCGTTCCAAGCGAAGGCAGTACGCACGCTGAAACTGTTTCTTCGGCACAGAAGGCGACTGCTACGAGTCATCAGTTTGAGTGAGTGCCCTCGAAGATGATCTGCACGGGCGCGGACCAGCAATCCTGCGTTTGGGTGTCTGTTATTAGTCAGGACGGAATAAGCTAAGATAAGGTCGCCACGAAGCCTGCGATATTTCAACGGGAAGAGGTTAAGGGCCGCCAGACGCTCCTCATATGAGAAGTGGGATAGTCCGTCCACTCTCTTAGTGGCTCTGCGCTGTACAGTTTCCAGCATGGCCTCGTCCTTCTTCAGGTACGGCGGCTGGACAAGTATGTTGTACTCCAGCAGCGGACGTACTAAAGTGCTATAGAGACGGACAAATGTCTCTCTAGGGAAAGATCCTAGTGCACGTCCAAGGAGGGCCAGGCGAATGCTAGCCTTTCGCGCCAGTGTAGCTACATTGGCGCTCGGGCTCAGGTCGGCGGATATTATGGTCCCCAGGTCGCGTTCCTGGGATGTGGCTTTAAGATGCACACCGCCGATATTGTACGGACTAGCCACACCTTGCCCAATGTGCATGACTTTGCACTTGTCGATGTTAAACGGGAGCGAATTTTTCGAGGCCCAAGAATAAGCAGCATCGATATCTGTCTGGAGAAGTGCCTGCTCACTTGGCCTGCGGATAGGTCGCCATATCTTAGCGTCGTCCGCATAAAGCAGTATGTGGCTGCTGATACAGGATGGGAGGTCGTTGATGAACAAATTGAACAGCAGGGGCCAGAGGATGGATCCCTGGGGCACCCCGGTCGTTGCAGCCAGAGCGCTGGAGAGTGCGCCGTTTACACGAACTCGGTAGGTGCGGCCAGACAGGTAGGTACTTAGCCAGCTGATTGTTTGCTGGTCGATCCCCAAACTCGGCAGTTTACTCAACAGCAGTGCGTGATTGACCCGGTCGAATGCTTTTGAGAAATCCACGTAAACCACGTCAGTTGGAGTATGATTGTCTGCCTCTGCAGTCCAGGAATCAAGGGCTGCGAGAAGATTCGTGGTGCACGAGTGAGCCCTGCGGAACCCGTGCTGTTCCGGGGCTATTAAGGACAGACTTTCTAAATGGCAGTGCAAGTAATCGTCTATGATACTCTCCATTACTTTGGAGGCAGTGGAAAGCAGTGCTATCGGGCGGTAATTAGAGGGGTTTGTCCTGTCACCACCCTTGTATATCGGCGTTATGACTCCTTGCTTCCAAGCGTTCGGGTATTCGGCACTGGTGTAGGAGCGGCTGTACAGTAAGGCAAGCGGCTCGGCCAGTACAGTGGCGCACTCAAGTAGAAAAATGGGAGGGATCCCATCCAAACCCGGCAATTTGTCTGTCCTTAATTTTTTTAATTTCTCCAGGACTTTCTCTGATGTAAACTGCACGGGATGTCTGGCAGTGACGGGGGTAACGTAAGCGCCTTCCATTGTACTGCGTGCGAAGGTGCCGAAAACGGACTCGTACTGAGTCTTCAGCAATTCCGCAGCTTCTTTGTCCGACGTTGTGGTATTGCCTACGGGTCCGAGCAGGCTGCCAACGGCAGCGCGCGATTTAGTGAGAGACGCTATATGCTTAAAGAAGACCTTGGGGTTATCGGTGAAGCTTTTAGCGAGAGAGAGCTGGTACGCTTTTCTGTCCTGGCGAACAGCTGCTATACAGGAATTTCGCACTCTACAGTATTGTGCTCGCGAATCAGAGTCGCCAAAAAGTAAGAATCTGTCCCAGAGGGCTTTCTTCTCCCTGATCAGCCTAAGCGTAGCAGGCTGAAGTTGCCTGTGGCGTTTCGGCGCATAAGCGCGCACTGTGGGGACGTGTGCCCTGATTGCGTCGTGGATGTGAGCGGCGATGTAGTTCCAATGGTCGTCGACTGTGGGGGTTTGTGCTGCCAGGGACCAGTCGACTCGTGAGAGGAAATCTTTGATGGCGTCATAGTCCGCTCGACGAAAGTTAAGCCTGATGGGCAGTGCTTTAGCGTTGAGCGTGACGTTCGCCACCACACGAAAACTGATAACTACATGATCACTTGCACCAACTGGGGCGCTCAAATTAACGTCGTCAATTAGATGTGGCTCGTTGGTGAGCAGCAAGTCGAGGTTCGACGGGTTTTGACCGTCTCGCCACCGAGTGTACTGCTGTACGTGTACGGTTAGGCCATATTCTAGAACACTGACAAGAAACTCAAGGCTGTGCTGACTGCGAGCTTGGCCAGAGGTAAAGTCTATCTCCGGGAAATTAAAGTCACCTGCGACGAGTAGAGGGGCACCCAAATCTGAAGTAGCTGCTCGGAGGGCGGCGTTCCAGCACCGCAGCCATTCTGGCGCAGCTGAGGGAGGGCGATAAACCACTCCAAGGGTGAGACTGGTGGAAACAAAGCCGCGGACGGGAATCCAGGGGATTCGGGAAGAGATAGTATTTCCGGAGATTTGAGAGGGACACATGTGAGGCGGTCTGATACATTCACAGCTACGCCGCCGCCTTTGCCGCTTTCACGATCGTTTCGAAAGAGCACGTATCCCGGGATAGCTACCTCGGCGTCCACAACGTCTGGGCAGAACCAGGTTTCGGTTATACATATAACTTTAGCTTGCGTGCCCAGCGCAAGGGAAGAGAGTTCGGACACCTTGTTCCGTAGCGATAAAGCGTTGGTGTACAAGCAGTTCCACGTGCTAACATGGGAACAAGGTCCGTTTTGTTTCGCTCTCTATTTGTTCAAGCTTTTAAAGGCGTTTAGTGTCGCTAGAGTATATTTCAACGCGATCTTCACCTATTCTTTAACGTTCAACTTACAGGTTTTCTGCTGTTATCTTTTCTTTTTCGTCACCTCTTCTTTTGGACATGGTCAGCGGACGTCGTCTTAACGTCTCTACCAAGGGTGTGCGAGCAGTGGGGCGTACTCCGGCCAAAGCAAGAACTAGCAGCAGTAATTTAGCTGACCCAACTATACCATGCACCGTTAACTTAACGGATATCTTTTCCTTGAGTTCTCAAATAGCCGATCTTCAAAATGAAGTGGTGAAGAT
>OX104064.1:229637020-229653725 GCA_944474145.2 Dicrocoelium dendriticum
TATTTATTTGTGCCATTCCTGGAGCATTGCATCTGATAATTACAGCACGGGAGAATTACCTCCAGCATGACAATCCCTGCCCCCTACCTATTGCCCCGGATCATACTTGGGCCTACTTATATGTATAGATCAGTGCACGGTCCTATGTTGAATAACCGTCCGTAAGGGTATTCCTTCCACTCTTATGTGACATCCACCAACGTAGTGCAGTACCACTGTCCTTCTTCATTTACGTCCATATTCCAGCACCTTCGTAGTGGTACTCAACATGAGAGGATAATTTATCTGCAGCCAATATATGCGTAGTGTATAAAGCGCCGTGTGTCCGTACATAGATATCAGCCTTACTCCAGTACCGGGACATCATGGGTTAGGTAATTGCGCATCTCCTGCGTAAATACATAGCCTTTGTATCCGGACGCCTGCGCCTGCAGAGGGAACATAGATGGCTTGCGCTGCACTACCCACAGCTTCTTCTACACCCCATATGCAGTGTAAACCGGAGGGAATAAGACCACGGGGCATGTGCATGTGAGCCACGTTCTGTCGACGGAGGCGGCCAACACTCCTTCACAGCAAAGGCAAACACGCTGTATGGAGGGTTTCAAACGCACACAGAGTGGCTGCTGCACCGTAGTCCGCTCCACAGAGAGAGCATGAAGCCACTATTTGAGCCCAACACCGCGCAGGAAGCGCCCACCTGCTCTGCAGGACCTATATATATATATATATATATATATATATATATATATATATGGTTGGCGGCATCCGGTTTCGGATTTGCCTGTCACTGTGGCAAGCCACAGGACGCCTGCGCCTACAGAGGGACCATGGATGGCTTGCGCTGCACCACCCACAGCTCCAACCACACACCCATATCCAGTGTAAACCCGAAGGAATAAGACCGGGAGGCATGCGGATGGGAACCAAGTTTCATCAACGGAGCCGGATCACACTCCTTCACAGGCAAACACAAGCACGCTGTATTTGGGGAATCAACCGCACACAAGACGGTGGCTGGACCGTAGTCCGCTCCACACTGAGTGCTTGGAACCGCTCTTTGAGCCTAACACGGCCACAAGGACCGTGCACCCTCTCCCCTCCAGCAACGACCAACTGTCTCCTGGAGCCAGTATGAACGATGTAGTGGGTAATAGACAGGTAGGCACCTTGTCAACATACACATCAAGCGCAACCATACCAGGGATATCAAACAACAGCCGTTCACTTTAAACGACAAGCTGAAATAAAATAAATCCAATAATGCATACAGATACGGTGGCATAACTCTTCGCTAAATTACCATATGAAGTAAGTTGGTTAGCAACAAATTCGTGAAAGGTAAGAAATGTCCACAAGTTACTTAAAATGCTACAAACGCAACAAAATTACCGAAGATAAGCGCAATTAGTGTAAGCAACGTGGTCAGTTACTAGAAAATTATTCAGGGAGGCAGAACAATCCAAATAAAGCGGAATGAAATTTAGCCAGCTTAAAAAGACCTAGTTTAAGTGTAAGTTGGTTTAGCCCAACTGTGGTGAAGAAGCATCAAGAATGCAACATCAGCCTCAGCATGGGGCACTATATATATATATACATATATATATATATGTATATATATATATACATGGTTGGCGGCATCCGGTTTCGGATTTGCCTGTCACTGTGGCAAGCCACAGGACGCCTGCGCCTACAGAGGGTACATGGATGGCTTGCGCTGCACCACCCACAGCTCCAACCACACACCCCATATCCAGTGTAAACCCGAAGGAATAAGACCGGGAGGCATGCGGATGGAACCAGGTTTCATCAACGGAGCTGGCCCACACTCCTTCACAGGCAAACATAAGCACACTGTATTTGGGAATCAAGCGCCCACACAAGGCGGTGGCTGGACCGTAGTCCGCTCCACACTGACTGCATGGAACCACTCTTCGAGCCTAGCACGGCCACAAGGACCGTGCACCCTCTCCCCTCCAGCAACGACCAACTGTCTCCTGGAGCCAGTATGAACGAGGTAGTGGGTAACAGACAGGTAGGCACCTTGTCAACATGCACATCAAGCGCAGCCACACCGGGGATATCAAACAACAGCCAAACACTTGAGAGATAGAGAAAGAAACAGAGAAAAACTCGATTAATGCATAAGGAAACGGTGATATGAACCTTAAGTAAATAGCATATGTAATAAGTTGTTTACAAACAGATCCTAGCTAAGTGCACGAGGTCAGGAAGTATAGTTCACGGAATGCCACAAACCCAAAAATGTTATGGAAATCGAATACAATTGGCTGAGGCGATGTGTGCAAGTTAATGGCATAGAGTACAGGGAGATATTTATATGAGAAAGAAAAGCATTAAGGTAAAAACTGTAAACCCACCACCTGAAATAAAGAGACTTAGCATGCAAGCACGCGGTTAGTAAATCGAATTAGCGTGCCTACAAACGCTGCGCCGGTTCTGCCTATGTTCTCTGCAGAACCCGTCGTTGCTTCTGTAGTGGCCCCAAAGAACCTAGCTCATGGCCCACTAGACATTTATATGAGAAAGAAAGGCATTAGGAGAGAACCGAAAACCCACCACCTGAAATAAAGAGGCTTAGCATGCAAGCATGCGGTTAGTAAATCGCATTCAGCGTGCCGACAAAACGCTGCGCCGGTGCTGCCTACGTTCACTGCGGGACCCGTCGTTTCTTCTGCAGTGGTCCCGAGTGACTTCTCTCATGGCCCACTAGGCCTGCCTGACTAAGGCACCCGCGACCGCACGTTCTACAGCACAATGCGTTCAATGTCGATGGAGTACAATTCATTGGTGCTTGCCGCTTCCCCAACTGCCGCTTCTTCTCTGCATGTATGACCTCTTTCTCCCGCACTTTTTCAACTGCCTTCGTAGTTAGATCGCGCCATGCACGCCGATCAACCGCCTTCGATCCCATGATCTGCAATCAAGATTAGAACGTGTGAGGCTCACTTTAATCCTGTCCTAATAACGTAACTTTGGTTACCCCACGTGCCGATTCCCTAGACTCAGCTGACCGTATAAAAGTTGTTTCGGTAATCGCGTCGAATCCATACGGCTCACATGACCGAGCCATCTCAGGTGTCACAGTAAAAGTATGCCGTCCACTGCATACATCCCACTTTGGCGCAACACTTCCGTGTCTGCAACTCTGGCGCCCCAGCCGATCCGCAAAATTCGTTGCAGACACTGTTGATGGAACCGCTCGAGATATCGCACATCCCGACGGTACGTCTTCCATGTTTTTATGCCGTATAGAAGAACGGACAGTACCATGGATTTGTACACCATCAGCTTCGTGCCAATGCTAAGTTAATGGTTGTTCCACACTCGGTACTCAAGCTTCCCGAATGCCGCTGCCGCCTTCGACACGCGATTAGGCAACTCAACGTGTAGCTGCTGATCAGTCGACATCACACTCCCAAGGTAGCAGAAGCGGGAGGTGGTTTCCAATACTTCAGCACCAATACTGATTCGCGGCAATATTGAAGATTGCACCTCCGGTGAAGGCTGAAAGAGACAGACAGTTTTGCTTGTGTTGTTGGTGAGCCCGAATTTGGCCGCTGTCGAAGCCAGAGCACTAGTCATGTGCTGCAACTCATCCGCGCTGTGTGCAAACAACGCACAGTCGTCAGCAAACAGCAACATACGGATAGTTGTCTCACAGACTAGAGTTCTCGCACCAAACGACGGATGTTCAGCAACCCACCATCAATGCGATGCTCCACACGAACACCGTAAGCACAAGCCGCATCAAAAGCACAAGACAACATTGCATGAAGATATATATTAAACAGGGCAGGAGCTAAGACACAGCCTTGCTTCACACCAGAGACAACTGCAAGGTCATCCGAGGTCTCGCCACCCAGCTGCACCCTCGCTCGCATACCACTGTGCAGACATTCAATTAAACTTACGAACCTACGCGGGCAACCAAACTTACCCAACACCAGCCACAGTGCCTCGCGGTTCACCGTATCAAATGCCTTGGTGAAGTCAACAAAAAGCGAGTACAATGGCTGGTGTCGTTCTCTGCACTTCGCTTGCAACTGACGAGCCGCAAACCCCATACATATAGTGCTGCGAGCCGAACGGAATCCACATTGCTCTTCCGCCACGTTAGGTTCCACAACCTGACTGACGAGGCGATTGAGTAGGATTCGGGCAATCACCTTGCCCACACAACTCAGCAAGTTGCTGCCACGATAATTCGTGCAACATTACTTGCTACCTTTGCCCTTGTACAGTGGTAGCACAAGGGCATCCTTCAGCTCAGAAGGCACTTCCTCCTCTCTTGCCCACTGCTGTCTGCGGCTCTTGCCCACTGCTGTCTGCGGATAACGACGTCCGGTGGCTCGTTCCCATTCTTGTTATACGTTTGTCTTACAAGTGAAATACGCTTGAATACCGGTGTTTCAACGCACATTGGTAATAGAATTTGACGTCTGTCAAATTCCTTCACACCTCCAGGGTGATTTGGATAGCGACACCTATCCACAAGACATCAAGCATGACGAGCAAGGTCCAGCGAGCTGCGACCTCCCGTGCGTCTAGCACTTTGGACGCCACTCTCGACAAAACGAGAGCAGCAGCAGCATCTAAGTGCCTGAGCTGCAGCAGAAATGTCACTTCTCGGTCTAAAGCGCTGCAGTGCGGTCTGTGCGAAGGATGGGCCCACACAACGTGCAGCGGCATTGAGCACGATCTTTATGAATGCCTGAAAAGAACGGCATCTTCCGCGCTAACATTCCACTGTGACAAATGCCGACTTATTGTTAACGATAAGTCACTTCTGGCGAATCTGACTTTGGCGAAAAAGACAGATAATAACGCCGCATTGGTGACGCCCGTACTACCGCCGGTGACTCCTCCATGCATCCATACTGTGCGCAATCGAAGCCGCTCCTCCTCCGCTTCATCAGCGGAGACACCAATGCATAGTTCACAAGACAACCGAAAAAAGCCGTCTGTCGGCACTCCAACTGCAACTGCGACCTACGCAGCCGTGGCCAGCGCTGGCGCCGCAAAACCACCCGGCTGGGTCCAGGCCCCTAAAAAGAAAAGTTGTAAGGCGGTAAACAACAACAAATCGAAATCACCGTCTACAGTGTCACAACTAAAGTCTGTGCTAAACAAGGTAACGCGACTTGAGAAATTGCTAGCCGAGAAACCGGCCTTACCGAAACCGGTGAAGCCAAGCGATAGCAAGTCACCACGGGGACGGCTATGCAACGTCATGATTTTCCACGCACCTGAGTCGACTGATCCCAGTCCCCAGGTACGCTATGACCATGATGTGCAATTCTTGCAGTCTCTAACCGACAAACTACTGGATGTTGGCGAACCCGGGTTACGAGTGAAACAAGTCACTCGTCTGGGGAAACAAGTTGATGGCAAGTGTCGGCCTCTGCGCATCGCGTTCGCCGACGAAACTGCCCCAAGGTTAGTACTGTCCCGCCTCGGTCGCCTAAAGGGGATGAAAATCCATGTCCGGCCAGACCTTGATCCCGCAGAACGAGAGCAGCTGAAGTCTGCCGTGGTCGAACTGAAACGACGCACGGACGCCGGTGAAACTAACCTGCGTATCGTAAATTTTCGCACAGTTGCCCGGATACCCCGAATCCGGGTAAACAGAGCAGTGACGCTTCAAGCTCGCCCAGCGGTTCCTACCGCGGATTGCGTGTAGCGTTCATTAATGTATGCAGCTTAATGAACAAGCACGATGATCTGATCCGCTTCATTGCTTCACGTCGGCCAGATGTGGTTGGTTTGGCTGAGACGTGGTTGACATCTGAAGTGACAAGCGAAGAAATTGCGATCACGGACTATTCGTGCTTCCGCTGTGATCGACAGTCGAATAGCCGCGGTGGCGTCCTACTTTACCTCCGGTCTACCCTGTGCGGGAGACTCGTGAGCACCTACCGAAGCATTGACGGTCTATGTGAGCAGCTGTGGTGTTCGATCCACCTACGACGCGGCGAACTGCTTGTGGGTGTGGCATATCGTAGCCCACTGAGTAACGGATTGGATTGGCTCACACACGTCCAAAACCAAATGAGTCGCCCACAGTTCCTGCTCACTGGCGACTTTAACCTTCCTCGAATCTTATGGCCTGAAGTTCAGCTTCTCCCTGGCCATAATGAAGTGGAGACAAGATTCGCCGAACTGGTACTGGAAACCGGAACGGTGCAGCACATCACGCAACCCACCCGCATAACCCCGCGCTCAATGCCATCATGCCTGGACCTGCTGCTAACCAGCTGCGAACAAACAGTGCATGACATAGAAGTTCTTGAGCCCATGGCGGCCAGTGATCACTCGATAATTATGGCCACTATAGACCTGCAGCTTCCATGTGTGCGTCCAGTGGCGCCAACATACAACTATTGGAAAGCTGACTTCGATGGCCTCCTTCTAGCTGCCAATCAGCTTGATTGGTCTATGCCACAGGATTCATCCGTTGAAACTTGCTGGGCAAACATTAAAGGGGCAGTGCACTCATTGTGTGCGCAATTTGTACCCCTCAAGACTCGGAAAGTTGGACCAATGAAACCCCATTGGTTTGACAAAGAGTATAACCGACTGTCTCGACAACGGCGTCGACTATGGAATGCGTTCCTCCTGTCTGGCTCTGCCGATGACTATGAGGCATACAAGCGACAACGAAACTTGTGCAACAGCACAAAGACGCGAAAACGCCGTCAGTTTGAGGAGCAGCTTGCTTGCTCAGCTAAAACTGCCCCGAAGCGCATATTTGCGTACGTGAAGCGACGCCTGAAGTCTGCAGGTAATGTGCCGGTGCTAGTGGGTTCGAACGGACAACCACTAAGTTCAAGCACCGAGCGTGCGTCCGCATTAGCGGCGCACTTCGCTTCTGTATTCGCAACTAACCAAACCTGCGCGCCAAGCTCTGCCGTCGCCGCACCGACTGAGCTAACCGACTTGATCTGCGACGTCGCGGAGGTACATGGGCTAGTCAGCTGCCTAGACAGCACGAAGCCAGCTGGACCGGATGGTCTCCATCCGCTGATCCTCAAGTCCTTGTCAGCTGTGATCTCACCTGCTGTAACCGACCTGTTCAACCGATCCCTGTCCGTAGGCTGCGTGCCTTGTGACTGGAAATGCGCCGTTGTCAAACCGATTCCAAAAGGCGGTGACACACGCAAAGTGGAGAATTACCGCCCTATTTGTTTGACCGCAGTATTGTCGAAAGTTCTGGAGAAGATTGTGAAGAAGAGACTGCTCCAGCTATTGGAGACCAACTCTCTCCTGACGCCTGCACAGCATGGTTTCGTGAGAGGCCGCTCGTGCATCACTAACCTGCTGCTAACATGGCATGAATGGTTGCAAGCAGTAAACCAACGTAAGTCAGTCGACGTGGTATACGTCGATTTCAGTAAGGCCTTCGACAGAGTGAATCACGAGATCCTCCTTCAGAAACTGAGGGAGTGCGGAGTCGGAGGCTCGCTGCACCAATGGATCCGTGACTTCTTAGTTGGACGGAAGTGGAGGGTGCAAGTCGACAGCCACCTGACCGACTGGTACCCGTCGACGAGCGGCGTTCCTCAGGGGACGGTGCTTGGCCCCATTCTCTTCCTGATTCACATCAACGACGTGCCCAATCTCCTTCGGTCGCCGTGTGCCTTGTTCGCGGATGACCTGAAGTTATGGAGGGTGATCCATACGTCGGACGACTTTGACATACTTCAGCAGGACCTCGACCGCCTCTCCATGTGGTCCGCCGAAGTAAGTTTGCCTATCAACTCGGCAAAATCGCTACTTCTGTGCCTCGGTAAAGGTGGAGCGGGCCGATCGTACACTCTCGACGGCCAAGTTCTACACCCGACGCATTGCGTCAGAGACCTTGGCGTTATACAACGTTACGACATGAAGTCACTGGACAACACGGACAATATGTATCGCACAGCATTGCGTTCGCTGTGGGCGCTGAAACGTAGCTTCTGCACCTGGTCGAAAGAGATTGCCACTCGTCTCTTCACATCCATTGTACGACCGGTGCTAGAATACGGCTCACCCGCCTACTGTCCGTTGACGAAAGGCGAGATACACAAGCTCGAAAGAGTACAACACATAGCCACACGGCTCATTCCCGGTCTTCAGGGTGTGCCGTATGAAGAAAGATGCAGACAATTGGGTCTGTATACTCTAGCCTACCGCCGCGTGCGAGTGGACCTCATCATGACCCATCGGGTATTGCATCTGGGTGCTTATCCGATGCTGAGGCCACTGCTCCATGTCCGTGCGTCAAGCAGCACACGAGGTCACCAGTACAAACTGGTAGTCCCTGACCTCAAGTGGGTAGCTCATCCCTTGTGTCTTGAGCGGCGAGTGGTGAACATGTGGAACCGTTTGCCCTCGCGGATAGTAGAAGCGAACTCGGTGTCGGAATTCAAACGATTCCTGGACGCGCACTTTGTGAATGCCAGATTCGACGAAGCCTTCACAGGAAACTGACGAAGGAATCGTTCAATGATTATAACCCATGGAGCCCGTTAATCCACCAACTGCAGCTTCCGAAACGATGCCCATCCGTAATAGGCGGCGGAGCTGGTGAAGGACTCCATGTGGTTCATCCAAGAATATATGGTAAGTACATGGAGATTTTTTCTATGCTTGTAAATATTTTACTTTTTTCACCTGGGCTAGCTCACTACTACAGGTAACACTGTGTCAGTGGGACATGTCCTACATTGAGATATAGCTACATAGATGTTCAACATCTTTCTCGCTATCATGACAGTATCAGTATCAATCCACACGCGTTGCACCAAGTGGTGCAGCGCAGTCAACAACGCGTGTCCACCGTGTTTCAATACTTCAGGTGGGATCCCGTCGGCTCCGGCACATTTGCCGTCTCGCAGCTGAGCAAGTGCTCTCTGCGTCTCATCCAGTGTCGGCGTATCCGCCAGATCCGCCTTCACATTGTGCTGCTCCAGGCCGTTCAACGTAGGCCAGTCGATCTGTGAACGGTGGTTCAAGAGACAGTCAAAGTGTTTCCGCCAGACCTGCATTATATCTGCAGTCTGGGTGCAGGTAGCGCCTGAACTACCATCGATCAGTGTCCTCAGCGGCTCCAATCTCGGTCCATACACCGCCTTCAAGGAGTCAAAGCATTCCTTGTGTTGACGGCGTTCGGCGTGGCATTCCATCTGCTTCGCCTTCTCCGTCCACCATGCAATTTTAATGCGACGGAGCTCTCGGGTCAGTCGCCGTCGGTTTGCGAAACTGACTACACTTCCCCAAGTCACTGGGGTCTGCCACATGTGCAGCAAATGCTGCATTCTTCTCTGACACCAATGCGTCAATCGTCACATTGTTGTCATCAAACCAATCAGGCCGCTTACAGTTTGCGCGCCCGATGGTCTCCTCCGCAGCAGCTGTCACCTGGTCGCGGATGTGGTGCCACAGGTCGCCCACTGGGGCTATACAGTCCACATAACCACACAGTCGTGCAGCCATCGCCTTCTCCAGCTCAGTACGTTTCGCCACAGTGCCGAGGGAGAGAATGTTAAATTTACGCCGATTCACGGCGGGAATATATATATATATATATACTCTTCATACAGCACAACACACATGTCCTGCATTCCATATGCGCTACTCCGTCAGTACACAACATTTGCCAATTTTTATGCCTGTTAGTGATAGGATAGAAGGCATCAACGCTTATCATTTTAAATTACTGCGCAAAATTCCGCATGACTTTGTTCAAATATTGTGCCATTGAGCCAGAGGCCCCGGGCGGAGTCCCACAAGCAAACCGCCGAAGCACAATGACCACCTCGCGTGCGCTTGTCCACCAATGCAATCGTATGCCTGCGCGTAAAGCACTCAGCATCGGGTGCTGGAACGTGCGCAAACTACTGGACCGGAACTCCAATAAGCGCCTGGTGCGGCGCACTGCATTAGTCGCGATGGAGCTGGCGCTCCAGAAAATCGATATTGCGGCGCTCAGTGAAACCCGGCTCGCTGAGCAAGGTAAGTTAAAGGAAGCAGGTGCTGGCTACAAATTCTACTGGGTGGGAAACGTCGCCTCAGCTGCACGTGAACATGGGGTCGGATTTGCAATATCCGATCGCCTCCATGGCCATCTGGTGGGTGAACCAACAGGCATCAGCGTGCGGCTGATGACTAATTGCCCACGACTCGGAAGAGTTAAGTTTTCTAGGACATGATCAAAGTGAGCCTCATACGTTCTAATCTTAATTGCAGGTCATGTGAATCGAAAACGGTTGATCGACGCGTATGGCGCGATCTCATCACGAAGGCAGTTGCTGAAGTGCTGGAGAAAGACTTCATGCACGCAGAAAAAAGTGGCAAGTGCGGAAGCGGCAAGCACCGATGGATTGAACTCCATCGACATCGAGTGCATGGTGCTGTAGCCCATGCGGTTGCGAGTGCCTGAGTCAGGTAGGCCTAGTGTGCCATGAGCGAAGCCACTTGGGACTACAACCGAAGCGCCGACGGGTTCTGCAGAGAACGTAGGCAGAACCAGCGCAGCGTTTTTAGGTAAGCTGCATTCGATTTACTAACCGCGTGCTTGCATGCTAAGTCTCTTTATTTCAGGTGGTGGGTTTTCAATTTTTCCCTAGTGCTTTTCTTTCCAATGTACATGCCTAGTTATACTCTCTTCTATACACTTGCACACGTCACTTTAGCCACTTGTAGTTATTTCGATAACATTTTCGTGTTTGTAGCATTTCCGTAAAACAAACCTCCTGACCTTCTAAACTTACCTCGTGCACTTTTTTAAAAGTATTCTTTTGTAAACAACTTATTTCATGTGCTCACTAAGTTAAGATTTATGCCACCGTTTGCTTGCGTGCTAAGTCTGTTTAGTTCAGGTGGTGGGTTTTCAATTTTGTCCCAATGTTTTGCCTTCTTATATAAATGTCTACCTGTACTCTCTTCTATAAAGTTGCACATATCAATTAAGCCACTTCTAGTCCTTTTCGAAAACATTTTTGTGTTCGTGGCATTTCCGTGAAGTATATCTTCAGACTTCGTGAACTTATCTCGCATTCTTCTGTAAACAGTTTACTTCATGTGCTCATTACTTTAATAAATATGTCACAATTTGCTTATGCATTACACGATTTATTTTCTTTGTGAGCTTTCTCTCAAGTGATTGGTTGTTGCCCGATATCCCTTGTGAGACTGCGCTTGATGTGCACGTTGACAAGGTGCCTACCTTTCTATTACCCACTACCTCGTCCATACTGGCTCCAGGAGACAGTTGTTCGTTGCTGGAGGGGACGGGGTGCACGATCCTTGTGGGCGTTTTAGGATCAAAGAGTGGTTCCATGCAGTCAGTGTGTAACAGATTACGGTCCAGCCACCAACTTGTGTGCGCCTGCTTCCCAAATACAGCGTGCTTGTGGTTGTCTGTGAGGAGTGTGGGCCAGCTCTGTTGATGAAACCCGGCTCCCATCCACATGCCTCCCGGTGTTATTCCTTCCGCTTTACACAGGATATGCGGTATGGGGTTATACCGCTGTGTGGTGCAGCGCAAGCCACATATGGTCCCTCTGTAGGCCAACCCGTCCTGCGGCTGGCCACAGCGACAGGCTAATCCGAAACCGGATGCCGTCAACAACAAAGTGAATGGGATTATTTAAAAGTGCCAACCTTGTGCTCTCACCGTCAGCCTCTTGCTAACTGGCACGCAAGTAATATTGACTCGCATCGTCTTCGTTAGCTCTGTTACACATGTAAACTGCCCGCAAACTCTAGCACATTTATCACAGATTAAGAAAAAAATGTATGTTTATATATATATATACCGCTATGTATATATGTATACATATATATGTACATATCTACATGTTTATATATTTATGAATATACATAAATATATATACATCCATATACACATACATTGAATAGTAACGCAGATGCTTGCAAATTTATATATATATATATATATATATATAGTTATATGTGCGTATATACACACATATGCTTTCAGATTCTGGCGTAACATTACCCCAGTTTATACGCAGTTAACATATTTATCTAGCATTATAAACACAATGGACAATGGACAATGGACAATGGTTTATTACGGGTAAAAAAGCATCGCTTAACAAGTCCCGTGGGATGGAAATTATTGCGAAAATAAATTGCATAATAAAGTGAAAAGCGTTGTGGTGGACTCACCATAGACTTATGTGAAATAGCGGAGATGTTCGCGTATTAAACATAAAAATCCATAAATCCAATGGTTGAGCGCTTGGCAAGAAACCGTTTGATTGCGTTTTGTAGCCCCTGGCTAACAAGTCATAACAGGAAATGTAAGTGAGACAACGCATCGTCAACACGTTGTTTAAATATCGCCAGATTGGGAGCAGAGACGACATAATTAGGGAGGGCATTCCAAGGCTCACACACGCGGAGAGAAAAGAAATTTCTACGGCATTCAAGCCGGCTGTAATGAATTGTCAGTTTCAGAGGGTGACCTCTTAGTTTAGTGTTGGGGTTCAGTTCCAGCAGCGGACGGCAAATGTGGTTTGGGTTCTTCAGAATCTGGTAAACCATTATGAGATCCCCCCGCAAAAGCCGATATCGACTGCTGTACATTCTTAGAGATTTCAGTCTAAGCTGATAGGGCAGATGAAAGAGGCCCCTGACGTTCTTGGTTGCCCGTCGTTGAGGAGTCTCGAGAGCAATCAGATCATGTTTCTGCCATGATCCTTACTGCCTGATCCTTACTTGCCTACCACTACGATACAAACTAAACCTCACAACAAAGCTTTCCCACAATTACGTATTCCCTTGCACTGAAACCAATAATAAATCCTAATCACCTCATGATCATTTCCAAGTACGCGTTTGCAGATACCGCATTACGGTTAGATAATATATCTGTTATCCTACATTCCTTATTAACCTTAAATATCTCATTCCGTATTTCATCAACTATGCACTTGTTGATGCCTTCTTCATCCCAGTTACTCCTTTCGCACTTCTTACCATTTATTAATTCACAATCACTTGCAGGTTACCTTCAAGGGATCCAAAGGAAGTTTCACACCTATTATTTACGTAGTTCCCTTCTTTAGGAATAAACTAGGTACAGGCGTTGCCTTGGAAGGTCGCATTTCATGTCCTCCGTGAACAATATTAATGCAATTAAGATTCCGTGCAGTTTTCTCAACCTTATATCTGATCCACGGTAAAAAGTGATTTCCGTTTACAATAGACGATTAGTTGCAGGTTCAATACATGCAACATTTTAAAGCGTTATGTTATCAGAAATAACGCCATATTTGTTAAACGCAATTTCCGCACATTTTCATCTGTTGCTTTTCCGCCACCATCTCGGCCTTCCTTACTTCACTAACTTTACCTCAGTAAAATGTAAACACATCATAGCCCATGTAATATTATTAAAGGATTTAGGTTAATTTATGCTACCTATCCATAGTACTATGAACGCAGATTGTTCACGCCACAAAACGGATGTACCAGTTGGCCCCACATAAATTTAAATTTAATCGCGTTAGTGCAATCAAAGGGTCCCACACCGTATTTTACCTGCATTCGAATCGGCGGCGAGCCGTTAATAGTTTTTTAGCCCACCAAACCACAGTTTCAAAGATACACCAGACTAGAATGACAGAGTCTAGGGGTAACTTTTTCACTTCAGTTCAACCGATCAGCAAACGTCACCATCTCTAAAGTACCCTGCCAGGTCTGCTACTGCTGCGCAGCCATTAACTGGTTGACCAGGGTGTGAAACGGCTGTTCCGTTTTAGACCCCTCAGTAACCGAGCACTTCATCAATTCCTGGCTCAATGATCCACTCAAGATTGAGCACTTTCGGAATTCTCCTATCGTTCCAATCCCATCTGAACTTGTACCACCAAACTTCCTCAAGCAGCAGCTTTTCCTCTTTGTGCAATCCAACGTCCCGTAAAGTGACATTTTCGGAAACGCGTCTGGTGAGATTATATCAGTCAACCTTACGGTTGACGCCTATAAATCAGGCAAATGTTCTGTCCTTCGCATTTGAGTTGTTAGTCCAACCACGCGCTATGTAGTTAGCGGAAGTGAGATCCCTTTTCTCAAGCAGCAGGTTGATCTAGGTGTCGTCTACACAGCAGTGCTTCAGTCTCAGAACAATTTGAGGAAGGTTGCTTTGATAGATTTCCACACGTACGACTGCTACAGAAACTCCAGGGCATTTGCATTACAGGAAAGCTTCTCTCCTGGATTGTCCAGTTCTTAAGATGTAGGAAAATGCGCGTAAAGTGTACCAAACCCTCTCTGCCCAAGTGGCTATGCCTAGTGGCGTTCCCAAAAACCAGTGCTTGGACCAGGGTTTTACAAACTGTACACTAACGAGCCGCTGACAGCAATTCAAACCGACTGATTCATTTAAGCCGATGACCTCAAGCTATGGACAATAATATGCAGACTTGAAGATGCGGACAAATTACAAGGGGTTTGTAGCGCTTTGACGAATGCTACCCAAGCAATCCGTTGCCCAGTAAGACAGAATACGGCAGGATATAAAGAATGTCTTGAGAAAATAGCATTGTACAATAGGTATGTAAATATAGCCTGGGGACAGTAGGAGAAAGTGGTGAAGCAACGCGTTGCACCACGACGGAGCGAAACAGCCGGCAACGCGCAAGCAAGATGGCGGACCAAGTTCAAAATGCAGTCCGGTATATATGGGCTTTGGAGGAGTGCAAAGTAAACCAAAATGTGTGCAAGTCTGACGGCGATGCTTGCTGGAGTAAAATGTCATCGTCACTACACAGGCCTCCCATAGAAGGCCGAGGTACGAGAACGTCGATCGATCTTGGCTTGTAGATGTAAAATTGGCAGAATCGTAGGAGTTCGTTAGTATTTAGCTTATTTATTTTTCTTGTGGATTGGGATGCATCATCGGTGTGCCGTCCCAGCGGGCACGCAGGACTACAAAATACTGACTAATCCAGAAAAAGGGCCGGTAGGACCTTTCACCACTGCTGAAGAACGGTGCGCTTGGGAGAGGTCACTCCCACCACCGCATTCCAATCCAATGCCACAACGAAACTGTAATCCTGTTCGTACCGGCGAGCCGTGGGGGCCAAAAACAACGAGCCAAGCACACGAGCAGCCGAAGCCGGAAGGTGTGGCAGACAACCGCCCTGACCGAGCCAAAATGAGCCAAACAGACCACGATCCAAAGGCCAAAGTGGGCGGGCGGGACGACCAAGCGTTAGCAGTAGACCAAAGCATCCAGACGACCAAAACAATTGAGAAACATCCAACCGTTGAACGGACGGACCCAAACATGCCAGCCTCATGACTTTACCTGATAGATGAGGAAAAAACTCAGGGAGTGAGATTCAGATATTTACTCAGCTAACGGAAAAGCATAATACAAACAACGAGAGAAAATGAAAAAGATACATGAAGTGTGAATGAGTTCAACAAAATAGGAGAAATGAACAGGTTTACGAAATTTTCTACCGTGACTTTTATTAGTTTGCGGCGAATCTGATGACCGGGCTTGTGGTGGAGCTGAAAACTTTGTTGTCGATACAGGTGGCTCTGTAGATTGGCTGGCTAGCCGAACAACCTCCTCGTGGTGCCAGCTGGGTGGTTCGGGTAAATCTCGTTCCAGCAGATAAATAAATAAATACATAAATGGTATATTCTCTGTAAAACGAGACACACCTCTAAAAGGCATGATCAAATATGCATACAAGCATAGCTTCTTTGGAATATTAAAACATTTCGTTACAATGAAAGGAATAAACGAGAAGATGTAGTCCATATGAGCGAGCATATTATCAGGTAATAGTCAGATCAAGGACCATGATGGCGCTGTGGCGCGCAAAAACTGTTGCTTCAAGATACAAGTGGGGGGTAAATTTGCCATGTAGTGATCCATGAGCACAGGAGCCCAAATAAGGTTTAGTGCAAGCAATGACCATTACGAAGCCGGGATGATCGGTACTCCACTAAATCATTTTTCATAGTAAAATCAGTCGGACAGGTTGGATGTAGGAGGCTGAGGACTGCGTCAGTGTGAAATGTATAGCTGTGACTTTATTTTGTGGCGAGTCACATCCGCCACGTTGCAGTGTCGTTAAGCGGACATTTGTGGCTTTTTATAGGGAGAACACTTGCCAGGCGAAAACCCACCAAGTCCTGGAACACTGTTGTAGCTTCCGTTGAACTGTAGTGCTAGTCGGCTATGCATCGTATAGATCGATTCGGCAGTGTTCCAGGATGTGGTGGGATTTCGCCTGTCAAGCGTTCTCCCTATAAAAAGCCACAAGTATCCGTTTAACAACACTGCGACGTGGCGGATGTGACTTGCCACCAAATAAAGTCACTGCCTCTTCCCTTTTCCGGAGGATCATTCACACATTCCAGACGTTATCTGATTCAAAGCGTTCCATTGATTCCCCCTTTGATGGCAAACACAACGAACAAAAGCACACACAGTCACATTTAAATGCTCACACAACATGTCCTCTTCAAATATACAGTTAAACATAGTTTTACATCTCAACACACACACATAAATTCCTATGCTATTGGTCAAAATGTACTAATTTGTGCAATTGCCGATCATACATGTCTGTAATACCATGATCACGCCCTTGATGGTGTGCCTCGCAGTGACGAGAATAAGATACTTTTTTATTTATTTATTTATTTA